>JAPWTK010000628.1:0-230936 GCA_029963805.1 Aromia moschata
TAATTTCGCCATCGGAGCAGTCCTTTCACAAGGTCCCTTAGGTTCGGACAAACCAATAGCTTACGCCTCACGTACGCTAAATGACGCAGAAAAAAATTACTCAACAATAGAAAAAGAACTCCTAAGTATAGTAAACTTTTGCAAACATTTTCGACCTTACCTATACGGAAGAAAATTCACAATTATTACAGATCATCGCCCCCTAGTATGGATCAACAACCTTAAAGAACCAAATTCCAGACTCACGCGTTGGAAATTAAAATTATTAGAATATGATTACGAAATTTTGTATCGTAAAGGCTCCGAAAACGTAGTAGCTGATGGATTATCACGAGTTGAAATTCATCCTATCGATCAAGATGACAACGATTCTTTAATTGTTAATATCGATTCAAAATTCACGGACAAATTACGAAATAAACGAAGAAGATCTATCTCGCATTCTAAATGAAACTAGCAATGAAAATACCACCTTATCCGATAACCTCTCAAATACAAGAAAACTTAAGTAAAATAAATATAATTTCGAACAACCTGCAAATTAATCCACCAAGAGTTAATGTTGAAAATCATTCTAACGGCTCAACAGCACACACAGCGTTGAAAACCCCATTCTAAACATCCCTATATCTGAATGCAGCATTAATAGTTTCAAAATCAAATCTTAATCACTACGAGCAGAAATATTACGAAACCCTCCGTAAAGCATAAACGTATTCACAACACGAAAAAACGATATGAAGTTACTTTTCCCAGAAATAATAAAGATGAAGTATCTAGCCGGGACATAATCGATTTCTTTAAAAACTATTTAAGACCGAAATCATTATACGCTATGTTAATAGACCCACGCGAAAATTTAAATCTTGAACCCATACTCCAACAATACTTCAACAATAATAGTTTCAGATTAATCAAAACAAATTTATATCTAACAGATGTCGAAAGTCAAGAACAAAAGACATAATAAAAAACGCACATCTATTAAAAGGCACACACAGCGGAATCACAGAAACCACCGCTACAATAAAACAGCATTACTATTGGCCCAATATAACCTCAACGGTCGAGACTTCATAAGTATTTGCGATACTTGTCAAAAGTAAAATACGAAAGACATCGAATAAAATCATTTTTAATTTAACCCCCATTGGAGAAAAACCATTTGATCACCTATACATAGATACCTTTGAAATCGACAAACAAAAATTCTTAACAATTATTGATTCATTTAGTCGATATGCACAAGCTTATCCTATCAATTTAAACGCTAAAGATGTAATTGATAACTTGCTTATGTTCTTTTTCTCACTTTGGCGTACCAAACAAAATTGCACTTCAGATAACGGAAGAGAATTTAAAAACGGCCTATTCGAAGAATTTGCTTTATAATATAGCATCACCCTACATTTCACCACACCCCCTCCAACATCCACAAAGTAATTCACCTGTTGAAAAGACTCCATTCAACATTAATTGAAAAAATATCGCGCCCTAAAGCTAGATGATGTAACGAATAAAACACCTACAAGTCTTATGAAAATGGTAATTATATCATATAATAACTGCATTCACACTAGTACTCGATACACACCATTTCAAATAGTATCTGGCAATCTAAACACCAAAACTTGCTGCCAAACCTCAAGTCACGAAGTAATTAATGACTATTTAAACAAACACGCGATAAATGCTAACATTATACTCGAAAAAGTCAAGGAAAATAACGAGAAAATCCGTGAAATAAATAATCGAAAACAAAACGAAAATAGACAAGAACCCCCGAAAATTTCGGATACAAAAATCCATGTCAAAGACGCTCCAACGCAAAGCAAAAAGTAAACCTCTTTATAAAACAAAATTAGTACGCGAAGAACTAGATAATAGAGTATTAACAAATCAAAGGTTTCGCACATAAATCAGAAATTAAACCCGAAAGAAAATTAACAAAAAAAATATTGTTTCAGATGAGGAAACTACTCTTCCCTCCTGCTACAAATATCGTTAGTAATGAGCAATAACCAAATCATACAAAAAACCATCCTAAAACCCTTACTTCCACTGTATTTGAACAAGGGCTTAGTTATTAGAACACATCACAGTTTTCTCAAATATATAGATACCCTTATTTTCAAAAATAATATTAAACAATTGGAAAATAATTTAGAAAATATTGTAGATCGATTCACCCTCAAAGACGATGCTGTACCAGCACTCTACCCATCATTAGAAAATATTTATAACAGATGTAATGAACAGCTGAATATCGCGAAAATACGTTTAGAAACCCTTAATCCATCCAATAACCGGATGAAAAGAGGATTATTTAATTTTGTAGGCAAAATTTATAAATACGCTTTTGGAACGCTTGACAATGATGATGCAGAAAGATATGATCAAGCCTTAAACATCTTAGAACAAAATCAAAAAGCCATATATACGAACTCCAAACAATTATTAACAATATCTAACAAATTTATGAATGAAACAATAACAGTACTAGAAAATATAACTACTATTCAAAATCATGTAAGCTATGAAATAAAAATAGTAAAAGATAACATGAACAAAGTAACTAAATACTTACACTTGCAAAATTGGTTACAAGAAATATATATTAATCTAAATCAAATCACAGAATTACTCGATTCCCTTGAAGAAAAAATATTATTTGCCACAAATAACATTATTGATTATACCCTATTGAATAAAGAGGAACTAAAAACAATTTTAGACATAACACAAACAGAACATTCCAATATTAACGAAATAACAGAATATACCGACTGGCTGAGACTAATTCAGGCCCGCGTTTATAAAAAGAGTTCAAAAATATTAATAAAATTTCTAATTCCTATCATATCGGATGAATCTTTTCAATATATACAACTGATTCCTATTCCTATCAATAATACCATACTCGTCCCGCCTAAACCATACCTACTACATGGCTCTACATCTTTCTACCTAGAAGACAGATGTCAAATAATCGCAGTTTGTGTTTCTACGAAATCAAAAGTCACCCCAGCGACCCTGATTGCATCACAAGACTCTTGGATGGCCAACCTTCTACTTGCCCGGTCATCCCTTACCTACAACAAGACGACATTATAGAAGAAATAGCGGAAGGATCCATCATCCTCATTCCAAAGGATCCACTTTTTACTCAAATGAATTGCAAAGTTTCAGAGCACCAAGAAATAAAAGTACCCACACTTGTGCAGGTTCCTGTAGGATGCTCCATCTCAGTACACCACCAGACGTACCTAAACGAGCAAAACACCCTGTACAGTCGCCCTATGGAGACCATTCACCTAGAAACAACTAGCTACACCGATGCGAGAAACTCGAGTGCCTTGATGACACCCCCTCGCCTGACGAAACTCACCCGGATCCACGACGAATTGTCTCATATCCGAATAGACAATTTAAAACAGGTCCCACGCCAAGAACCCACATCGTGGACCACGTATATATTAATATTAGTTATTCTTATATTAGCTATATTTACTTTTAGCAAGATATATTTTTATTGTTCTAAGAATAATCGTTTACAATCCCTTTTTTGTAGTATTTAAGAAAGAAAAAGTAAACAAAGACGAAATATTAAAATCAGAAAAGCCAGAAAAGAGAGAATTTCATTCCCTATTTTCTTCAACTTAGAGGGGAGGAGTTATAGGTCATAGCCCCGTTTTTATCACTGGAAATATGACGCCTTTGTCTACGATAAACTTTAGCATGTAAGCATTTATCTCGGCGTACCCGCCAGGTCTCTTTTAATTATTATTAAGTTAGTTAGTTGTTCTTTTAGCACTCGACGTGTTTAGAGCTAAACTAAGAAACCTCGTCGGGTTTTTGCAGACCGTCTGTCTGTCTGTAAGTTCCCAAAAAACCGTGTAACTTAAGCGATTGAATAAAGTCTTTGTATTCAAGTGTTTTTACCATCTGAAAATCCTTTTTAAAAATTGTGTTAACCGAACCGAAACGTTAACTTGTATTTTATTTAAAAAAAGGTGCGTCTTCTAGGCTATATATAAGATTCTAGGCTATTCAAAAGATTTTGACAATATTATTTTTTATTATTATATTAATATTTAATTATAGCAATAAAAAAAGAACAAGGTAAACAAATATAAAAGAAAAACCCTTAGCCGCTCTCACCTACCACTTGCCTCTGCTGCGTCTGTTGGTCCCTGTGGTGTCCGCCCTTGGGCGGCTTGCCGTGGGGCGGTGCGTGCACGTCCCCGCTCGCCCCCTGCTGCGCGGCCACGCCGGCCGCCGCCGCCGCCTCGTGCGGGCCCGCGGAGGCGGCCGCCGCTAGTATCTCCTTCAGCTCCCTGAGGAAGGCGCCGAAGAAGGGCACGACGGGGCACTCGGCCATCGCCAGCGCCCTGCCTAAGGCACGGTCGTACTCCGCGGAGAGGAGCGCCGCCGAAAGGAAGTCCAGCACGGGCAGCGTCTCCTTCTCCGTAATGGACAGCCAGAACGGCTTGAGTTTGTTCGATCTGGAACAGGAAACCAAAGTGGAGAAACACAATGTAGAACAACGCAGGTCTACAATACGCTTAACAAAAAATCCGGCGCAAGTACAATCAAAATAACCATCATGCCGAGAGATTACTCGGCATGATGTCGTGTCGGCATGAGAGTCGGCAGTCAGGGGTACATTCCAGGACCGTATTTAAATTAATGATGTAAAATATCCACCTAGACAAACCCCCTGGGATGTTGCGTATGTTGAGTAAGTTGCGACTTCTCATCACGTATTCAGAGACTTGTAACCTATTTTATTTGCGTTCTATTCCAGTTAGAGACTTGCGGTTTTAATTTTCGGTAGCCTATAGGGTTGGTTTTAATGCCCCGAAGTCGCTATGCTGTGATTAAACGGTTTGCCTTCCTCACCCCAATAATCAACCCCATGTCGAAATTTAAATTCACAACAATTTGACGGCAATTTCAGAGACCTACAGAATCAACTAAGAAGGACGCTGTCGGGTAAAAACTCCATCGCGGCACCCATTAAGACTTCCTCAATAAGTTCTGTGTATTTGATCGATGTCGTATTTCTTCAAACCATTTACAGACCCTCCTAAGCCATCCCTTTGCATTTACACAGGGTTTTGCGTTGTTTGACCTCTGTTGGGCGAATCCATTAATCCTAATGCTGCCTAATAAATTGGTGTGGGGTGCCACAACTCACTTTCACCCTTTGACAACACAAGCACTCCACCAGGCCACACCCGCACTGACCGCCCACTCCACCCCTTCTGGCTCCGTCCCTTTAGAAAGCTGCGTGGGATGTCGTTTCGTCTTGAATTCATGTCATGGCATTACTTGAAGGCTCTCGAAGTCGGTAGAGCACATTGCGGATGGCCGACTGAGCGCCAAAAGTGATATTTCCACACCAAACCACCCCTGAAAATTTGTAAGCAGATGCGTGGGGTGACTTAAAAAGCTTTCCGCAACATCATTTTCCACTACTTTTACGAGCGAGAGCATGTTTGGGTGGCCTACTTCGCAGGCGCTAACCCAGTCGAGGCTCATGAGCCCAAATCACAGTGAACACTTGCCATGCGTACCAAGCATTTCTCACGAATTTCGCGATTGTCAATTCACACAAATACAAAAGAAAGGTTCCGCCTACCTAAAAAACCTTCTTTCAGCAAATTTCACCCACACAAAATTTTTTTGGAGGGAGTCAAAGAAAGAGGACGATGGGACGCAAAAGAGGATTTGAACGAGACGGACGACTCAGGGTGTGCGAAAAAAGTTCATGCATCCTCAGGAAGGCTTTCTGAGTCACCCCACGCATCAAGACCTGTCTACAACCCCTTAGGGAGGTAAATTTTCAGGGGGTGGGTTGGAGTTGGAATATCACTTTTGGTGCGCAATCGGCCATCCGCAGTGTATTCCGTCGACTTCGAGAGCCTTCAAGTAATGTCATGACATGCATTCGAGGTAACATCCCGGTCTCGGAGGGTGCTTGGGTTGTTAAAGGGTGAAAGCGAGTTGTGGCATCCCACACCAATTTATTAGGCAGCATTAAGATCAATGGATTCGTCCAAAAGAGATCAAACCACGCAAAACCCGGCGTAAATGCAAAGGGGTGGCTTTGGGGGTCTGGAAATGAGTTGAAGAGATAGGACAGGATAGGATAGGATAGGATAGGAGGTCTTAATGTGTGCCGAAATGGAGTTTTTACCCGACAGCGTTCTTCGTAGTCGATCCTGTAGGACTCTGAAATTGCCGTCAAAATCTTGCGAATTCAAATTTCGACATGGGGTTGCTTCTAAAAAGTGTTACGCTAGTTTTGACGAGCAGTTTTTTCATAACCTTTACATTACTTCTTCTGGATAAGGTGTGTTTAGTACTCCGTCCTAGATCCGTCCCTGGTATTGATGTCATGTACTCCTGACTTCTGACCTCTACCGATTACACTGTTCTCTAATAAATACTCGTTCGAAGGACACTACCTGTACTCATTGCTATCTGACATGCATAACATCTGTTTAAAGAATACATTCAGTTAAGATTCAATTCAAATCAAAATATATTCTATCGTATTCTAAAATTCATGAAAAACGGTTTTCCAATTACCGACAAATTGAAACTAGAAGTAGTAGGAGTTATATTTACAAACGGGACGAAAGGAGTTATATTTATGAACGCTCTGAAGCTGTGGCAACTCTCCAACTATTTATAAATAAAAATCGTTGTGACACTCTTTCCGAAAGCCATAAGTTATTAAATAATTCAGGTATTGTGGAAAGTAAGCGGTGTTTTTTTGCATTAAATATAATTAAAACACATTTTCAAAACAGTACAGAAATACAAAAAAAATATTTTATTTATGTTAGTGGAAAATTCTGTGAACTTGTAATTGACCACTTCGCCAATACTACAGATACATACTTATAAGAACATATTCGAAATGTAAGTTTATTTAAATTAATTTCAAAGTTCAGCAACTTTTTGCCAATGATTTCGCAGCAGCTGTTATATTCGGGCGAATGCAAAACTTCAGCACGCCTACGGAGACAATGATTTTCAAGAGCGTAGGTTTTTCGGCATTCTCAGAAGGAAGGGAGCCGATTGAAGATTAACCACGCAGCGGAAGGCGTTCATCTTCAAGAACCAATGAAAATGTCGATAGAATACGGGATCTTGTGCGTTCAGATCGTCGGTTGACGACACGAATGATCGGGGAAGAGTTAAACTTGAATCACACCACTGTTCATCAGATTTTGACTAACGAATTAGGTATGAGAAAAATGGTTCCAAAAAACCTTTCGCAGGAACAAAAGAACATCGAGAGAGAAAGGTGTGTTGACTTTTTGAAATCGATTGAAAATGATCCACATTTTATGGAACGTGTGTCATTATTGGTGATGACACTTGGGTGTTTGAGTACGGAAACCAAGCGCCAAAGCATGAAATGACACACTTCAAGCTCTCCAAGACCCAAAAAAACAAGAACGAGCAAGTCGAAGATGTCAAACGCATGCTGATTTGCTTTTTTTGATAGCCAGGGAATTGTCCACAAAGAGTTTGTGAATGCAGGCCAAATTGTAAATCAACACTTTTGAAAATGGGTAACACATTTTCAAAACAGTACAGAAAAACAAAAAAATATTTTATTTATGTTATTGGAAAATTCTGTGAACTTGTAATGGACCACTTCGCCAATACTACAGATACATACTTATAAGAACATATTCGAAATGTAAGTTTATTTAAATTAATTTCAAAGTTCAGCAACTTTTTTGCCAATGATCTCGCAGCAGCTGTTATTTTCGGGCGAATGAAAAATACTACGGTACCCCATAAATCAACAGGCGCACAACAACAACGGGGCGTCTTTTAATTTCAGCGCGATAAAATTCGATCGGGCGCGTATTTGGGCGGGTCAGCCGATCGAATCTACGTAGACGGCCACAAGTAGGCATCGTAAATAATGGGTTGAGTTTTCCGGTAGCAACAGGCGTCGAACGTGACGCACACGAACCAACCGAAGTCGCCGTGTATACAGCGTGGAAGCTTCAATTTGAATCATGATTGATTCTGAAAAATGAAGCGCAACCAAGTATTTCCTAAGATAAATCAGAAAACTTTCAATCTTATTGGACCTGTTTCGCTCATTGAAGGAAGCCGTAAAATGTCGGTTTATTACATGTAAGAGAATATTTTGACATTTCAGCACCTAAACATACAAAAATAATAATGAAATCAGGATGTTTACAAGCACAACTTGCCTCGCTAAATTCTACACTGAAGTATTGTTCGTATTATTACCACCCTCATATTTTTTCCTATACAGGGTTCGTCTGGAAAGTAGTCAGTGAGCTTTGAAAATGGTTTTTATTGGTTCTATGTGTACAAATCTTTAGAAACTTTCAAAATACATTCCTCCTGCGTCCACACATCGGTTCCAGCGGGGCTTCCACGCATCAAAAGCCGCACGGTAGTCGTTTTCCGGAATCGCCTTTAAAGCGTCAGTGCAAGCCTTCTGAATGTTTTTCACCGACCCAAAATGCTGTCCTTTCATTGGGGTTTTGAGGCGCGGAAACAGAAAAAGTCTGGGGGGGGGGCACATCGGGGCTGTAGGGAAGCTGGAGAACAACGGTGATGCCTGCCTTGACGAGGTAATCGGCCACGAGGAAGCAGGTGTGCGAAGGCGCATTGTCGTGGTGAAGCTTCCACTATTTTGAGATGTCTGGGCGGACGCGATTCACCCTGCGTTTCAGCCGCTTCAGCACATCGACGTAAAACTTTCCGGTTACGGTTGTCCGCTGCGGAACGAACTCATGATGGACCAATCCCCGGCAATCAAAAAAGACAATCAGCATTGTCTTAATCTTTGACCTGGACATCCTGGCCTTCTTGGGGCGAGGGGAGTTCGACGTGTGCCATTCCGCACTTTGCCTCTTCGTCTCCGGATCGTATTCAAAGACCCAACTTTCGTCCCCGGTAATGACGTCATCAAGGAAAGCGGGGTTGTTGTCTTCGCAGGTGTCCAAAAGTTCTTGGCAGGTTTCGACGCGCCTCGCTTTTTGATCGTCCGTTAGCATTTTTGGCACGAGCTTCGCGCACACCTTCCTCATTCCTAAAGACTCCGACACAATTTCGTGAACAATAGTTTTCGTAATGTCTAATGGTTCGGAAATTAAACGGACACTTAGATGACGGTCAGTGTTCAACAAGTCACGCACACGTTTCACATTGTCGTCGGAACTGGAGGTTGATGGCCGTCCAGCGCGGTTCTCGTCGTTAACATCTTCCCGACCTTCTGCGAAGGCCTTGTGCCACCGGAAAATTTGCCTGTCCGAAAGACAATCGACGCCAAAAGCCTTCTTGGAATGGTTTCCGCAGCACTCTTCTCCAGTTTCACACAAAACTTGATCGTCATCCGTTGCTCAAACGAACGTTGCATTTTTTCTTGCACCGGGTCACTGTAACGACTCTCAAAGAACGAGTGATGCGACCGCTACAACGATCGGTAGCCAACTGACGCTTGTTGGATCTTGTTGCCAGATCCCCCCACCACAATCCCAGCACGTAAAGCGCGGGCTGGCGCGTACAGTCTCGGGAAAAAAATTCACTGACATTACTTTCCGGACAAACCCTGTAGGTACTTATAACAAAATATCTTGTGACACCCCATTGAAAAGGTCATCTAAATGCGATTTCTAAATTTGTACTGTAAAACCCCCCTTTTTTATATCCCCTTATTAAACTTACATTTTTATATCCCCTATATATGAGGTGTGTAAATTAAGTAATGAGATTGGAAACGTAGCACCCGATCTGGCAACGCTGCGGAGAGGGACTTCGAAGGGCGGTAGGTTAACATGTAATGTACCTTCAGTACAAGTTTGAACTTGTTAGAGTTATTTGTTTGTTTTTTTGTGACTGTTTTCGTAAATCAGTTTTTTCTAGTGCGTTTTTAAAATTGAGTGATATTAATTTTGAGCAACGGTGTGCTCACAGATTTTGTTTCAGACTTGGACACAGCGTAACGGATACTTTTGCAAACTTCAGCACGCCTACGGAGACAATGATTTTCAAGAGCCCAGGTTTTTCGGCATTCTGAGAAGGAATAGGAGTCGATTGAAGATTAACCACGCAGCGGGAGGCGTTCATCTTCAAGAACCAATGAAAATGTCGATAGAATACGGGATCTTGTGCGTTCAGATCGTCGGTTGACGACACGAATGATCGGGGAAGAGTTAAACTTGAATCACACCACTGGTCATCAGATTTTGACTAACGAATTAGGTATGGGAAAAATGGTTCCAAAAAACCTTTCGCAGGAACAAAAGAACATCGAGAGAAAAAGGTGTGTGGACTTTGAAATCGATTGAAAATTATCCCCATTTTATGGAACGTGTGTAATTATTGGTGATGACACTTGGGTGTTTGAGTACGGAAACCAAGCGCCAAAGCATGAAATGACACACTTCAAGCTCTCCAAGACCCAAAAAAACAAAGAAAGAGTAAGTTGAAGATGTCAAACGCATGCTGATTTGCTTTTTTGATAGCCAGGGAATTGTCCACAAAGAGTTTGTGCCTCTAGGACAAATAGTAAATCAACACTTTTACAAAGACGTTCTTGAAAAACTTCGAAAATGGGTAATGTGTGTGATACCAAACATCAAAAACAAATGGATGTTGTATCACGACAAAGCACCTTGTCACATTATCATTTCAGTAAAAACATTCTTGTGGCTCCTTATTAGCCTGTCTTGAGTCCTTGTGACTTTTTTTCTTCCGGAGATTGAAAACTCACCTCAAGGGGACGTCATTTTGGGACCATAGAACGGCTGTAACCGATCAGCTGAAGGCTATTCCAGTATTTGAGTTCCAGCACTGCTATGAGGAATGGAAGATCCATCTCCAGCGCTGTGTGACTTCCCAAGGAAGTTATTTTGAAGGAGATAATATTGAATTGTAATTTTATTCAAATAAAAACCTTCATTACTTAATTTACACACCATTTAAGGGGTTTTAGTACATTCGCCATCCTATCTGGATTCTACGTAAACAACATTTAAAACGGGTTTTTACTTCTTTTAAATAAGAAAACGAACAAAAAAAATAATAAAAGGGACATATTCATGTGTAAAACTAATTCTGTACATTATGAGCTTCTTTACAGAGAACTCGCAAGATTTTGTTTTTTGATTTTTATTTTTAAACCGTGAAGTGTATATACTGAATTAAAAATTAAGGTAATTGTGTGTTTTTGGGATTTTCTTTAGCATACATAATCGTTCTTCTGTTCAATCTGGTTATAAAGTGTCCACGCTGTATGTATGTATGTAAGTGTAACGGCTCAATAACCGATATTTAATCAGGAAGGCTTCACGGCGGGAGTCGCGTTAACACGGGTACATACAACACGTCGTTTCCTCCAGATAGTTAACCTCCAATCCCTAACAAAACATTTATGGAGGGCGCACTGACGTTTTGGGATTCCATTAAAAATTATCACCTTCGCGTGAAAAATGCGGCGTCCGAGGTAATGCGCTCCACGAAGGGTAGATGGTAATGCGAACCTTTTGGCGGCCGATGGCAGTCCGGGGTGCGATTTGTTGTGTGCGGTGTACGAAACGTAAAGGGGGCGGAGGAGATGCAGGTTGAAGTGCCTATAAATTGTTAAGTAAAACGGAGGTATTTGAATGCATAAAAACTGTAGATGGCCACTCTTTTGCTTTTGGTTTATTGAAAACAGTGATCTCTGCCAGACGGTTGGTTTATTTGAATTATACATATAAACAAATAAACGTGAAAGGGCAACGGCGAATAAGTGAGAGATTCCGGGCCCAGAAGTAATGCGTATTTACTATCAGTAAAGTTGGCATATGGCGACGCCACACATAGGCAACTCGCGTAGCATGTGATTGGGACTGCCTCAATTTGATTTGATTTCAGTAGTCCTGTGACAGCTGGAGCTGTTGTTCAACCTTCACTATACGCAATACGTTGAGTAGTGTGATATAATTTCATAACAAAATATGATAACCGCGCAAAAGGATATCAATTATTTTCATATATTATACATAACTACATTACTTTCTCCATTTTTGCCAATTTTAACTATCAGATACTTTATCGACTGTACTAAACGGGGGAACTTTAGTACAGTCGTCTTACATAAAAGATTTTTTTGGAAGAGATTTTTTTTTCGTATTTACTACTATATTAACTATAATTTGTATCCAGCCGCTTTTCCTCTGTATGGTTAAGTTTAGAAATAGCTAAATTATGAGGATTAAAATAATGATGGTTATTATTATTAAGTATTATTTTTTTGTCATTTAGTTCTGGCTTTTACTTTTCCATAACTTTGACTCCTCCATTACTCCTCCATTACTATTTTTCCATTGACTTCTCCATTGGCATTAACTATGGTAAGAGAATAATCATGGGCAAGGGGTAAAATTGTAATAACTAAATTTATGTCACTTTATAATATATATTAGTTTACAATGTTAGTAAAATAATTAAATAATATGACGAGTATATACCTAACTTTTTCACGTTTTCTTGGGTACCATTTTTCTCACTTTTGGTTGCATTGCGAGGCAGAGGCAAGTAGTTTCCGCCGGCCTACAACCACTAAAATCTGCTGGAGGCCGAAAGAAACCCCTACCCCTACAGCGCACTCCACATTTCTTCTTATATCTTCCTCAAGTTTCCTAAGCCTTCCTTTCTCCTTATCTTTCAGTAAACTGTCCGATTGAAGAAAATAATTTGCAATACTTTTATAAAAAGGTTCAGGTGCATCTTTTCATGTATTTGTCCTTATTTCCCTGTTTTTTTTTTTTTAATTAGATGAACGATGGTATAATTTCCTAATACAACGAAATCTCGATTTCTCGTTAAAATTCTTCTTGAATTATTCGCGACGCCCTAGAAAACTCCAATTATCGGATTTATTAAAAATCCGCCCTATGGAACCCACTCTCCCCCGGATTGGAGAGCCGCTCAGTGCTCGAGGTAGACCGATGTTCTAGGCGATTAGGACTTAGTTTGCTCATATTTCCCGTTGGATATCCCAGAAACCTTTTCATAATGCAAAATCGATAGGGTATCTTTGCTTTGTGGCTCGGCGGCACAGAAAACGGGAATAATATACGCGAGAGGTTCGATGGGTTATTTAGAGAGGTACGAGCCGTTTTACGTTCAACTCTTTCGGCCCGTTTATTTACCGACATTTCGGGCGGCGGGGCACCGTATACAGGGAGACTCTCTTGAAACTCGACAGTCAAGCAACTCTGGGAGGTAAAACACCTTACAATTGCAATTTCGCGAACTTTTTTCCGGTTAGTAGCGGTTGGTGCTAAGGTTGCAGGTTTATATATGTATATACACGGTGGAGACTTTAACTGGAATATATTCGCTAGCGGGGTGGTGAATGATTTTTCAAAAAATTCCCGAGACACGTCAACTTTTAAATGTATTTACCTACATTTTGCAAGTAATGTGAAAAATATAGCCCTTCAGGGGTGGCTGAAACCACCCTCGACATGATTTTTTCAAATGCAACCCTATGGCTTGTGACCCCTCATTGTAGAGCTGGTGGAAAGAGGAATCCAACGCACTGATCAAATTTTAATTTTTAGTATGTTTGTAGGGTTGCATACAATTAAAACGTAATTTTATAGTTTAATTTATTTTTAACGCAATAATTTCGTACTCAAAATGTGTGTTGTTTAGTTTTGGAATGTAAACCTTACTTTTAATATGTCCCCACAAAAAATTCCAAGCAATTTTTTGCCACAACCGATATTTGTTATTTTTTGCTAGTGTTTTTACACGGCTGCAAAAGTAATTTAGTTTGTATGCTGTATTCAGAGTTTGAAACGAAGTGTTATTTCAAATTGGTGAAAATGTCTTATTTAACTGAATCACTAAAAATCTAAATTTTGATGATGATTGGATATGGTGATAGGGCGCGAACTCAATGCGAAGTTGTTCGCTTGTTTCGAGAAACGCATCCTGACTTGCCACCACTAAATCAAGGTACCATTAGTAAAATTGAGGCACAATATCGAGAGATGGGTCATGTCGAAACAAGCGAACAACTTCGCATTGAGTTCGCGCCCTATCACCATATCCAATCATCATCAAAATTTCGATTTTTAGTGATTCAGTTAAATAAGACATTTTCACCAATTTGAAATAACACTTCGTTTCAAACTCTGAATACAGCATACAAACTAAATTACTCTTTGCGGCCGTGTAAAACACTAGCAAAAAATAACAAATATTAGTTGTGGCAAAAAATTGCTAGGAATTTTTTGTGGGGACATATGAAGAGTAAGGTTTACATTCCAAAACTAAACAACACACATTTTGAGTACGAAATTATTGCGTAAGTCTCCACCGTGTATATATACAGGGTGCTTCACGGTGAGCGGCCTATTAAATATTTCAGGAGAATTATAAATGATATGGATGCTCTACACATCTAAAGTGGCAACTTTCTGGCACTTCCGGATATACCGAAAACGATACGTTTTGGGTATAGGGAATGCTAGTATGTATTGAAAGAGGGTAAAGAAAGGAAGCGAAAGGAATCATAATATTATATCATTATTGTACGTTCCATTTAAAATAAGCGACTTAATAAAGAACAAATTTATATAAGTTTGACCCTGCATTTTGAGCACCCTGTAGATTTTTCCGCGTATCTAAAATTATTTACAGTAAGCTCAGCTTCTCATATTTATATGGTAAAAAAATGAACCATAAAATGTCACCTCTACGAAAATTGTTGGTTTTTTCTACGGGTTTACAATTTCAATTTCTTTTAAATTGAATTATTTCGAAAACTTTTCATTTTAATGACATTTGTTATTAAAGTGACTTTAAATGAATGAACAGAAACCAAATATGGCATAAAAAATATAGTATGCCATTTAAAATAGCAAAGTTAGTATTCACTTTCGGTATATCCGGAAGTGACACAAAGTTGCCTTTATTTTAAATGTGTAGAGCCCCGAATACTCCCAGTTACAAATTTTCGGCTCTGTAAAATTTATAGTTATCCCAATATGTTGAATAGGCCACTCACCGTGAAGTACCCTGTATATATTTTCTGCGATTCACCTGTAGCTATCACTGCTTTGCATGTCCATAGATCATTTACAGAAAAATATTTCAGATCCTAATAAAATACTACACCTTTTTTAAATACGAGTTGCGAAAGTTATATAGAGACATCCAAAAAAAAAAACGTCATCAAAGTTGGCCGAGAAAAAAAAGACGTATTTCTATTCTTAATCGAATTTATAACCTTATTTACTTGTCAAGACTGTCACATCATATGACAGCCATTGTTTATTTTACAAATTGTGATAGTCACTTGTCAAAAGATTGACATAACCGAAAAGCTTAGACATGACCGCTATTTCCATCTCTCTCGTTCATAGCCGGAGTTGATGACGTTTTTTTTGGATGGATCTATATTATACACTGGGTGACTCAGAAAGACTGGGCCAACACTAAACTGGAGGTAATTTACTTTTGTTTTAATTTAGGTAAATTAAAACAATTTTTTTATCTGTTGAGCCATGCGTAAACTAAGAGAGTCCAAAATATCGCTCAATTATACAGAGAAAAAATACTCTTTTTAGGTCGTCTTGCACTCAGCAGTTATTATCTCAAGATTTAAGAGCTCGCCTACAATTTGCTTAGTTCCTACAAAATATGCAAACCGAAAAACCCAGATTTTCTTAATAAGGTTTTATTTAGCGATGAGGCGACATTTACTAAACGGAGAGTTTTTAATTGGAGAAACAATCATTTTTGGGATTGTGAACATTGGGTATGGTGTAATTTATAATTTTGTCAATGGACATTTTGAATTGCCACCCAATCTAACTGAACCTCGGTACTTAAACTTTCTTCAGCATCATTTAAACAAGCTGTACCACTCATATTAAGAGAACAAGTGGTTTATGCAGGACGGAGCGCCATCATATTTTCCCTTACCAGTACGCCAATATTTACATGAGCATTTTCCTCATCGGTGGATTGGTCGTGGAGGTGAATTTGTTTGGCCACCGAGAAGTCCAGACCTAAACCCTTTGGATTTCTCTGTGTGGTCAAATTTTAAGGATTTGGTTTATCAGGAAGAAGTTAATTATCTTCAGGAGTTGAAGAGAATACAAAAAGCCGCCAATACATTTAAAAATAATAGGGGAAATGTTGCTTAACATTCAGAGGCACTTAAGGTGTATTTTAAAATGTATTGGGGTGGGTGGTGGACGGAAACTTCTACCATTTGATTTGAAGTTTGTCATTATTACTGTTACCAATAATTGTTATTGTTATTTACTGTTGTATTGACTGCTTCTCTGTACCTTTTCATATTTTAAGAATAAAAAAATCACAACAAAATACATTGAACCTTTTAAATGCAAATAAAAACCGATTAGACGACCTAAACAAGAGTACCTTTTCTGTGTCCAATTGAGCGTTGCTTTAGATTCTCGACTTGTTTTATGCACGGCTCAACAGATAAAAAAATATATTTCAATTTACTTCAATAATACGGAACTAGCGCCCTCTAGGAGCAACGTCAAAATAAGCGTAAAATTCGTAATTCTCACATCAAAAAACATAAAACTACTAATTTTCAAATTGACACTATCAAAACTTTCTCAATTATTGAGAAATTTCAGAATAAAATTTAAACTTTGAACACGCTTTATCCTTAAACCAATGACATTGGAATATGGAATGGTGAGCTCAATTATATTATTTTGATGTCTAGTATCTCCAGTTTAGTGTGAGCCCATTCTTTCTGACTCACCCTGTATAGTATAGCGTCCGTATTCTTTTCACAGGTCACAAGTCTCTGATTACGTTACGGGAAAATCGCCAGATACGATCAAGTCTAGGGGAATTGTTTTAAATATTCTAGGGGCATTGTCCAGTGATATCGTTAAACTACACAAAGCACCATGTGATTATCTGATAGACTCTATTACACATAAAAATAATTTTTCAAAAAAATCTTCACTATTTGTGGATCGATTTCCAACTTTTTAAAAAGCGTTCAATAGAGATGTATATCAAGACATATATTAGGTGTCATTTGAAAAAAAAAAAATGCGAGTGGCAATACGGGGGCGGCTTTACCGACGAATACACCCTGTGTATATCTTAGGACTAACAGATGACATTAAATTTACTCCTAAACATAACTAAATTACAGATCTCCATCTAGTTTTCAGCCTGAAATGTCGTACATACATATTTTGCATGACTCGAGAATGATAGAAATATGAATGTTAAACGACATGCTATGTGGGCGCGAGGGCCACAATCGATAACTGTGGGCGTCAAAGACAAAGCATGAAACGTGAATATATTCGCCCCCACCCCATTTTTTTAAGCGCCCGGATTAATGACGCTGCCCCAAATTCTCGCCTGCCGATTTTAATTTTTGAGTATCCGCTAGAAAAAAATTATAAACGCTTTTTGGTGCGTATATCGACGTTGCTTAATGATGACGCTTTTTGTCGATTTTTCGTTCTGTTTACGAGATTAATTTGTGTGTTTAGTCGGAGAGAATGGAAAACAATCCATAAATTTCATCATTTGTATAGAAGAAGACTATAGAGACAAAAATATTTACCTTAAATTATTGGTATCTACTTGTAATTTCGCTTCGCTGAAAGGCAACAAAAACAGATAAAACATTGACAATTTACTAATTTTTATACCAAAATGTTGCCAGCGTTACATCAGAGTATGTGCCTACACACGGACTGCATCCCTCAATGTTGGCAGAAAGCAAAATAATGAATAAGTTTGATTCTGGTTAGTGATAATTTGCTTGGATAATGGCTTCTGTCACATAATGTCAGCCACCTTAACTGTGGAGAACACATTATACACGAACACAATTGATTCACTTACTTTTGCAATGTATTAACATGAATAAGAAGTGAAGTGTACAGGGTCTGTCCGCAAAGTAGTCGGATTAAATTTTTTCCGCATATACGAAGCGACGGAGGGGGACTTTTCTGCGCGCGTTGGGTGATGGGGGCCCTTAGCTAAGCAGCGCACCAGTCGCCAGTCGCCTCTAAGCATTTCCAAAGTGCAGGTCAAGTTTAAAGTGAACCCCAGTAAAGGTGCCTCGTCACGCTCCGCAATGATCCGTTTATTCGAGCAGCGTTACGCGGTAAAATTTTGCTTCGAACTCGGTAAAAACTGCGAGTAAAACCCATGAAATGATCAAAAGTTCTTACGAAGATGATGTCATGGGTCGATCAAGTGTTTTCGAGAGGCACAAGTTGTTTCGTGAGGGGAAGAGAGAAAGTTGAGGACGATCAATGTAAATATCAAAAATGACGAGAACATGGTGAAAGTAAAAAAACCTTTTGAACTCTGACCGCATATTGAGTGTGCGGACGATATCTGGACACCTAAATTTGCTGCCTAGCATTCGCCGATTCCTGGAAGCTCCACTATGACAATGCGCCGAGTCACACCGCCTTCGCTGTCATGGACTACCTGGCTAAACACCGTGTTCCAACGCTTCCCCAGCCACCCTACAGCCCAGATGTTGCACCTCCAGACTTCTTTCTCTCCCCCCGACTCAAATGGGTTATTAACGGACGACACCACGGCTCGATCCAAGCCATTCAAGAGGCCGTGACGAAGGAGTTAAAAGTCCATTCCGGTTTCTGAGTTTGAGGAGGCCTTCCGTAATTGGCAGAGTCGCTGGAAACGCTATGTTGATGCAGAAGGGCCCTACTTTGAAGAATAAGTCAATGTACCGATATTGTCAATACATTTTAAAAAAATCGGTCCGACTACTTTCTGGACAGACCCTGTATGATTTGTTTCGCTATGATTTATGTGATATTTAAACAGTCCAAAATATCGATTGCTTGACGACATTCATACACATATACATTCAAAAAAGCCATGTACGCTACACATATAAAAAAACATACAAAAAATAACGGGTTTAGTATCCCTCTAGAACTCGACGTGTTTCATTAAAATTTCATGAATTGTAATTTTTACGAAAACTTTTTTGTTATATATTATTCTTCAGTCTTAGCTCAGTCAGTATTAGTCTAATCTAAAGATATCCCTTTAAAATGAGTAAAAAACTTTGAAAATGATTTAATATATCCAGAGTTATTCATGATTTTTTGAAAACATTTACGCCATACCATAAGCGATTTTACTTTTTTAGAAATATCTGCTCATACAATCGACATATAACCTATAACTTGGGTTTAGTAGATGCAAAATTTCACAAGCTGTAATCCAATAAAAAAACGAAAACAAATCAAAACCAATACTGTAGTAATTATTTTGTTTTACTTGATAATTACATTATCAAAATTTTAAGCAACCTTCAAAAAGTGGGTGTAGTAATGACCTTGGTTGCCGATTGTTGATATATTTACAAAACTTCCATTCCTTTTCCAACAAAATTTCGGAAAAGACGTCTCTATCAATATCTCCTTACAGTGAGCCGTCTGCACTGCTTATTTTATTATAACATATGTCAGGAATTCGTAAAAAAGTGTAGGTGTCGTGTAACAGAAATCGAATGAATTTTTTTCGAGGCAGTTCGTACGTACATCTCCGTGTAAATCCCCACGGCATTACGCGAGATGGAATAAATGTCAGCGTGCCAGCAATCAATAACTTCACGTTGAGCGTAATACAATGAACGCGATTAAAATTCATTGAGTCAGAGCGGCCGTACTGTGGATCTGGCGCTTCCAGTATGTGTGCGTTCCCGCATTCGATCATTACGTTTTGTTCAATAAATCGTTTATGAGTAATACATTTTGAAAATCGGATACGCGTATTTCTCGCAAACGTCTCTTCAAGCTACGAGTATTTCAACGATTACAGTACAACGGATTTCAGTTATTATTTTAAAAGTGAATAATGTGTGTTAAAAGTGTACAAGTAGGTCATATGCTGTATCGGCGGTGCGACAGAGCTGTAACATTTGCAGCTCCATTGATCCCATAAGCCGCCATATTAGATTACGTGACCAATGAGTAATGCATTTCGCAAATCATTCGTTCCCAAATCCGTACCCGATGGGTACATTCGTACCCATCCGTCGCCAAAGCATGGGTATGCAACGGAGCTGCAAATGGTGCAGCTCTGGAGCACCTATGCACTAGCAGCCACTGTTTTGTATTTAATTTTATGACAATAATTTGACATATCCAGTTAAACTTCAATGTTAGTATTACATTTGTTAATAACTTACGTATTAATGCAAATATTAACTGCTCGTATATAAATTTTTTTTCAATATTTGTGTATACAGGGTGATTTAGCTAACCCGTTCATTAAAAGTTAATGAAATTCCCATTGAAATTTATTTTTTAAAATTTGGAATCAGGGGGTTAGCGGGGACGGTCTATTCAACTAAGTACTTGTGCTTTTCTGACACTTCCGATTATACCGGAAGTAGCTATCAACTTCCTTATTTTAAATGGAACACCCAGTATATTAATACATTTTTGAATTCCCCTCCTAATTTTAGGTTGACTTTGTTAACAATTCCCTATACCTATTTTCAGCAGTTCTTGAGATATTTTAATTTTTTTGAAAAAATTAGGTTTTATAGTATCCTATGGAAATGCTCGTCACCGATTCAAGACAAAAGTTATACTAGCAAACTTTGGGCTGCCCTTGGGCAGACTATTAAGGTTTCAGGTGGTATGTATTTTGATGTTTTATTTACAGGGTGTCTAAAAAATCAAGTTCAATTGGACAAATTTCAACTGCTCAAAAGTCAGTTTTCTTAAGTGGAACACCCTGTATTTTATTGCTCTATGTGATGGAGAATTGAGTGATCTTTCATTCTGTATTAGGATTCCCTATACCTATCTGCTACCGTTTTCTTGCTATCGAGGTATTTTTTCTTTGATACCATAGTTTTAATTGTCAATGTAAACAGCAGAGTAGACGTCAAAGTGAGAAATATTACATATTATTATTATGTAATTATGGAAAACCGACAAAAATATTCAAATGAAGACATGTTAAATTTATTTTTCATTCATGGAGAATGTAAAAAAAGTTATTGAAAGGACTTGTCGTCTGTTTATCAAGAGATATCCACATTTACGGCCTTTAAACAAAACTGCCTTCAAGAGAATAGAAGCAAATTTTAAATGATTTGGCACTCAACCATGAATGTGATGAAGGTAACCAAGTAAATGTCTTAGCATATTTCAGTGCATATCCACATACGTCTATTAGAGCTCCGTCAGAAGATTTGGGACTATCTTACTCGTCAATACAGAGAATTCTGGCAAAACATAAAATGCATGCTTTTTCCATTTTAAAACTGCAAGCTCTCCACCCAGGTGACGAGGTACGACGCGTGATATTCTGCGAAAGCATTTTATTGGAAATGCAGGAAGACCCACATTTTTTGAAGAAAATTATTTGGACCGACGAGTCAAAATTTAACAGAGAAGGGATAATAAATAGGAGGAATTGGCACGTTTGGGCAGAATAAAATCTACGAATGGTGCATGAAGGTAACTTTCAAAATACATTTAGTTTTAATGTTTTTTGTTTGATTATGGGTAATTGCATGTGTTATGAAGTGTATGATGAAAATTTAAATTCTCGTAAATACCTAGAAATTCTTAGAACGGTGGTTTCAAAATTTTTTGGAAAATTTGCCACTAAATCTTCTAAATACGTGTTGGTACCAAATGGATGGCGCTCCAGCCCACTCAACCCGTGACGGTTTACCATGAATTAACCAATATGATTGAAGATCGCTGGTTTGGGCGTAATGGTCCGTCTCTATGGCCTCCCAGATCACCCGATCTATTTTTCTTTATCGATTATTTTTATGGGGCTATATCAAGAGCAAAGTCTACTCAACGCCCGTCAATACCAGATATGACTTATTACATCGAGTTAGAACTGCTTTCGCAGAACTAGATTAATAAACGAGTTTTATTGTGCTTAGGAAATAACGGACGGCACATAGAACAGTTGTTACACTAATAAGACCTAATTGTTAATATTTAGTTATTATTGTAATCATGTTGAATTGTTTAGGCTATGGTAAGTTCCAAACCCTTTAAAATATGTTTTTATTCATTTTAAGGTAATTTTATTTAAAGAGTGTAAATGTAGATATACCATTTTAAATGAACTTGATTTTTTTTTCAATAATTTTGTAACATTGTTTATGATAAAAAATTAATATAAATGATACATTGTTTTTATTTTCATGGCCCGCTAGTCAGAAGTAATTTAATAAAATGGAAAACTATGGTATCGAAGAAAAATACCTCGATAGCAAGAAAACGGTAGCGGATAGGTATAGAGAATCCTAGTACAGAATGAAAGATCACTCAATTCTCCATCACATAGAGCAATAAAATACAGGGTGTTCCATTTAAGAAAACTGACTTTTGAGCAGTTGAAATTTGTCATAATGAACTTGATTTTTTAGACACCCTGTAAATAAAACATCAAATTACATACCACCTGAAACCTTAATAGTCCGCTCAATGGCAGCCCAAAGTTTGCTACTATAACTTTTGTTTTGAATCGGTGACGAGCATTTCAATAGGATACTACAAAACCTAATTTTTTCAAAAAAATTAAAATATCTCAAAAACTGCTGAAGATAGGTTATAGGGAATTGTTAACAAAGTCAACTTAAAATTAGGAGGGAATTCAAAACTGTATTAATATACTGGGTGTTCCATTTAAAATAAGGAAGTTGATAGCTACTTCCGATATAACCGGAAGTGTCAGAAAAGCACAAGTACTTTAGTTGAATAGACCGTCCCCGCTAAACCCTGATTCTAAATTTTAAAAATAAATTTCAATGGGAAGTTCATAAAATTTTAATGAACGGGTTAGCTGAACTACCCTGTATATTACATTAATTGCTAGCGTGGTAGAAAATATGATATTCAAAAAATGTGTCATTTAAAATATTCCTTTTTGTCTCAATTTGCGAGGTGCCGTAACGTGTGTAGGATGATTTTCATTTAAGAAAGCACGAGTCGCGAGAATGAAAAGATAATTGCAGAAATAATGGCTTTATAATTCACTTAGCAGCTAAATTAAAAGTTCCAGCGAAAATGTCGTCATGCTTCGACAAAGTTTAAGCGCCTAATAACTCTCCTTGCGTAATAAAAGCTGCATTATTCTAAAATTAGGCCTTACCTGTCTGCTCGTTAAAAATCGTATAGCGACAATGATTCAATTTAACATCAAACGCAAAAAAAAGAAAAAAGTTCAAATCGACACTCTGAGAAAAGGGTCGTTTGTACATAAAAATTAATCCACAAAAGAAAAATTATAACTAATCCAGAATAACGTAACACTTTTTAGATTTCACGTCATTTGTGTTCTATTAGAGTTAGATACTTTATCAGTTTTTAATTTTCGGTAGCCTATAGGGTTGGTTTTAATACCCCGAAGTCGCTACGCTGTGACCTAAACGGTTCGCCGTCCACACCACAAATACCAACCCCATGTCGAAATTTCAATTCGCAAGATTTTGGCGGCAATTTCAGAGACCTACAGGATGAACTGAGAAGGACGCTGTCGGGAAAAAACTCCATCCCGGCACACATTAATGGTACGTCTACACTTGTGCCTTTTTCGCGTGCGTCACCATCTTGCATCTAACGCATGCCTCAGATGTAAGTGAGGAATGGTAGTTATCGGTTGCGTCCATAAAACATCAATTGACAAAGGATTTTTTTGGGATGTTGGACAAATAACGATCTACTAATTTTCTGCCGACGTTTCGTCCAATTTACTTAGACTTTATCAAGGCTCAATTAATTGTAAAGAATTGTAAAAAACACTAATTGAGCCTTGATAAAGTCTAAGTAAATTGACGAAACGTCGGCGAAAATTGGAGATCGTTATTTGTCCAACATCCCAAAAAATCCTTTGTCAAGTGAGGAATGTAACTAGCGGATGCGCTAGACGAGTTGAACGACGCCAATCTACAAGCGCAACCCATGAGGAACGTAGTTCCAAGGCTAGTGGATTTTCGTGCGTTATACCTTGCGTTTAATTATGTTTTCCACAGAAGAAACGCTACTTTTATTGATTTTATTGATTTACAAGCTCCAGAAGCTTGTAAAAGTTCATTTTGGACATGCACGTAAAATTTCTAAACAAGACACAACTATCCTTAACCAATTCTTTCATAATTTCAAAATTACATTTCATCTACTCTTTCATCCATACACGCCGTCGTTTATTCCGTCTTCCTTTTGATTTTTTGATTATTAGAAAAGCTGCTCGGTTAAAACTTAAATGCACGTCTACAGGTATATACAGCCGAAGGCGACAAGTTGACTGGCGAATTGATGTGGAAAGTTAGCTGCATGCGTTTCATGCATTCAACAAAAGGCATGTATTAGGGGCAAGATGAAACGCAAGATGAAACGCAAGATGAAGTGCAAGTTGAAGCGCAAGTTGAACACGAAAGCGCATAAGTGTAAACGTACCTTAAGAGGTCTTAACCCTTAATAACCTAGCGTTACATACAGTGCGTCCATAAAGTGACGCATAAATTCATTATTAGCTAAATGAACAATATTATTGAAAATTCCCGAGACAGGTCAATTTTTGATTGCGATTTACTATTTTGTCACATAATAATTTAATATACAGGGTGTCCCACCTTCGAGTAATGACGCCACCACCGATTTTTTAAAATGGAATACTACATTTTTTTTCAAGTTTCGGATGACCCTGGCCGAGCTGAGTCCAAAAATGTATCACAAGTTGCTTCTATCTATTACAGGGTGGACAACAATACATAAAGTGTTTATGAAAAATTTCATTAGAAAGTTATACGTTTCTGTATTTTTAGAAAAGTCACAATAAATGCTCAAATTGTTCTCCGTTGACTGCTAAACAATGACCGAATCGGGCAATACATTCGCTTCTGACATTTTGTAACATAGCAGGTGTTATGTTTAACGTTTCTTGCCTGATTCGATCTTTGAGCTCACGGATGTTCTCGGGTCTATTAGTATAAACTTTAGATTTCAAATAACCCCATAAAAAGAAATCTAGTGGAGTAAGATCAGGTGATCTAGGGGCCATTCCACTGATCCTCTTCTTCCTATCCACCGATCTGGAAAGGTTCTGTGTAAAAACTCGCGCACAGCTATAGCAAAATGTGGTGGTGCACCATCCTGTTGAAACCAAATTCTGCCGTCTAAAGTATTGGCTATTTCAATATCAGGAAATAGCCGGGTCAAGTCAGGAATTAATGTATATTGTAAAAAATTCAGATACAATGCTCCTGTCAAATTTTCATCAAAAAAGTATGGACCAACAATTCTATTTCTCACAATACCAGCCCACACATTGACCTTTTGTGGATGTTGCGTATGGTATTCTTGCATCCAGTGTGGATTTTCCTGAGACCAGTAGCGGGTGTTTTGCCGATTAACATGCCCGTTCAAAAAAAACGTTGCCTCGTCAGAAAATAAAATATTAGCAATGAAACCGTTATTTTGATTATTGTGGTCCATCATGTACTCGCAGAATTCAGTTCTTCGGTCAAAGTCGTCTTCAGCCAATTCATGGATGAGGCGTACTCTATAGGGATGGTATTTTTACCTTTTTTAATAAATATTCGATACTGAAGACTTTCCAATATTCAAATCCCTAGATACTTGCCGTACTGTACAATGTGGATTTTCTAGTGCCGACAAAATTACGTCTTGTTGAACATTTTCATTAATTTTAGGTCTACCTTGCCTTGGTGCATCCCTCACGTGTCCTAATTCTCTGTATTTTCGCTCTATTCTGCTTACTGTAGATTGTGAAACAGGTTCACGATCTGGGTGCATTTCATGGAATAATCTACACACCTCTTGTTGAGTCCGCATTCTGTCGCCAACACCAATCATCATTAGAATTTCAATCCTATCCCTTTCATTTAAAGGCATTTTCAACAAAACGTTTTTAAATAAATTAGATTTAGGTTTCACTTAAAGTACCTACTTTGAAGCGTTAACAATACAAAAGTGAACTCTAAATAGCCGTTTTTAATATGGCAAAAAATGACAATGACAATCAAAAAACAAATGACAAAAAAATAACGAACCACGTATCGCGCCTCGCGTCATTCGCGCGTCTTGTCCAAACTGGTGTTTATTAAAGTAGTTGTATTTTTGTATCACAATAACGTTAATTTAATTTTTTTTAGTGCGTTTAATCAGCAATACATAATTTGTAATTTTTGTACTGTTGTCCACCCTGTAATAGATAGAAGCAACTTGTGATACATTTTTTGGACTCAGCTCGGCCAGGGTCATCCGAAAATTGAAAAAAAATGTAGTGTTCCATTTAAAAAAATCGGTGGTGGCGTCATTACTCGAAGGTGGGACACCCTGTATATTAAATTAGTATGTGACAAAATAGTAAATCGCAATCAAAAATTGACCTGTCTCGGGAATTTTCAATAATATTGTTCATTTAGCTAATAATGAATTTATGCGTCACTTTATGGACGCACTGTATATGTAACGCAAATTCCCTATATAGTTTTATTTCCCTCTTTGAAATCTTTTGCTACTAACTAAGAGATGGCTACAATTTTCATACCTAAAGACATACCTATACCAGATGTGCCAGTGTTTTAGAGATCTAGTTTGTTTTGTCTATGTAGTAAGCTGATTTCTCAAGTGTTGTTTTCAATTCGTGCCGAAAATGGATATTCAGTTGGAGTAAGTATTATCTCTTTTATACTGTTTCGTAAATAACGATTAAATCATATGTAGTGACGTCTTCAATAGTGCAACTATCGGATTTTATATTATTCTCTAAGATAACTTTTCTGGTTTTTATATTGTTACTTACTAAATACTAGTGTTACATATAGGTAACGCTAGGATAACACATATATTAGCACTATTTTATAAAATAAAGGTTACAGTTTATACGTTTATTTTGCCTTAGGAGAGAACTTTCTCTACAAGAAGCCAAGGGCGTAGCCAGTAGTTATCTTTGGGGGGGGGGGGGGGGGGCGCTCAATTCAGATGAAACAAAAAAGCCAAAAAAAAGTCAGTAGAGGCAGCGGCAACCGAAAGTCCCCGAGTATTTTGGTGTTTACGTGTTTGGTGTTTGCGATCGCTGCAGATAAAAAAAGCAAAAAAAAAAGGTCACTACAGCCAACGGCAACCGCATTCCCCCGAATATTTCGGTTTTTACTTGACCCTTTGGAGGGAGGGCGATCGCTGCAGATCAAACAAAAAAAGCCAAAAAAAAGGTCACTACAGGCAACGGCAACCGCATTCCACCGAGTGTTTTGATTTTTACTTGACCCTTGGGGGGGGGGGCGATCGCCCCCATCGCCCCCCTGGCTACGCCCTTGCAAGAAGAATTAGAGTTAGCTTATGCCGAAGATGATGATATAACTGCGATATATACCGAGCCTCTTGAAATTAGTGAGTTGTCAGACGAGGATTCTGGCGTTGAAGATGACGATGGGTATATAAATAGATTATCTAGACGTCAACTTCGAGCTGCAGTGGAGGAGATTCAACAACGGAATAATATCCGGATAAATAGTGATAAGTGACAATAAATCAAGGCAAAGATTACGATATAGATACGCAAGAACCTCTTGTCAAGGAAAAGCAAACCAATTTTGTTTGGGCAAGTGGTGATCTTCAGAGTGGAGGTAAAAATTTCATACCTCCATATTTCTCAGATTTTGCCGATAGTACACCTGTGGAAGTGTTTGAGATGCTTCGGGATGATGGCATTATGAAACTTCTAGTTGATGAAACTAGAAAATATGCTCTTTTTTAAATGCCCCAGATCTGAATATTACCTATGAATAAATAAAATGTGCTGTAGCAATACTTATTTTAAGTGGATATGATGTTAAACCAGCAAGAAGATATTACTGGGATTTTAAATCAGAGATGGGAACCCAGTTGGTAAAAAACTCTATGCGTAAAAACAGATTTGAACAAATAATGCAGTTTTTACATTTGGCAGATAATAATAAAACGGATGAAATAGATAAGGCATGGAAAATTCGTCCTTTGATGGACAAGTTGAAGAATAAATTTTTAACACACTTTGTACACAATTTGTTTTGTTTTTGCTCACATATCTTCCTAGCGTTATATATATGTAAGAGTATTTTTGGCAAATGCTGTATTTTTTTCTACCAAAAATTAGTGGTGTTGGTTTTAGTGAACCCTAAAGTTGTGGAATATTCAAAACAAAAACATTTTTGAAAAAAAAATTCAAAATTCGGGTTATTAAGGGTTAATGTGTGATGGGAGAGGTGATGATTGAGAGGTCTTAATGTGAAGAGATGGGACAGCGACCAAACACACAGACTTATTGTGGAGGCTCAATAAGTACTGTGTATTTGGGCGCTGTCCCATCTCTTCAACCCATTTTCAGATACTGTAAGCCACCCCTGTGCATTTACGCTAGGTTTATGCGTGGTTTGACCTCTGTTGCGCGAATTCATTGATCTTAATGCTGCCTAATAAATTGATGTGGGGTGCCATAACTCACTTTTACCCTTTGACAATTCAAGCACCCCTCCAGGCCAACCACCCCACTACTCACCCCCTTTGTTTCCACCCCTGTAGATGGCTGCTTGGGATATCGTTTTGCGAATTCAAATTTCGACATGGCGTTGTTTTTTGGGGTGTCGATGGCGAACCGTTTAAGTCACTTCGACGCATTAAAACAAACCCTATAGGCTACCGAAACTTAAAAACCGCAAGTCTCTAACTCGAATAATACGCAAATGGCGCTAATCTAAAACGCTAATTTTGACGAGCAGTTCAGTTTCCTAAAGGAAAAGATGAAACTTTTTTATTGTGATTAATTATTAATTTATTTTGTAATGCAAAACGCATATTATCGTTTGGAATATAAAAAAAATCACATACAGAACCGCCATTTTTAAGTATAATTTTTTTATTACAATATTTTTTGAAAAACGAAAGTCACACTTGAATTATTGAAATACCT
The DNA here is from genome assembly GCA_029963805.1 of Aromia moschata. Lineage (NCBI taxonomy): Eukaryota > Metazoa > Arthropoda > Insecta > Coleoptera > Cerambycidae > Aromia > Aromia moschata. The sequence goes on from JAPWTK010000628.1 coordinate 29,035, forward strand.
GTATTGAAAAAGAGGTAAACGTCGACGAACAAATTTTCTCTCTCTGTTGTATGTAACGTTTTATATTAATTTTAAGCGCTACCGCATATCTTAGCGTTATTGTCAAAAACATACCGGACTGCACAAGATTTCACTATTCTACCGTATTTTAACTGAGTCTCTGTTCTTTAAATCTGGTTAAAATTTTGTCTGCCCCGTATAATTTTGCTCACAATCTTTACTACATTAGACACGATATAAAAAAGTTCTCGGACGTTTACAAATGGTCGTAAAAACGCGAATAAAGGAAACTTACTTGAGGCCGGCAATGATTTCCATGGCTCCGTTGAAGTTCCCGATGTTCCAGGAGGAGAGGGCCACCCGAAGGACGCAAGATAAAACCGCCCTTCGAGCATCGTGCGTCGGCTGGGTTATTATCAGCTGGGTCACCCAGGCACTCACCTAAAAAAACATCATAATGACGGCACATGTATACGAGAGAAAAAAAGATGAGTTTATAGGATGGGGTTTCAACGAGCCTCTCATAAATTTTAAATTGTAGCGAACTGATGGGAATCGATTTTTACTCGAATTATTAAACGCGGAAGGCGACTTCGCGTCAAGGTGACTCTGCACTGAACACTTAATTAAACGCAAATATCTTTAAAACGGTCATTCGGAGCGACATTCAAGCAAAGGGTATACTTTTTGTACTTTTATTTGTCGATAAATGATGGAAAATCGCTATTTTTAATAAAACCAAATATTCTAAATTGCAAAAATTTCACCGTAAATTTTACAACTTAAATCAAAATGATTGATAAAATAAAATTCCTCTCAAAAAACCCCCCAACCACCAAATTTTATATATAAAAAAATGTTTTTTTTTTTAAAGAGGTTATGTACGGAAATCGAGAATCAAATTATAATTTTGACACCCTGTTTCTTGGTTACCAATAACTTTTGAATTATTTCGTAATATTTAAAGTGTGTTTAAATTGTAATATTTTTACCCAAACAATCTGTAGTTTCGGTGTGACCCCTTATTAATAGGAGACCAAGGGCGTAGCCAGTATTTATGTTTGGGGGGGGGGGGGGGGGGGCGCCCAATGCACATTAAACAAAAAAGCCAAAAAAAAGGTCAGTAGAGGCAACGGCAACCGCAATCCCCCGAGTATTTTGGTTTTTACTTGACCCTTTGGAGGGGGGGCGATCGCTGCAGATTAAACAAAAAAAGCCAAAAAAAAAGGTCACTGGAGGCAACGGCAACGGCAACGGCAACCGCAACTGCATTCACAGAGTATTTTGGTTTTTACTTGACCCTTTGGGGGGGGGGGGCGATCGTGTGTAAATACTATAACTATGACCCCGTGTGTAAATACTATGATCGAAACAGTCATATTCATAAAAATTAAAATTAAATAATTTTATAGGCGTGTAAGTGTAATTATATAAGTAATATTTAGAAATTACTAAAACATACGTGCTAGCTCTCATGGAGTGGCATGATTGTGGCATAAATTGTGTGGGGAATTAACTAGGAATACAAATTTATTTACATATCTGCGATGGGATAATATTATCAAAAAATGTGTCAGTTGATACAATATAAAAACATTAAGATTGGATTCTTCTTGGAATTATACAAACAAACATTTTTTTCAGCATTTTTGGAAAATAAAAAAATATATATACGGTTCAGTTTTTGTAACAACATATTTTTTTAATCCATATGAAATTTGTTCCAAAACAAAAAACCATTACGTACCTATAAAAGCTTTAAAAAGCATTACGTACCTATTATAAACTTTATTTTACATGTACCAAATAGTTCGACAGAAATCAAACACTCTATACCTACGCGATTAGATCCATGTGTATGTAATTGTTGCCTTTCCTAAATAGTCGTGAAAATTTTATTTTCTTGACAGCTTTACAAAAAAAATCGTGTTTCCTTTTGAGCTGGCAAAGGCACCAACGTAAGCAGCGTATTGTGGGTCCTCCTTCTCCTTCCCCATACGCTTTTAGAGGGTTATTCTCCAGGTAATCGTAAGAATATGCAAATCGAGTTCGAACACTTCAGGAGGATTGATTTACGAGTTTTCGGCTTGAAGATGCGCTGTCGTCGGATATTTCAGGTCGGGAATGGAAAAGAGACAAAATAACTGATGATGCAACAACGAAGAGACATAAAATCGAACAAGCAAACACAAAGCGTTTTTAGAGTGTTTAGATTGAAAAAAAAGATTGTCGTCTAGGTTGGGCCACTCGTGAAGTCAGGGTTGGGAAACATCATTTCTCCTCCGACAAGTAAAATAACAGTCTTGAGCCAGTTTTTCGCACCGCAGAACATTAAAATAATTCATTGCCGCAATAAAAGTAGTTTTATCAATAAAAAAAATAAATAATCGTTAATATAATGATAAATAATATGGGATTTTAAGAATAAATTAAAAAACAAAATAAATCCAAATAATAAATCCAGAATAAAAATAATAAATAAATCCAAAATAAATAATAAATCCAGAATAAAAATCATAACAGCAAAATAACAATAATAGAATAAAAATAATAATAATAACATATTAATACCAATAATAAAAATTAACAAAAAAATAACAATAACAATAAAAAATTTAATACAAAATTGAATATTGATTCCGATTAATGTTCTCATGAAGATTTCTCATCAAACTTATGTAGAATTGAATGAAAAACAATAAAAAGGAACATATTTGTCCATTAAAAATTATTTTAGGACATATTTCGTCGATATTCACTAGTGACCCAACCTAGACTGCAATGGGCCAACCTAGACTACTTTTTTTTCGTTTTGTCAATCACTTTTTTTTAAAACGCGCAACAATTCGCCTTAATTAAAAGTTTCTTATGACTGTCCAAACTTTCAAATAATACGTCAACATTGAGAATATTCGAATATGAACAAAAGATACAGGGCAATGTTAAAAAAGTGGCCCAACCCTGACGACATTCCCCTACAAATAACAGAATAATTATTACGATTTTAATTTATATTTATTTTGGGATTATTAAATTGCTTTTTTCCGTTTTGCGATTGGTAATTTCGGCAAATTTATCAAATCTAGTAAAGAAGAGAGATAAATTGAGAAAACTGGAGGTGAAAGTAGCTATTCAATAGGGACCGTTTTTCACAATAGTTTAACGGAATAATCGTTCAACACGCCTCATCGACTTAAAACAAGTTTATATTGAGTAAGTGGCCAATATTCTTCGAGAACGGTTGCCCCGTAGCTAATCCAATTAGTTTTTCGCAATTTCAAAGGAACAACGCTTACAAAGGTTTTTTTAGCCGCGTCTTCTTTGCCTTTTCACTCAAGTGTAACCTTTTCAAAGGTGGAATTGTAAAAGCAACATTTAAAGGAATTCTAACGATTGCTACAGTTAGAGACTTTACGCTGATTGTAATCAGAGGGAAGATTGCGTTTTTTCTTTCAATTTAAATCGCAAATTTCGTCCAACAAAGGAAAAAGTTGTATCACCAATAGTTTTATTTTTGATTGTAAATAGAGCTGTCTATTTTATGCGAAAAAAAAAACTAAGAAGCTAATTAGCCTGAAAGTTTATACTGTCTTTGTAATTTGTTTTGTTTTGTACTTTGCACTTTTTAATATCTTTTATTATACCTTCATTAAGATATTCCTTCAACCTTGTTTCATTATTTAATCTTTCATTAAGCTTTACCACTTAAATCGATTTAATCAAAAGTATAATCTGTATCGCCCTGACAGTGTTCGAAATTCGATAGCGTTTCTGAACACAGCAAATTGTAGCTTATATAAAAAGGACACTTTTATTTTTATGCCCCGTATTTAAGCAAATGCCAGCCATAGAACGATAATTGTATTAAATCCATGCATACAATGCATACATATTATGAAAAAAAACAAATTCACATCGCAAATTTTTCGATTTATTGAACATAACCAGACATTTAATTATTTTTTTGATAACGGAAATTTTTAACGAAGGTCAAGTAAAGAATTTCTTGTTCTCATAATTTTTGTAGGCATGGTCCGTATTTAAAGAAATTTAGGTAATATAACATAAATGTACGTAATTCTCCTTAAATAATTCACTTTTAGACTTCAAAACACGTTTATCAACACTCTGTAACTCGTCAATCTTAACTGGGTAACATTCAAATCATAACTAAATCTACCTTAGCAACACCACTATTTATAGTTTTTAAATGTTCTAGAAAATTAATTTGACTTCTAGAATGCTAATCTGTCATTCCATACAATTCTTTACTAACATGTAGGTAGTGTATAAACTAAATAGAATTATTATATATAAACTAAAATATATAACTTAATAAATGTCAGCTGTTACTAATGCCACTTTTACAAATGTCACATTGCTCCCCTCTTAAAGGTTATTCGCCCCGAATAATACTGTCTTCAGTCCTAGGCGGTGGATCCTCGACGAGGAACCGTTTGGGTGGATCATGTCCTGTGTACTTTGCGAGCCTTTCCAGAAGGACCACCTTCGGCCTACTTCTTGGAGATAGCTGGATGTGGTAGACCAGGTCATTGATTTTCTTTATTATGGTGTACGAGCCTTCCCAGTTCCGCTGGAGTTTTGGACTGCCTTCTTTCGTCCTTTTTGGGGCGTACAGCCATACTGCAACACCAGGTTCAAATAGTCTCTGTTGATGTAGTGTCTAGACGCTGCTTCATTTTGTCGCTTTGCATTTTCAGGTTCTTCCTAGCAAATCGGTGGATCTGGTTCATTCTCTCTCGTAAGTCTTCCACAAATTCTGGCAGAGATCGCTCCTGAGTTTCTTCTAGTTGACGGCCAAGCATGAGGTCAATAGGTAGCTTCATTTCTCTTCCACAGGTCAGCATAGACGGAGTGGCATGGCATGTGGTCCTGTTATGACCTTCAACCATACCATTTGTCTGAGGATGAAGCGCAGTAGTTCGGGTTTTCTTGATGCCCATCATTTTCATTACTTCTTCCACAGCTCTGATTTGAAATGTATTCCTTCTCTGTCTAGTTATGACATTCTCGATGAATGCTTGGGCTACAGCTTCTGCTTCTTAATTGGGGAGGGGTACTGCTTCGGGCCATTTCGAGAAATAATCCACTACTATCATCAAATACTTGTTGCCACGGTCGGTTACAGATAATGGTCCAAGAATGTTCACTGATAACCTCTCGAATGGTGCTCCGGATAGTACTGCACCATTTTACCACGGCTTCTTGTCTTTGGTCTCTTTTTAGCAGAGCATAGATCACATTTCTTGTACCATTTTTCGACGTCTCGGCGACAGTTTATCCAGTAAAATCGGCTATTTACTCGAGCCAAAGTCCTGTTTGCTTCAAAATGTTCTCCGGTTAGGCTGCACTGTGAAGTCCTTTTAACATTTGATGGATTCTTGCTTCAGGTAAGACCAACTGGTAGACTGTGGATACTCCACTGTGAGGCTCTCCTACTTCCGATGCAGTAGGTCATCGCGAAGACAAAGGTAACGCCATTGAGCCCAGTATCCCTTGATAGTCGTACCATATCTGGAAATTTCCTGCCAAGTTGGTCGAACTCCATTCTTTACCCAGTTCCGGATTAATTTAAAGTCGTTGTCTTTCTTCTGGCTTTTCTTTAATTCCTCCGAGGACCATCCATCTTCAACTTGTACTATTGTTGCCATTAACAGTTGATTGCAGGTCTCATTTGAATATTCCTTCTCAATCTTCTTACAGTAGCGACATTTATGTTCTAGTAGTCCATCAATAAATGTCTAGTTGCCAATTTGTTCTAGAAATTCTTTTGGTGCCTGAGGATAAGCCAAATGGATGAGTCATTCGATATCAGCTTCGTACTCTTGAAGGGGCTCGTTGCTTCTTTGCTGTCGCTTTTCTTCTCCTTGTTAAAAATTTTAATATTTCACTCACATCCATTGTCGTCGTTTCTTCGTCGTAATTTGTCGATCTCGTATTCACCATATAACTTTTTTACAAGATTTTATTTAACTTGCAATGTATGTTTGTTTGGTTGTTTGTTTGTTTGTATGTTCGGGTCAAATCTTGCAACTGAATTTTAAAATAGTTGTCCTTAAGTTAGTTTAGTTTGGATGATAATGCATGGTTAGCTAAGTTATGTCATTCTAAATTCAAAATGGCGGACGGTCTAAGATGGCGGACTAGTTATTTTTTTCGCACTCCCATGATATGGGTTTCAAATGAGAGGGTTTGCTAAGAAGAAATAAGAAAATAAGATGAATTTACTCAAAATACAATATGGCGGACCGCCCAAGATGGCGGACTAGTAATTTTTTGCGCACTCCTATGATATGGGTATCAAATGAAAGGATTTGCTGAGAAGAAATAAGAAAATAAAATGTATTTACTCTAAATCCAATATGGCGGACTAGTTATTTTTTGCGCACTCCCATGATATGGGTATCAAATGAAAGGGTTTGCTGAAAAGAAATAAGAAAATAAAATGAATTTACTTTAAATCCACTATGGCGAACCGCTCAAGATGGCGGACTAGTTTGCTAAGAAGGGTTTGCTGAGAAGAAAGAAGAATATAAAATGAATTTACTCTAAATCCAACATGGCGGAGCACTCAAGATGGCGGACTAGTTATTTTTTGTGATTTTCATAAGATTTCCATATACGTTTTCCTATATGGAAATCCTATCTTTTACCGTTTTTGAGTTCCGTTTTTTTTTTGAAATTTTGTTCATTAGCGCCATAACCTTTGCAACTATCTATAGTGGTCATTTTAGACAATTAAGTATTGACATTGTGCTTAGTTGAATTCTAAATGTGTTCATTAACGCTTTTATAATGTACAGGGTGTTTAAAATAGAACTACCACTTGGCCCAACTTAGCCAAACCATCCAAACTCAATTGTTTTAAAAATACGATGTCCCATATTTTACTTTTCATTTTAATGTGGAATTAAATTCTGCATCGATCTATATCAGCATTCCCTATACCTATATTTAATAGTTTTTTAGTTATTTAGCGTTTTTTTTTTTTATATTCGCTTATAACTTTTAATAAATCAGTTGACTTTCCAATAATATGCCATGGAAATAATTGTGCTAATGTTACTGTTACTGTTTTTTTAAGCGATAGCATACTTTGTGTCAAAGTATTAGCTGTTTCCATTAAAAAATAATAATAAAAAAATAGGAATGGCTATGTATAAAAACAAGTTAATCTATTTTTCTACAAATTTTGCAGTTAAATATCCAAAAATTCGCCTAATTGTAATGCACCAAAATTGGACGTCCTAGTCTCAGTCATTTTTTCCGTAACAATATTCTTTCCAGGCTTTTTTGTAACCCTGTAAGAGCGTGAAATTGAAATTCGTGAAACGTGCCTATTAGGCTATACCTATTCGAAGATGTATATCGCTGTTAGAAATGCTGCCGGGGGCAAAAATAACCTTTATTTCGCCCATATTTCACCCTCCCGTTTCGCGACCGTTGCCGTTGCCTCAAATTTCCCCATTTAAATGTATTGGCTCCGGCGGCGGCTGCATCGGCGGAGCGCCAGAAGAAGCGGGGGCGAGACCCGCTGCCGTCCGAATCGGAGTCGGGGGCCAAAGGGCCGAATATCACTCCTTGTCGAGCCGAAGAAGGGGCGGCATGCGTCTCGTCTCGAGGGCGAAGAGAAAAAGCGAAAGGACTTAATAGTATCACTCCTGGAACACTGCCCTCGGGGGGACGGGCCGGGCCGCCTTCGACTCACGGCATAATATCCCGATTTATATGCCTCGAGCGACGGCGGAATTATTAGCGGATTAAGTGGAAAAGTGGGCGGGACGAAGGGATAACAATTATTATCTGAGCGGAAAGTCCGAAAAGAGTGGGTGTTCATTTCGTGAGCTGTAAATGTTGTTCATTCTGCGTTGGACGAGGGGCACCTACGTAAGGTGCCGATATTTTTATTAAAACATATAAATAAAATGGGAACAGAGTAGATATACAGGGAGATTGAATTAGGACTTTAGCTAATAGGTCTATGGCGGACTTGGATGAAAATATTTTCAAGATGACTGCACTTCCGGTTATCGCGATCAACTTCCTTATTTTAAATGGAATGGTACCTTTTTTATTGCATACCTAAGATTTTCCTAAGACCTATAGATTTTCATAAGATTTCCATATACCTATATTTTACCGTTTACTTTTCATTTTAATGTGGAATTAAATTCTGCATCGATCTATATCAGCATTCCCTATACATATGTATATTTAATAGTTTTTTAGTTATTTAGCGTTTTTTTTTATATTCACATAACTTTTAATAAATCAGTTGACTTTCCAATAATATACCATTGAAATACTTGTGCTAATGTTACTGTTACTGTTTTTTTAAGCGATAGTATACTTTGTGTCATCTTTGTGTCAATCGAGTTGTGTAGAGTGTGCTTGCTGTGTTCGTCAATATGAAAAATCAAGGATATTCAAATATGGATATAGGGTTCGCAATGTTTGCCATAACGCGTGCTAAATTGCATAAAATATATATATATATATATATATATATATATATATATATATATATATATATATATATATCCTGCTCTCCCGCAACGGGGCCGCGTGACTCACGTATGCGCCTTAGTCAGGGCATACGTGAGTCCCGTTGTCGGGGATGGTCAGTAGCGTACGAATGCACGGGCAAGAAATACAGGTGTATATAATTTACAAGGCGCTTAAAAGATATGATTTATACTTTAATTATCATAGATTTGCATATTACCGCCCATGCGTTATGGCGCACATTTCCGGATCCTATATGGATTTTAATTTATTATTATGCTTAAGATGCTTGGAACAAAACGGCAGTGACACTATGACTATGGACTTTTTAGATACGTTACATTATCCATTATTTAAAACATTAAAAAGTATACAAGTTGTTCTACTCATACATGTGTTTTATAGATATCAGTAGGTAAATTTTATTTTATCCAGTCACAGAATATACAATATGAGTAGGTGCAGTTATGATTTACAATAATATAGACATCCAAAAAAAAAATCTATTTAGTTTATTTAGTTTATACACTACCTGTTAGTGAAGAATTGTATGGAATGACATATTAACATTCTAGAAGTCAAATGAATTTTCTAGAACATGTAAAAACTAAAAAAGACATCCAAAAAAACGTCATCAACTCTGGCTATGAATGAGAGAGATAGAAATAGCGGTCATATTTAAGCTTTTGGGTTATGTCAAACTTTTGACAAATGACTGTCACAATTTGTAACATAAACAATGGCTGTCATATGATGCGACAGTCTTGACAAGTAAATAAGGTTATAAATTCGATTAAGGATGGAAATACGTCTTTTTTTTCTCGGCCAACTTTGATGACTTTTTTGGATGTCTCTTTATTAAAAGGTTGGCAACCAAGTTTCCAGAATGGTCTCAGAAATCGTATTTTTATGTACGAATAATATTTGTTATTTCACCCTATATATTTTATTACTTTCTGGCATCCCGTAGGGGATGGCATCTTTCTGCCATCTATACGTATTAGAAATCGGCAAAAATGTCTCATGGGGCTTATATAAAAAACTGCAAGAGAAAACTGAAAGAGCAACATATGGTAATTCGTCTGAACACTAATCTCTTTTATGTTATGTTATGCTAAACTCCGATAATGCGAGTGCAGCAACGATGAGTCGGATAGCGTTTCGGATGGGTGACCCAATCTACTCTGAGAAGTTTGTAGGGCAGAGGCATTTAAGTAGGGTGATACCAGACGTGGCAATCTGAGCCATGCTAAACCTTTGCCGGTGGATTCGAGTCCCACCTAAGAGAATTGACAACTCTGTTAGGATATGGGTGTAACACATGGGTGTGACAATAACCACAAACATTTTTTTTTCGTGAATGATATGAATTATATTATATTTTATTTTAATTAAATTTGGATGTGTAAAAAAATGTGAGGTTAGTTTTATTTTTAAAATATTTGGTCTCCTACAACACAATATAAGGTAATAACGCTATAGGATACGCGTAACTTACACGAGAGTTCTTTTGTGCACTATAACAGAACTTAAAGTACACAAGCCTTATTCAGTTACATACTATATTGTTTATGTAAATATAGTCTTGTTTTAGAATCACTAAATTTAGGGCAATAATTGAAATCAAGGAAAAAAATCTTAATGTAAATGAATTAAAGTTGAATGCCCCAGTGTCACCAATATAATCTGGGTGTTAGGCGCCAATGCGCATGCGAAAACTGTAACGTCACTACTTTGGCGGGACGTATACTATTCAAATTTCATTCGTAATTTTGAATTGTCCAAATCGCCTTAAAAAAAATAATACATTGCAGCCAAGATATTTTCTTACTATAGAACCAAATAGCCATTAAACAAAACATGAAGTAACCCTAGCCCGAGGAGTCAAATATTGCGTATACGGCCAAATTAAATCCGTGGGAGGCTGGAAAAAATGCCACAACGAGGCTTTAAAAATTTTACGAGTCTCCTGAAGTATTCCTGATACAATGTCATGTACCTGGCGAGACGTTCGGCACCTATTTTTGGGCAGGATCGATGCTGTTATAGGAACGGCTTATCCATGAAAAATTGAAACATCAGCCCTTTGCGTAATGTGCGGTGGCCACCCACGCGCAACCTTCATTTTTAATATGAGACACAGATCGCCACGCATATCCCATACGCGGCGAATTTTAAACAGGTGATAAATTATACGTCGGCTTTGAGGCTCAGTTTAGCCTTAATTTTATTGCGACATGAACGATATACAGGGTGAGTCAGAAAGAATGGGCCAAGACTAAACTGGAGTTACTAGACACCAAAATAATATAATTGAGCTCAACAGGCCTTTTACCAATGTCGCTGGTATAAGAGATACAGTGTGTTCAAAGTTTAAATTTTATTCTGAAATTTCTCAATAATTCAGAAAGTTTTGATAGTATAAATTTGAAAATTGATAGTTCTATGTTTTTTGATGTGAGAATTACGAATATTAAGCATATTTTGACGTTGCTCCTAGAGCGCTAGTTTCACCGTATTATTTAGGCAAATTGAAACCTATTTTTTTTCTGTTGAGCCATGTGTCAAACAAGACGAGAATCTAAAAGAACGCTCAATTCTACTGAGAAAATGTATTCTTGTTTAGGTCGTCTAAGTTTAGTATCAGTTTTTTCTGTTATTTACATTTAAAATGTTCAATGTATTTTGTTATGTTTTATTTTATTCTTAAAATATGAAAAGGTACGGAGAAGCAATCAAAACAACAGTAAATAACAATAACAATTATTGGTAATAGTGATAATGACAAACTTCAAATCAAATGTTGGAAGGAACCACCTACCTCAATACATTTTAAAATACACCTTCTTAAATGTCTCTGAATTTTAAACAACATTTCCCTATTATTTTTAAGTGTATTCGCGGCGTCTTGTATTCTCTGCCGCAACTCCTGAAGATAATTAACTTCTTCCTGATAAACTAAATCCTTAAAATTTGACCATACAGAGAAATCCAGAGGGTTTAGGTATGGACTTCTCTGTGGCCAAACAAATTCACTTCCACGGCCAATCCACCGATGAGGAAAGTGCTCATGTAAATATTGGCGTACTGGTAAGGCAAAATATGGTGGCGCTCCGTCCTGCATAAACCACTTGTTCTCTTAATACGAGTGATACAGCTTGTTTAAATTATGCTGAAGATAGTTTAAGTACCGAGGTTCAGTTAGATTGGGTGGCAATTCAAAAGGTCCATTGACAAAATTAGAAATTACACCATACCAAATGTTCACCTTATATCTCATGTCCCTAAAAATGTCATTCTTTTAGAGCATGTGGATTCTCGGAATGCTACAAACGACTGTTCCTCCAATTAAAAACTCCGTCCGGTAAATGTCGCTTCATCGGTAAATAAAATCTTCTTAGGAAAATCTGGGTTTTCGGTTTGCATATTTTGTAGAAACTAAGCAAATTGTAGGCGAGCTGGTTAATCTTGAGGCAATAACTGCTGAACCAGAGTAACTTGATATGGATGGAGAATTTCTTTTTTTCAAAATTCTACAAATTGACGATTGGCTTAGTCCTGTTGCCGCATTTAACCGACGACTACCCAGACCTGGATTTTACGAAACACGAACTAAAATTTCATATTCTTCAAGAAACAACAAAATATGTTGAACCTTTTAAATGCAAATAACTTAAAACCGATATATTTAGACGACCTAAACATGAGTACCTTTTCTCTGTTCAGCGTTTTATATTTATCTAAATAATACGGTAAAACTAGCGCGCTCTAGGAACAACGTCAAAATAAGCTTAACATTCGTAATTCTCATACCAAACAACATATAACTACCATTTTTCAGATTTATACTATCAATATTTAAAATTGAACACCTGTAACACGCTTAAAAGTGGCCTTGGTTCTTGTTAAACTCAATCACAGTTTTCCAGTTTAGTGTTGGCCCATTCTTTCTGAGTCACCCTGTAGGTAGGTGGAATGGTTACTGTAAACTGAACCTACCAAAGACATACGTTTGAATTGGCAAGGCATTTGCATTTGTTGTAAGCACGTTATATATTTTTTTGAAACGTATTATTCTTCAGTTGGCCGGTACAAATCAAAAGGAATAATAAAAAAAGTAATATATCTAAATTAATTGCTCGTTTGATAAAAATCTGCTCCATTAAAATGTATCTCAAGGCTCTAATTGAGTTACATAGCTGCTACCCTGTCTTTCATCGCCATTTACTAGTCACTAATTTTTTATCTTTAATTACGCCCGAATTACGTAATGAGATTCCCGCAATTCTTCCTCCTTTGATGAACGATTCATCGGTACGGCACACACTCCGAACATCGAATATACAATACCGAGTATAATTTTGATAAGAGACCGGGCAAGATCGCCCTCTTTCAATTAGCCTTATTTGTGCCCGGTGAATCAACACTTAATGGGGAAATACTAGCATTAGTCGTTACTGTGCAACCTTCTGGTTTCGTGTGTTGTTGCACTAGGATTCTCTATCGATTGCAGGAATACAGACTAAGAACGATAACACTATTTTACACAGAATTTACAGAGTTAGACTAGAGAAAGTTGGTTGTTGAATTTTATGTATATTTTTTAACTTTCAATGTAACATTACTAAAGTTCGGGACATAAATTAGATGCAGAACACACGGTATAATTTTTTTTTGTCTGTGTACTACAATCTGTTGCCTATTCTGGGACATTGAATAGTAGGTTTATTGGGGTCTGTCATGACATGCTCGGTATGTGACCTATGTCACATCCTACTTTATATTACAAGGATTTAAATAAATCCTGGGTCATTTTCCGTTTCAGTCTATGAGTCGTCTGGGTTTCCTCCATTAAGGCTTTTGCTAAGCGGTTTGGGTGGTTTAAGATCCTCTCCTTATATGTCTTTGTGTGTCGCGTAATTTCTTGTCTGACTGTATTAACTTGTAGATCATGATGCAACTGTTCATTTGTGACGTACCAAGGAGCGTTGGTTACCATCCTCAACATTTTGTTTTGACATCTCTGTACTATTTCGATGTTGGAATGAGAGGCTGTTCCCCATAATTGGATACCGTAAGTCCAGATTGGTTTAAGTATAACCTTGTACAGGAGAAGTTTGTTGCTCAGCGACAACTGTGACCGGCGACCTATTAACCAGTATAATTTCTGTATTTGCAGTCCCAATTGTTTGCGATTGGTGAAGATATGTTTTTGCCATGTAAGCCGCTTGTCCAGCTGCAAGCCTAAGTATTTCACATGATCTGTTTGGGGAATCTCGAGGGTGTTAAGCTTTACTGGTGGGCAGGTACCCCCTTTTCAAGGTGAAGGTAACATTAGCTGATTTAGTTTCGTTTGCCTTGATTCGCCACTTCCTGAGCTAACACGAAATATCATTTAGTCCGACTTGTAGGATTTTTGACGCCTCTGTAGGATCCTGGTGGGAAGCCAATATCGCAGTATCATCAGCAAAGGTACCAGTAGTAATGCTATCTGAGGTTGGTAGGTCGGAGGTGTATATCAGGTAGAGTAGCGGGCCCAGCACACTGCCTTGTGGGACTCCTGCATTAATACTACAAAGGCCTGACAGTGCCTCACCGTTTTGAACAAAAAAGTATCTATTCTCTATGAATGATTTGAGTACTTCATAGGCGTAGTTCGGGAAAAAAGATTTTATCTTAAACAATAATCCTTCATGCCATACTCTATCAAACGCCTGGTATATGTCAAGAAATACACTCGCACAGTACTTTTTAGTTTCAAGAGACTTGTTTATTTCATTTACTAGTCTGTGTATCTGGTCGATAGTATCGTGCTTCTGGCGAAAACCGAACTGGTGATCAGGAATCAATCCATGTTGTTCCACTAATGGCAGTATCCGTAGTAGAATCAACGATTCGTATATCTTCGACGGTATGGGCAGCAGGCTAATCGGTCGGTATGACTTTGGATCCTCGGGTTGCTTATCTGGTTTTAATAGCATTATTATTTGTGCAGTTTTCCACTGTGGGGGATGAATTGTAATTTGGTTATTGCATTATATATTGCTGTTATCATTGTTATTCCAGAGTCGGGCAGTTCTTGTAGGATCTTATTGGTAATAAGATCATATCCTGGGGATTTATTTGGGTTGGCTTTTTGTATTATTCTTCTGACCTCTTTCATTGTGAATCTCTTTGGTGTAATATCATCAGCTTCTGTCACTTTCAGATATTCCATAACCATTTTCTGTTCTGTTAGGTGTTTGTTAGGTGTTCGGAAAACGTATTAGCTTTTTCCTGGTCACTACGTGCCCAACTGCTATCGGTTTTCCTCAGTGGTGATGAGATTACGATGGGTCGCTTAATTTTTCTAGTTGCTTTCCAAAGGGAATAGTTAGTAGCTGCATTGGCATCAAGGCCCTTAAGGTATGCCTGAAATGTGGCATTTCGATCTTGATCTAGAATGTGCTTAATTTTTTTTTGTTCTCGATTTTATTTTGTGGTTTAAGCGTTTTTTTGTATCAGGACATCTGTTTTGTTGCCATAGTTTTCGAAGGGCTCTTTTTTCATTGATTTTGTCAAGAATATTTGACGGTATGTATTGGTCAGCAACCTTACGTTGGTTCGTTGGAGTTGAATTCCATGCCGCATTTTGAATACTGGTGGTAAAAAATTCAACAGCGTTTATGATGTCATTTTTTGTTTGAAGAACAATAGGTTCACCAAATGCCTCGTCTACTAGTACACGAAATAGGGGCCAGTTAATCCGTTTGCTGTGCAGTGTACATTTTTGGGCAGTTTCTCTGACTTTCGCTCCAATTTCAACAAGAATAGGAGAGTGGTCCGATGATAAGTCCCAGCAACTATAACAAGATATGTTGGTTTTTGCTATACTTTTGTAAGATACAAAAGTCTATGAGGTCTGTTTTTTTTTCCTTTATCAGAGGGCCAGTATGTAGGTTGACCTGTTGAGATTGCGTCCATAGTCCCTACTTGTATGCTTTTGAAAAGTTCACGTCCCCTTGGTAAGGTAAGTCTGGAGCCCTAGGATGTGTGTTTGGCATTATAATCGCCGGCCGCTATAAAGCGATTTCCAAGAGTTTTGAGGTAATCATTAAACTGTTCCTCCTTAATAGTGTGTTTTGGTGGGCAGTAAAGTGACGATATTGTGATATCACTAATCCAATCACACACAATTACAGTTGTGGCCTGGATGTGATCCTTGCAATACGATTGGGATTGATAGTGTTTAATAGTTGATTTGATAAGGATGGCTGAACCACCGTGTGCCTTGCCATCAGGGTGCATGGTATGATACAATGTATAGTTGGGAATTTTGAAGAAGCTCTTGGTTGTAAAGTGGGTCTCAGAGATTAACATAATATCAATTTTATTTGTTTTTAGGAAAAGTTTTAACTCATTTGAGTGGTTTGATAGGCCATTGGCATTCCATTCACAAAGTTTTAGGGTAGTGCATGTGATGGTAATCTTGACATGAGTTCAACTAGCATCTGGGTCATTTTTAACATTTGGCTCATAAGAGCCTGTATTGAGGTATTAAAGGTCTGAAGGACGTCGGCCATATATTGTTCGGTGCTTGTTATGTAATTATTGTTTGATACTAGATTTGGATTACTTTTCGTGGCTGCTGCAAATGATTTCTTTTGGTCACCGCTGTCTGCATTTGTTTGGCTTTCTTGGATATTTGCTGGCCTATTAGACTTTCGGTATAATTTAAATAAAATCTAATTTAAGTGAAATCTATTATCACAATCTTATACAGAAGAAGTGCAATAAAAAATGTATTAAGGATACAATAATAAAAACTTTTCATAAAACAGACATATATACTTATTGAAAATAAAACTAAATAAGTTGATCAATACCCATATTTATACAGTCTATTAATTTCTTTGATTTTCTTGACAATACGTTTAGAGATAATGCGCTAACAGAAATTAATGAACTGAGTTACAGTTACAGATACGGGCTACAGAATAATATAAAATTCCATATTCTTTCTCACAAATTTTGACGTCTATGTATCACTATAATAAAAAGCTTCTAAATTATATATGTAGATCGACTCGACTGCTGTGTACATCATTCTCCTCGTGCAGCTTTGATGAAGTATTTTTTTTTTTTTGTATAAATTCGTTTCTCCGGTGACGCCCTGGGAGTGAGGGAGAGGTGTCATTAGAAACGGTTTTTCGAGCTGAATCGATTGGTGCCACTTTCAGGTCAAGAAGACCAGCAGTTAGAAAGTTACAATCACTATGGAGGTTAAATATAATGTCTATCTATGGAGGGTGTCGTTTTTTTTTTTTGAGAAAAATCGAACCAAAAAACCTAACACAACCGGGCCTTACATAATCTAACATAAGCTAAGATAACTTGGAATCGTGGTTTATAAACTAAACTGTCTGCTTATTTTCCCTGTGTAAGCGGAGCTATGACGTAGAAAGATACCCTTTCTATCTCGCACGTCAGTTTTTTAGTCAGTTTGAGGTTGAATAAAATAAAGGCGGAATGACAAACCTTAAGGAGTCCTGTCAAAAGTATAGGTCGAGGTTGTCAAATGCTCTATAACTTTAAACGCCACATTTCGGTGTGAATCACACTGCTAGGCAACATGTGCTCTTGAATGATGGGTAGGAGAGTGTCCGTGTCGCTCTCCTCTACAACTACCATCCTTACATCTTCCCGGCCGCTTCCTTCCATCATCTCGACGATCCAATGGTCCCTCCCACAAGCTTTGTTCTGACAACCACAAATTTGACTCTAGTGATAACTGTCCTCATATGTCACAAGTGAATCCGTCCGTACACGAGCCAATTCTCAAAAACGGTGCCGTTGGTTAAACCGTACGAGTTCGCCAGCAAATGAGCGAATTTCGTCGACACATGACGAGTGAGTTACGGCGACAAGTGAGTGACGACACGGCGACGAGTGAGTTACGTCTTTGTCTCAAGCCATCCAAAAAAGACGTCGTCAAAGTTGGCCGAGTAAAAAGAGACGTATTTCTAGTTTCTATTCTATCTTAAATTTATAACCGCATTTAATTGTCAAAGCTGTCACTTTATATGACAGATTATTTATTTTACAATTGTGACAGTCACTTGTCAAAAGTTTGACATATCCGAAAAGCTTCGTCATAACCGTTATTTCTATCTCTTTCGTTCATAACCAGATTTGATGACATTTTTTTTGGATGTCTATATTTGCTGTTTCTTTTACCCAACATTTCATTTCAATTTGAGTTTGGTGAAGTGAAATAAACTGAAATAAAATGAAAACTATGAACATCTAAAAACGAAGTTAGGATGTTTTTTTTTATTTTAGTTATAGATTATATAGAAAATTATAAATTAGAAGATAAAACTATGCAAAGCCAATCATTGTGAAGATATATGGTATATTTTCACATAAAACTAATGACTAGAGAATTATCTTTCTTCTGATAAAATCGTACATGAGGCAGCTAACACTGAAAAAAAATTGTAGATATCTATTGTGGAGCCCAAATTATACTGCTATGGACTCTGATATTTGGAAAACCACGTTTTGAATAACTTTTTTTAGAAACTTAACAACTGTAACCTCACTTTTATCATAGTCTTAAATGAAATGAGAAACTGATCAAGGTATTTTTAATTTCAGTAGGAACTGATATCCTCAAAATGAGATGTCATAATAAAACACCTATTTTTAAACTGAAATGAAATAAACTGATATAAACTGATATTTCAGGTAAAAAGGAACACAACAATAATTGTATATTGTCTTTGTATATTGAAAAATCATTGTTCCTACTTAACATGGGGTTTTGAAAGTCCCATAACTTTTTAACCCTTTATCTCCTCAGTCTGAAAATGGGTAAATCGACACGGTTCGTAAAGGGCTTTCGAACGACACCATTCTCATCAATTTATTCCATGACCGGAGAAGCGAATTTGAGCCCTTTTTTTGTGATGGAAAATAGAAAATGAGAAAACTGCGACGAGGGCGAAACTCTTAGTAGATTTCTATACGTACCACGTAAACGACAGAAAGAAATCTCACTTACCTCGTTAAAGCGTTTTATGAGTGTGGCGACGGACGATCTGGCGGGGGCGTTTCCGGGTAGGCTCTGTGCAGAGGTACCCGTGGCTCCCCCCAAGTCCAGGGTCACGTGACGTAGATAGTCAATTGGCGGGACCTGAAAGAATCACAAGTAATTCAATTAAATAACGGAAAATGATCATTCTTCTAACATTTTCATCTAAGCTACTGTCTTTGAAATTTTTTAGCTTCATCTGCAGATCAGACTGTAACGACAGACAGACGATAAAAATAGGACAGAACGTTTTAAAAGCTTTAAATTTCATTAATAATTTAAAATGAGATGAGAAATTGTAAAGTTCTAATTTGCCAAAATAATAATTTATTATTTTGGCTACTACATTAGGATTTCACGCGCGTTTCGCCAACCAAGTTGGCATCTTCAGAGAAGATTAAAACTTAAAGATTAAAAATAAGATTTTTTTTTAATCTTCTTCTGGAGTTTTAATCTTCTCCTGAAGATGCCAACTTGGTTGGCGAAACGCGCGTCGAGAAAAGTTCGGTGTTTCGTGGAAGACGTCCGTTTTTTTGTTTCTACGCCGAAGGTTCCAGTACTCACTTCAGGATTAAATGGCCTAAAAAAGTAAATATTAGGGGGACCGGCAAGTAATGTCATTTTTTACATTATATTCAAACAGATAACTTTTTAGCAACAACGTTAGCAACAACCTCTTTCCATCTAGTGGGCAAATATTCAATGCCGGATCGATAAAAAATAAACAAGTTTTTGAGCAAGCGGAGTATGGTGGGTGAGGCAATACCTCCCACCCCAATTCATAAATTTTTTTCCAGGGTTCGTCTTGTGCAGTGCGATCTTGCATTATCGTGTTGCAGAATAACACCTTTTCTGTTGACAATCGCTGGGCAATTCTGTTTTCAATTAAAGATTGATTTACTCGATCCAATTGTTCACAGTAAAGGTTGTCACGGTTTGTCCAGGTTTACCGAATTACCGGAAAATTACCGGAGTTCAACTTAGAAAACCACCTTTGGCATTTACGAACGTCTAATAAACATCGCAAATGTTTTTGGTAGCAACTGGTGCGTTACCACCCTTGTGAAACTCAAAAAGCATACAATGCCGGATATGTAATGGTATGTGACTGTTCGTATGTGACTGGTCATTTCAATATGAATTGAAAAAAATATATTTAAATAGTCACGAGTAACAAGCCACCCTAACCTTAAATTGTCTTTGGCACGACTTTGAAGTACACAATGAGCCGATAAATGACAAACGAATATCTACATCCGCAGAAACGACATTATTTTCCGACCCCCCTAATATTTAAAAAATGTATTTTTTTACAATTATTTTTTAACAATCATTCACAAAACCAAAAATTTGCAGGAGGTATACACATCACTCGCATGAAAAACGCGACTAGGTAACGGGTAGTCATTTGCCTTCGATCCCATTTGGCAGTCACTAAACTTCTAGCAGCACACGCAAAATCCGCAGTAGCCTAGGTCAGATACATACAAAGTTGCTGTTTTACATGTACAAAGCTGCTGTTTTATTCGAGTTTAAATCATCAATGATTGTCAAACGGTTTATTTGAAGATTTCAAAAATTATTTTCTCAATACCGGCGCCACTAAGCTAGCAATAGGACGATTTGTGTTCAGACCGTGCAATTTACCGCGTACTACTTCACGAAAATGTTTTGTCTAATCTGTAAACGTAATTACGTAACAATGAATATATAGTGAGGGTGTAAAGTCGCGCATCAATTCCATAAAAGTTAAAGGATTTTTTTAGAAAGACGCTCGGACGGTCAATTAAGTTTTTAATTTTTCGACATTTTGACGTATTTCATTAGTTTTTGTTATTGACAGCTGTCAAAGGTATGACGTCATCATCGATACTTTTTTAAATGACAACATATGGCTTATGATACGTCATTTGAAAGATATTATTTCACGCAGTATGCTCCTAAATTTTAGCGCGATTCTATCAAGCCATATTAAAATAGCGACCGATCAAATGTTAAAATTCCATAACAAACGAAGGAAAGTTTATTTAAAAAATCACCCGAACACGAGATATTCTATAGTTATTTGCTCGGATATTTGACATAACACACTCTCAACAGTTATCCAGAATTCGAGAAATTGAAAATATGTAATATAAAGCGCATTCTTAAATATTTTTATTTAACCTATTTATTAAAAACAGAACTAAACATAAAAATAACACAATTAAAACTACCTATCCTAATCTGATTTTTAATAAATGTTCAAACTATGCCCCGTTGATTTCTTGACAATAACCAAGCCGCGATTTAAATTCTTCAACCATCTTTCGAATTTCGTATCTTATTCTATTTTTTAAGTCATCTATATTAACAGGCTTATTTATATATACTCTATGTTTTAAATAACCCCACAAAACGAAATCCATGGGGGTTAGGTCAGGCGACCTAGGAGCAAACTCGAATTGACCTCTTCGCCCAATCCATCGACATGGAAATATTTCGTTTAAATATTAATTTAAATAATTAATTTAATTTAAATAATTAGGAATGCGATTTATATCATTTATTCTCAATTTCTGCAATTCTGGATAACTGTTGAGTGTGTTATTTTAAACAGCCGAGCAAATAGCTGTATAACCTCTTGTGTCCAAGTGATTTTTTTACATAAACTTTCCTTCGTTTTTTATGGAATTTTAACATTTGATCGGCTGCCACTTCAAAATGGCTTGTTGAGAATGTGTTATGTAAACTAGCCGTGATTCTTGTGTTCGAGTGATTTTTTAAATAAACTTTCCTTCGATTTTTATCGAATTATACTTTTGAACGGTCGTCATTTTAAAATGGCTTGATAGAATAGCGCCATAATTTAGGAGCATACTGCATGAAATAAGAACTTTCAAATGATGTATCACAAGTCATATGTTGTCGTTTTAAAAAAATATCGATGGCGTCATACCTTTGACAGCTGTCATTAAAAAAACAAATGAAGTACTTCAAAATATTGGCAAATGAAGAATTTAATTGACGTTTTTTCAAAAAAAAATCCTTTTAAAATTTTTTATCGACTACGCCCTCACTGTATGTACTTTAGAAGGAGAAATAAAAAAAAACAACTTGTTTTAGAATTTCGAGAGAAATTACGCCTCTTATATTAGTCCAATTGATAAAAACACTCCACCTTGCATTAATTACAGCAAATGATTTTTTTTTAGGACTGTTTGGTATAAAGCGGGGAGTGTGAAACTAAGTTTTCGACCTCGAAAGCCAGGGGGAGAACTTTTGGCAGGCGAAAAGGCACGAAATTTTCGCGCTTTTTTTTAGTTTTTTGGTTATATCTCCTAAACGACTCATGCTACAGAAAATTTTATATGTTCCGAAATTAAGTAGTAGACAAAATTTCCTATAAAATGAATTTGTCATTATTAATGTTGAGGAAAATAATAGCAAAGGAGCAAATATACGTATATATACTATTTACAATGATATATTGAACTATTTACAATTTACATTTTCAACTGTTTTGATGGCCCAGGTTGAGGTTCCTCTTCTACTGAAGGTATCGAAATGCAAATTTTCAAAAATCATCTGTCTCCTCGTCAACTGCAACAAAAGTCTTAATTATGAATGTAAAGTCATGACTTGGATAAATCAATTGAGTGTACATGTTAACATAATTACCCAGTCCATCTTCAGCGGTATCCATGTCATCTTATTCAATTTCAATGGTGGTGCGTTGTTTGTGCATGAAGTGCCTGAGCAGTTGCGGCATATTGTGGTACACTTCAAGCCAGATTTTTGACAGGTGCATGCACCGGTGCACCCTTTCAAACACCAATTGCAGCAATGATTGGGGTGCCGCTTCTTTTTTTCATTGGCACGGGGAGTGACACCAAGGCTGTCTCGTTTTCATCACCACTGAAGGGGGTCCAAGTTGTTTCCCAGCCAGCACTGGGAACATTGCAGAAATGTTCTGCGGCAATGGTTGTTGGCTGCATCAAGGATTGGTGGCAGTCGTGGCAAGATGAACTTCCCCTTTGAAGACATCTTGATAAATTGGTGTTACCTCATCTTGTCAAGAGATTGCTCTGTGACTGCACTGGCGCTATACAATGGTATACTCGTAAAACTAGCTTCCTCTGCTTTACTGATTTGGGCTGTTGATGCTGTTGCCTCATAAAAAGTAGATGCCGCTTCCTTTAATGCAGGGTTGTTTTCAAGGAGGATACATATTTTGGTCTTGCCATGTCCAAAAGGGAATTCCAGTTAGCAACACAAGAATAATAATAATA
This sequence comes from Aromia moschata, assembly GCA_029963805.1. Lineage (NCBI taxonomy): Eukaryota > Metazoa > Arthropoda > Insecta > Coleoptera > Cerambycidae > Aromia > Aromia moschata. The sequence goes on from JAPWTK010000628.1 coordinate 51,907, forward strand.
ATAATACTCACCCTATAATTACTCCGAAGAGTAACCCTTTAGGTCCTCTCAGGGACCTGTGCGGGAAAGAGTGGCTATTATTATTATTTGCCATGGCGCACTGGGAGCGACTTAAGATTATTTCGGTAACGCATTTGCTTTACAGTTCTGAGGAAACCAGAAAACTCAGAACATTACCAAATCTAGAGCATGTCCGGTTGGATTGGCATCTATGCATCCACACCTATACACTAGTGTATTAGTGGTTGTATATCAAGCCCTGACGGAGAAAGCGAGACAATTAAAAATCGCTACCCCGGCTGGGACTTGAACAACGCGCACAGAGGTATCGCGACTGGAAAGACGGCGCTTTAACCCACTCGGCTACCTGTGCCCGACAAGAATGTTAACATGTTCGCTGATCATAAATACACAATCGAAATTGGGAGATTGAGACAAAGCTGTTGTCACAATGAGAACATCAGCATCCTCTGCTGCCTGTAACATTTTTATGCAATTCGCTTCGAAATGCGTTTTCAACATCTATATTAGATTGTTTTTGTTTTTCTCATTACCCAAAAATTTTTCCTGGGACACAACAAGGAGAGTTATTTCTTCGAAAGTAATGTCTACTGATGTCTACTGAAAGTAATGTCTACCGTTCATTTTGGAACGGCGAACCCTTTCCGAGCTTTTTGTACCCCGCTCATTCACATCACCTGGGTAGCCATCAAAAACGATGGCAGGCTCGTAAAAAATAATTGCTAATTTTTGATGACAGAAATTCAATTTATGTGTAAATTCAAAATTAATTTAAAAATCAAAAGAGTCTCATCTAAATTCGTCAATTTACAAAGGCCGTAGAATACGAACCACACGACAATTACCTTTGACCTATGCATTTTATAGAAAATTTTTGTCTACTTTAATTTCGGAACATATAACATTTTCTGTAGCATGAGTCGTTTAGGAGATATAAGCAAAAAACTAAAAAAAAGTGCGAAAATTTCGTGTTTTTTCGCCTGTCAAAAGTTCTCCACCCGGCTTTAGGGGTCGAAAAAGTTTTGCACTTCCCACCTTATACCAAACAGTCCTAGAAAAAAAATCATTTGCCTAATTCATACAAGCTGAACCCTTCTGAGACTACGCATCTATTTATTTATTTACTTACAACATATAAGGGATGCTAACAAATTATCAAATTCATAAAAGCATCCAGTGACGCATTAACAGAAATAGAATGTTTATACTAAAACCTAAATTATTATTAACAATTAACTAATGTGTTCCTAACAGCTACATATATTATTAGCTTACATCAATGTAATCAGAGTGATTTCAAATTGATCTAAAGTTTTCAGAACCTCAGTATTCACCGTTAAAACTTGATTAGCTCCCTCGTGCGACGCATGTGGCGAATCCGTGCTCAGCGCAGTTGTTACGCACAATACGGGAGTTATTGTAAGCATTTTGTAGGGCCCAGCCATTCATTAATATTAATCCAATTTGGGGTCTAATTCTTCGCGACGCGATTTCACACGGCTACGCGGACGGAGCCTCGAGAACGCGCCCTTTGTGCGAAGGGCACGCGGCCACGGGCGCATTGTCGCGCTGATAATTCTCCAGGCCCTGCCATTGTCTAAAACGCGCCCTAATTAATGGAAATGCATGTGCGTGCTTCGCTGTGCATCAGATAAAATGCGGCGGACGCCGTGGAAATGTCGTGCGAATGACGGAGGAAGTTCGGATCAAAGCCACAGAATATTCTCTGGCCATGAGTCTGAGGGAAGGGGCGACCTTTAACCCTTCAACTTGAGCCCCCGCAAATGTCACTGGAAGACAAGAGATAAGTTCAAGTTACGGCCACACAAGAAACTCTCTTAGATCTTCCTCTGAGTTTTAGAAACTAATAACGCAGGACAACAAAAGTTTATCCAATGCGCGGATGTACAGACCCGGTCCATTTTATGTTTTTGGGGTCGCTGAATACGAATCAGACCTCAATTTTCTTCGTTTACCGCTTGTTTTTTTTTAACCTTAAAAACACAGTATACACGGTTAGCTTGACTACACAAGCACACAAAGCCAGAGAAGTCCATTCCTCCTCTACGTTTTTCAACGCGCTGAATCAAATTCTGAGGTCAGGACACCTTAATCTATGAAAATCCCTATGAAAAACAATATATCAGAAACCATGTCATATACTTGACGGGCTTGTGACTGTAATGCCACGGGGATGATCTAACAATAACCCTAAGTCTCAGAAACCTTCAACCCTTCGATACACATACTCAAAACCTCATAACCTTAAATATCTGAATCTCAAAAAACCCTATATGTGTTAACTGCTAGAACTCAGCAAATGTTGAAGCATGAATATGATTCAATCATGACCTTCAATTCCAGAAATCTTGAACCATTCAACCCCGGAGCTTTATACTCGAGATAAGTAGACTTTCATAACCACGTACCTGTATAACCCAGAGCTGGTTGACTTCCATAACCTATGCGTGCAGACTGTTGTGGGGTTTTGAAATTAATGGGTTTGAGAGTCATGACTGAATCATATTCATGTATTTTCATCACGCTGCTGTGTGCCAAATTTCGCAGGACCTACACGTATAAGGTTTGGATGTTATGAGATTATGGGATTACGAAACTTTGGAATTTCACGGTTATTAAGTTAAGAGTCATCATTGGATCATATCTATGCTTCTTCATCATTTGCCGCGCTCTAGCAGTTGCAAAACACAGGTATAGGGTTTTTGAAGTTACGATTATTGAGGTTATGTAGGTTTGAGTATGTTTGTCGTAGGGTTAAAGGTTTCTGAGGCTTAAGGTTATTGTTAGATCATCCCTGTAATATTACAGTCGCCAGCTCGTCAAGTATATGACATGGTGTCTGATTTAGTGTTTTTCATACGGATTTTTGCTCCTAGGGGAAAAACTGATAGTCGTAATGTATCCTGACCTCATATTTCGATTAGCGCGTTGAAAAACATAGAAGGAGAATGGTCTTCTCTAGCTCTGTGATTACGTGCCTGAGTAATTAAGCTACCGTGTAAAATTAGAAAAAAAAACAAGCGGTAAACGAGGAAAATTGGGGTTTGATTCGTATTCAGTAACCCTAAAAACATGAAGTAGACCGGGTCTGTACTTCCGCGCATTGGAAAAACTTTTGTGGTCCTGTGTAATCTAATAACAACGGGTAGAGAATACAGCCGATGCCAAAGTCTGTAGTCAAATTTGGAATATAATTACGGCTAACTTTTAGAATGAACGGCGAGATAGGCCAATCTTAATTTAAAGTGAACCGTTATGAAAATATTAAGCAGAAAAAAAATTCACGGTATTTGCAAATTTCTTTCTTAGAAATCAAGAAATGAAATCAAACTTTAATTCATGATAAATAAATTAGGTTCATTTCAACATTAATTGTAGCTTACGTTTCTTAAATTAGCCAAAATAACAATTAACCACAACATTAAAGGATAAATATTAAATAATTAACATAATAATTTATACCATTCATGTTTAAATTACCATACATTTATTTCTTGGCAATCATACAGCCGATATTCGAAATAATTTAATTATTATTGTAGTGAAATTAGTTGAAGTAAAAAAAATATTTGTCAGTATAAGAAAAGCCAAATAAAATTATTTTTTCTTGATATTTCTCGAAAACTACGGGTTACAATTTTAAAAACGTATAAAAGTGGGGAGGAGAAATTTTTGAAAATATATAGAAGAGACAGGCGAATTAAAAATTACCTATGTCGGCGTTTTTTTTTTTACAAAAATCAGGCAAAATGCAATTATGAATTTTATTCTAAACTTTTGCATCTCAGTATATAGGTATCCAGATTACAAATAACTGAATGCATCAAAATTGTTTTCAATATAATGGATATTTTTTCAGAAGACGGAAGGGATGACCATGGGAAACTCTTGGCCACTATTTTGATACAAAAAAAATTAACTTACAACGAAAGGCCTTCGGGTCACCGATTTGGTCGAGTCTCTGTGCACTGAAAGAGACTTACTAGTGTAGCATATCCCCAAAGCCCTAAGGTGCACAACTCGGAAATAATGAAGTTCTCTCGAAACTGTTAGGTTCACTATTTCTACAAGTTCCAAAAATACGATCTTACGAAAGTTGTAGTGTCAAAATGGGCAACTTGTAGGTTTCTGTATTCATATTTTTAATAATAATAATCATGATAATAAAAAATAATAATTAGAAACATGAATAATGGATATAAGTATTAGTAGTGAAGGGTCGCTACCTGGTGCTCGCCAGGCCATGTCTGGAGCCGGCGCTGGGCATGACAGCATGCGGGACGTCGGTGGCAGGCAGCTGAGGAGGAGAGCACCTGTCGTTCAAGAAGCTACAGCTCCAAACTCAAACTCAAACTTACAGCCAAACAGAGGAGCGGACGACACGAGAAGGGCCGAAGACTACGAAGCCCCTCTATCCCAGGGTTTGCCTGCCGTGCGATGGAGGACTGTCCGAAGGAGTGAAGATACCAGAAGGTTGAAGTGGATCGTCGAAATGAACTTAGAAGTTATGAGGACGTTTTACATCATCAACCACTGCAGAGACGAGCCGCTCCCTGGATGGAGACATTCACTACATGCCGAATTCCTACGCAGAAATACCACTTTCAACATCTCTAAACAAAATATTTTCGACAGGAAAAACATCATTGTTAGGAAGCGCTACCTCACAGATCTTCAATTACAGGAAGTCAAGAGAGAAGTCGGCCAGATCCTATACCAACAAGAGGAGTTCCAAAATCTACCCGAAGTACGTGCGGAAGAAGAAATCCAATCACCGCAAAGACTTATTACCCCAACGTCATCGCCGTCTAGATCAGAGGGAAGATTAAGTGTTGTACACCTACCGAGAAGCCAGCATGAAGAACGACGAGAACGATTTATACAACTAGTGACCCACTATGAGCTCATGAATCCACTAAATAAGCCCAGAATACCTAAACTCAGGAATGTCAATAAAGCGCGAGACATAATATCCAGTGTCAACAGTATTCTGCAACAATATTAGGATGGCACAAATGATCTACAAAAGGCACATTTGGGTGTGTATTGTGCATCAGCACTCATCCTTGAATTGAATGGTCAGCAAGTATATACTCCAAACCCCAACCGAAAGAACAAGGACAGTGATACTCCAATGTGGAAGAAGAGGCTTGAGAAGAACATCGACGAGTATAGAGCTGACGTTGATGTCCTCAGTGAATTTCTAGCAGGAAATAACTCTCGAAGGGTCATGGCTAAAACATAAGCCATAGCTAGAAAGGCGCAGATAGATCTGAATAATGCAGACCATCGGCAACAACTATTGAACCTCAAAGATCTTCTGAGACAAAAGGCGAAAGAGAAGGGTGCCAGGCTACGTAGATACAACAAGCTGACAAAAAGAAAACAACAGAATGCTGCGTTCGAGAACAACCAAAAGCAGTTTTTGAGGAGTTTGGAGAAACAGGGTGAAGAACAACCTGCAGAAATCGATCCAGTGCGATTCACAACATACTGGAATTCTATTTGGAGTGACGCCGACACATACAACGAGAACGCGCCATGGATTGAGGAAATTGAAGCACAGAACGAAGATCTCAACCAAATGGCTGTCGGAATTATTACAGTAGAGGACGTAACCTCGGCAATCAAGAGGACCAAGAACTGGAAAGCACCAGGCCCCGATGGGATACACAATTTCTGGTTGAAGCATCTACCTGCATCTGATTGGTATTCTGGAAAAGTGTTTCACGGAGGCGATCAACGATCGGCATGTGGTACCTGATTTCATGATGACAGGCAACACGTTCATGCTTTTCAAAAAGGGTGATGCTGCACAATCGAAGAACTACAGACCCATCACGTGTCTGTCCACAATATATAAGCTGTTCACGTCTATCATAAATGAAAAAAATCTATCGTCACTGCTTAGAAAACAACAGATTTGAGGAAGAACAAAAAGGATGCATCAGAGGCGCAGCGGGGTGTAAACATCAACTGACAATCGACGTTGTGGTATTGAACCAAGCCCAAGAAGAAGAAACCTGCATATGTGTTACATCGACTAACACTAACTCTTCCGTGATCAGACTCTACCTGCCTCGAAGACGAGGTGGGAGAGGTCTATTGAACATAAAAAATCAGTGCCTGAATCAAAAAGCTTCCTTAAGAAGAAAACTGCTAATGAACAGGGACCCGCTAATAACAGCAGTAGCAAAGAGGACGCTGGTTACACGCTTTTGAGCCTAGGATGCGAACTTATCCCAGTCGACGTACCAACAGAAGAGGAGCTCCGGATCCAGTGGATGGAACATGCTTTGCAGGGCCGTTTTCCAAAAATGCTACAGCCAGACTACAGCCTTTTCTGATTCAAGGCGGTTACGCAGAGGTTCGTAAATTAAACCCGCTACTAAATAATTGTTCGCTAGGAACACTGCCTGGTGGAGTGGATACAAATCTTCGTGCTATCGGTGATAATATATTAAATTCCTCTTGATGAACACTCCACCATTTAAGAGCAGCAAACGCGTCGGATCTTGTCACCAATTTTTTCGCTCCCATTGGTCATTGTCATGTGCGAACGGCACGCGCCATTCGCCGGCCCCGCCCAATTTCTTTCTTGTCGCAACTTGTATTACATTCGCATCCGCATGAATATCCACATTGATTATTGCGGATGCGGATGCAGATGTCCAAATCTATGCGGAAGCTCCACATTTGCGGATGCGGATGCGAATATTCGCAACATCCCTGATCTGTACCCCGAGACCGAAGGCTTCTTGACTGTCATTCAGGACAGGGTTATAAAAACAAGAAATTACCAGAAGAAAATCCTGAGAGACGACGTCGAAGACATTGTAGAAGATGTGGATCTGCAGGCGAAACTATAGAACACATAATAGGAGGGTGTCCCAATTGCTATCAGAGTCAGCATATCTCGGCAGGCACAACCAACTTGCTGGAAGATCAGCAAGTTGGCATCAGCAACTGGCACTCAAGTATGGCCTGTTAGCGACGACTCCGCCATACCACAAATATAACCCGGAAGCTGTGCTGGAAACGGAAGTTGCCGTGTTGTACTGAGATAGGCTAATCATCACCGATCGTGTGTGTGGACCTCAACCGACTAGATATTGTGCTGATCAATAAAGAACAATGAAGAGGGATCATCATAGACATCGCAGTGCCACTTACCCACAACATTCAGAAGACTGAATGGGAGAAGATCACGAAGTACGAAAATCTATCTATCGAGCTGAACCGCCTATGGAAATTGGAGAAGGGGGAGACGTACGCCCTAGTAGTATCGGCAGAGGGAGTAATGACGACCAGATTCGCCAAGAACATCACAACATTAGGTCTACCTTAAAATATCGTTAGAAATGGTCAGAAGGCAATATTGTTACAAATATGTCATATTGTAAGAAAGGTTTTGGTATAGGATGAATTTCCTCCCCTCGCCTGAGAAAAAATAAGACGTAAGATGGACAGCGAAAATGGGTTCATCATGATATTAATGTAAATTCATAAATTATTTGAGTAAATAGCATTATATCATTTATACCTATTATTACAAATAATAACCAAAACTTTATGACCAATGAGACTTCTTTCAAAACGTAAATTAAGTATGTTTTCCCCTTTGATAACCTGAAAAAGCCTTGCACTTGCTTAAACATTGCTTTTATTTCTCGTAGTAAAAGCCAATTAAATGTATGGTTTGTTTTTATGATAATTATCATCCAAAAAACTGTTTATTATTATAAAATCGATAAAAATTACTACTTATTTATTCCTGAATGTCCACTGCATTTTATTACTTAAAAAACAACAGCAATTCCTTAATTCTGTTATTTACAATTAAAGTATGTTGAAAAATAGATATTTTCTATGAAGAAAAGAGGATGGAAGAAAGAAATAGTTACACGGGTAGAGTCTCGAACCTGAATCGCTACGCTAAGGAACCTACATAACATAACATTATATAAAGGGCATTTATTATAAATTAATATTCCACATTTACATAAACAAATTTGCTCGCAGAGCTGTTCTTAGTGATGCATTATGAACTGAGGTGGGGGGCGGACTTATCGCCTACACATCGCTTACACGATGGTAAGTGCTTGCTCCTGGTTTGTCTATTTTTGACTTTTATTTCAGAGACCTCATTCTGAAAGTTTCGAGGCTTTGGTTTTTAAAATTGTGCGATTGCACTCTACCCATCATTAGTTTAGAAAGCTCAAATGTTATAATTTTCTCTTTATATACAGGAAAAATTACTAAAAAAAAAAAAACTGTTTAATAAAGACGCTTAAACAACACAAGAATTTACGAAACATATATGACTGCATATATCATGATATTGATTGTACTGTGACGTTTGTGGATTGGCCATTTTGACTCGACGAAGCTCCGGATATGGCTTTGCGCCCAGCTTTCTCTCCGTCCGATCTTTGGCAAGTTCTGAGCGGTTTTGCGACGCGCTTAACCTCGCCAGAGACGATAGGACCTGAAAACTAATCGCTTTGCCCATTCCGAGCTTTGGGTATTGAAAAGGAACTAATGAACCTACAAGCTGCCCGTATTGCCACGACAACTTTTTCGTCGCAAAACACGAAGATCGTATTTTTTGGAACTTGTACAAATTTCGAGCCTAACACTTTCGAGAGAAAAACCCTTATTTCCGAGAAGTGCACCCTAGAGCTTTGGAGAGACCAAATTGGTGCCCCGAAGGGTGTGGCCTCTCCTTATTAGAAAGAACTTTGTTTTTAAATTAAACGACTTTTTTCCAACTTTAAATTTTATATTTTTGTATTCTAATATAGTACTTATTTCTACGTCGAAGGTTCCAATCCCACTCCAGACTTAATTACATACGATACTTTTGAAATTTACATTATGCAACATCAATATTGGACAAGTTAGCCACAGTTAAAATATGGAAACCGACACACGAACCACATTGATAAACTACAATCACAATTCGTAAATACATTCGGCCCGGTAACCGATGATAATTAATTTGTTTGGGCTCGCTTCACATTAACTGTCAACATTGATGCGATTTCACTCGATGGGCCAGGCGTATCTGGGCCCGTTTGCCTATTTACTCACCTAATTAAATCAAAATTAGCGCCGTGTTTCGACGGAACAACATTGTGTCGTCCTCGGTCATACCAATAACCTATTTGTGCGTCCCATTTCCGTCCGTCGACAATATCGACATGTTTACAGCCACGTCACACGCCAGTTCCTAATATTTTCATTTAAAGTATGCTTCTTGACATTAACGTACGTTCCGTTGCTTTGGCTACATTCAAACATACTTTATATAGTTTTTCAAAATACACTCACATGCAAAATTAACCAGGCACTCGATATTTCGAGGTAATCTCCATTCAGTGTTATTAAATTTCACTGTATGATGTGATGATTAAATATATTTATCAGAAAGAAGTTGGTTTTGTCTTGCCATTATCATAATTTACTATAGATTTTTCTTTGTCTTAAAAAAAAAAACGTTGTTATTTCTGTTACAAGCGTTTTTACTACTTTAAAATTCGATGATTTTTTGAAAAAAATATTCTTTGAATACGAATAATGTTTTCCTTTTTTATTGAAATGTCATTATTATGGGATTTTTTATAACTTAGTGTTCGCTGTTGAATATACACGAGTACATTAAAATTTATTTTGATTCAAATTACAATTATATACTATATATTAATAATATATGTTTTTTCTTTTTGTTTGTTTTTTTTTTCAGAATACCCGCTTTAATAATAATTGCAACTATTCTGGAATGTACTGAAACCTTCGGCATAGAAACAAAAAAAAATGGACGTTTTCCACGAAACACCGATGCCATCTATGCAACCTATGTTGGCATCTTCAGGAGAAGATTAAAACTGTTTTAATTTAAAAGCAGTTCTCATCTTTTCCTGAAGATGCCAACATAGTTGGCGAAACGCGTGTCGAGAAAAGTATAGTAGTTCGGTGTTTCGTGGAAAACTGCTTTTAAATTAAAACAGTTTTAATCTTCCTCTGAAGATGCCAACATAGTTGGCGAAACGCGCGTTGAGAAAAGTATAGTAGTTTTTTTTTATATATTTTTCGTTATAATTTTTTTTATTGCAACTATCCCAAAACATTTTATTGACAAAATAATTTTTTGTGTTAATCAAATTAGCGATGAGGTTTAGAACGATTGAAAAGAAAAAAACGTACCTGATAGAACAATTGATACTCTGTGTCAGCCAGGCGTAGGGCAACCTCTTCGGGGAAGTGGAGCAACTCCTGCAACTCCTCCAGCTCTGCGCAGTAACTCGTCTGCGCCGCGAGAGGGTTCCCTTTCTCCAGCTCTGAAAAAAAAAAAACAAAAAAATTATCTCCCTTCTCATGAACCAGCGCATTCGCCATTTTATAGAAATTTCACACAAAATACGTTAAGGACCTACTTCATTATTATTGATTCCGGATTTTATGAAACTTTATATTGACCACGACTGCAGCAATACCTTTTGAAAATATCTAACTTTTATTTCAGCGAATCGACGACTCGACACATTTTAAAATTGCAACTGGAAACCATTACAGGATATGAGAACAACAAAGTTTTTTTAATACTCCATCGCAATCTCAACAGTCTTATATCTAGCATATGGCGCGTGGCTTGAGTTTACGGATTAAGTACCTATATAATAAAGACGTTATGGCGGGAGAATATCTAGCGACATTAAAACTTTTACGATTACTACCTTAAAATAAATCTTGAAAAATAACTTAAGCGCTAAACTCTGAAGTTTAGTTAAAATAAACAGTGAAGTGTCCAATTAACTATAAAATTAGTTATTTCCTTACAGTCATATCCGGTTTTAATGTTGCTATAAGAGAGGTATCTGTAAAATCAACAAAGTCTTACGTATTTTTATCTAATAGATACGAAAATAAATCGCAGTGTTTGCGTATGGCATCAGAGTTTTAAAACACAGTCTAAAAATTAAATATATGTATATATATTGTTTTTTGTATTTTTGAGTTTGTATTGTAACTTTTATTTTTTACTTTGACATAAATCAGTAATACTATACCCATTTTAAACCTATTATTTTTATACAACATAAATTTTCGATTATTCTATGAGCAGTATTTTCTGTTGATTCCATGCGTCTGCAATCTGAATAATATGTTACGTTTCTAACATACGAGGTGTGTAAATTAAGTAATGAGACTGATTTTTTTTAAATTTTTTATTAGATAGAATTAAAATTCAGTATTGTCTGCTTCAAAATAACTTCCTTGGGAAGCCACACAGCACTGAAGATGGTTCTTCCATTCATTAGAGCAGAGCTGGAACTCAAATACTGGAATAGCCTTCAGCTGATCGGTTACAGCTGTTTAAATGTTTTCTATGGTCCCAAAATGAGGTCCCTTGAGGCGGTTTTTTAATTTCAGGAAGAGAAAAAGTCACAAGGACTCAAGTCAGGCGAAGAGGAGGCTGAGGAGGCTGAGGAGCCACAGGAATGTTTTTACTGGCTAAAAACTCGTTTACTGAAATGGCTGTGTGGCAAGGCGCACTGTCGTGATGCAACATCCAGTTGTTCTTGATGTTTAGTCTCACACGCATGACTTTTTCAAGAACCTCCTTTCCCGAAAAGTTTTTCAAGAACCTCTTTGTAAAAGTGTTGATTTACTATTTGGCCTGGAAGCACAAACTCTTTGTGGACAATTCCTTGGCTATCAAAAAAGCAAATCAGCACGCATTTGATCTTGGATTTGCTCATTCTTGCTTTTTGGGTCTTAGAGAGCTTGAAGTTCCATAAAATGGGGATAATTTTCAAACAATTCCAAAAAGTCAAGACATCTTTCTCTCCTGATCTCCTTTTGTTCCTGCAAAAAGTTTTTGGAACCATTTTTACGCAGATTTTCCTCATCCCCAATTCGTTATTCAGAATCTGATGAACAGTGGTGGGATTCAAATTTAACTCGGTTATCGGACATCGGTTCTTAAAGATGAAGGCCTTCCGCTGCGTGGTTCACTTCAATCGACTCTCTTCTGAGAATGCCTTAAACCACCGAAAAAACCTGGGCTCTTGAAAAACCACTGTCTCCGTAGGCGTGTTGAATATTTTCAAAAGTACCCGTTGCGCTGTGTCCAAGTCTGAAACAAAACCTGATAGCACAACGTTGTTCAAAATTAATGTCAATCATTTTTAAAACGCACTAGAAAAAACTGGTTTACGAAAATAGTCACAAAGAACAAGCAAATGACTCTCACAAGTTCAAACTTGTACTGAAGGTGCACATGTTATCCTACCGCCCTTCCAAGTCATGTCTCCGCAGTGTTGCTAGATCGAGCGCTACGTTGTCAGTCTCATTACTTAATTTACACACCTCGTATATGCAACATTTGTAACATAATGGTAATTCTTTATCGCTTATATAAATGCAGAGGGCCCGAAATCATGAACTGACATTCTGCTCTTATTAAAAGCATTGAAATTAACTGTTTGAGCACAATATTGCGGAGAATAAAAGTTGGCTACGGTATGAAACTATGTTCGCTTTTCGGGCGACTTAACGAAGTGGAGATTTACCGTCTAGTGTACAAGTAACAAAATGCCTGAAAACACGAAATGGCAGTTTCGCGATATAAGAACTGCGATATGCAACCTAAAAGCCGCCTCTTCGTCAAGACACGTTCGTGGCTCGCCCACATTAAATTCGACTTCAGTAGGTAATTATTCCCGTAACAATATCATAATTGGTTTAATTCCCGTTCTCGTGTGAACCGCGCGCCGCCACCAACCAACGACAGGTATACGCGGGCGGCGCTCTTTTAAAATTTATCCCCGGCCGGAGTATTCGCGTAATAACGTTTCCATTTAGAAAATTAGATTCGGAGAGGTGCAGGCGACGTTAAATATCATTTTGGGGCGGGCGACACGAAATTTTATAACGTCTTCTTTGATGTGCTCGCCGGGCTGCTAGGGGGAGGAGGCTGCGCAATTTAAGGGAGCCTCTTGGATACGAGTATAGATATTAATTTAGACAAAATTGGTGGAACGGAGATAGCTCTAAATTGTTGAAAAATTTCTGCTCAATAGAAAACGAGGGTACGCTGACCGAAAAAATATTTAAAAACAAGAATATAGACCTTTAAACTCCAACCACTTTGAAGTTGTAACGTTGAAACTTTTGAAATTAAAATAAACTGCTCGACAAAATTACCGTAACACTTTTTAGATTATCGCCATTTATGTTCTATTCGAGTTAGAGCCTTGTGATTTTTTATTTTCGGTAGCCTGTAGGGTTGGTTTGAATGTCCCGAAGGCGCTATATTGACTTAAGGGGATATTCTAGTCTAGAGGCATGGATTTCGGGCAGTTTTTGAAGCTCTGTACAAACGAAACAAAAAATATTTTTAGTATCCATTTTTTTATCATTCAGGCGTCTAAATTAAAACCCGACAAGTTCATTGAAACGAATTTAGGAAATGACAAAAAAGGCTGTAGCTTCTACTTTTCCTTTTATCAATAAACGAGTCATGGCATTATTTTGTCGATATGTTACAAACAAAAATATAATAAATAAATCTGTGATACCTATTTGATTGTTATTTGAGATTAAATTTGGACACGTGGGATTGCACATTAACATTAGTGACAATTCGGGTATTTAACAAAATTATGGTTTCAAAAGAAAAAAATACTAAAAATATAATGAATATGTTTATATAACGCAAATATAACAAATATTATTTAAATATCACAATTTAAATCTTCTAAACAAAAAACTCGGTATTTTCCCCTTCATCTTCTCTAACTTCCAACTAGGGTTAGTATTAAAGTTGGTTTGGTATTTTAATTAACGTTTGATCTGTCAAAAGCATTTTTGAAGAATGAGAGGGTTTCCTCATAATTTAGTTGTGCTGGTTTCACACACGATTCTCTTAAATAATAATTATTAACAACTACCATACTCTACACTTCTAAATCGCATCAAAACTAAAACAGAATGAAAACAAAACAGCCTGTCTCATAATGTCAACAACACATGACCAATATCTTGTCTTTAATTGGATGTCCTGGACATTCGGAATTTGAACAAAAAAATCCATATGGACGTGTCGGTTTTTGCATGTAAACCTAATTTTAAGACGGAATTTACAGTATTAGATGTCGGAATTTGTACTAAAAAAATATTAGTATATGTAGGCACCTTAGAGACAAATACAATGGCGTAAAAAAGTCAAATTGAGAATATGTGTGACTTGTCGGGTTTTGAATTTAGACGCCTGATTTGTTTATTGATATTTTAAAATAACATAAGAAATTAACTGAAAAAAAAAGACTCAAAAATGACAAAGTTATGAGCTGGCAAAGTGGGGGGTCGAAAAAAAGGGTGTCCTGGCGTGCATGATTCCAACCCTTTTGTTCATCTGAAACAAAGAAGCCGAACGGATTCTTATTTAATATAGATGCCCCTATAGCCCGAACCTTGGAAAAACTCAAAAACAAAAATTTTTCATAAAATGGCGGCCGTTTAAAAAAAAATGTTTTTTTTGCATGTTTTTTTAACAATTCCGATTTTTTTAAAAATAGTAAAATTAAAAATTTTGATCTGAGTGCGTGCTTGAGGCGATAGAGGAATGTATAAAGAACATTCATACCAAATTTCAAATAAATCGGTTCATTAGAACTTGAGATATCGTGCACGCCAACTCGAAAAAAGTAGTTTTGAGAAAAACGCGTTTAAAGTTTTGAGACAAAGTTTCCGGCAATTTTACTCAGCTAGCACGTCCACGTTGCTTGAAGGCTGGCTCAAAACTAATGTGATATAAATACCAAGACGAAAATATTCCGACTAAATACCTAAATACTTAAGTTCTTGGGCAGCGTCTACCGTCTGTCGTTCATTTGTTCCGGTCGGACCGGAGCCGATGTCCCGTCACAAAAATGGCTCTAACTCATAAAATAATTGAAATTTTGAAAAATCCTATTAAGGGCATATTCTTGAATCTCTTAACTTTGGAAATATGAAAAAAAGAAATTTTCGATTTTCTCAAATTTGTAGACTAGAATACCCCCTTAAAAGGTTCGCCGTTTACACCCCAAAAAGCAACCCTATGTCGAAATTTGAATTCTCAAGATTTTGACGACAATTTCAGAGACATACAGAATGGACTATGAAGGACGGGTAAAAACTCCATCGCGGCACACATTAAGACCTCCTTGATAAGTTGTGTGTATTTGGTCGCTATCTCATTTCCTCAACCCATTTCCAGACGCCCTAAGTCATCCCTGTCTCTTGGAGGGGTGTTTGAGTTGTCAAAGGGTGAAAGTGGGTTGTGGCACCTCACACCAATTTATTAGGCAACATTAGGTCAATTAATTCGCCCAATAGAGGGCAAATCACGCAAAACCCTGCGTAAATGCAAAGGGGTGGCTTAGGGGGGTCTGGAAATGGGTTGAAGAGTAATGTGTGCTGGAATGGAGTTTTTTATCCGACAGCGGCCTTCTTAGTCGATCCTGTAGGACTCTGAAATTGCCATCAAAATCTTGCGAATTGAAATTTCTTTATGGAGTTGCTTTTTGGGGTGTGGACGACGAACCATTTAAGTCACGGTGTAGCGCCTTTGGGGCATTAAAAACAACCCTATAGGCTACCGAACATTAAAAATCGCTAAGCTCTAAAAATCTAAGACTCTAATCTTGACGAGCAGTTTATTAAAAGCTCTGTACAGTATGGAAAAAATGAAAGGAATAAATTCATTATTTCGGAAACAATTAAGTTTCGTGAAATTTCTTCGAACACGTCGATTTTGGTTTTTGAAGACACTTTTACATGTACGTGCACCATTTCGATAGTCATTTGTTAGCGCGTAATGACGTCATCGCAAATGTTTTTAAATGTAACCTTATATTTTTTTGCCGGATTCTTGAAGACTATGACTTGCTGAATTCAGCAAAATACATTTGTAGTACATTATTAATTCAACTTTCGGAGAAAAAACATAAAAACTTTACAGGAAAGAAAATTAAAAAAAAAATGTATTCTTTAATTTTCAAATATCACAAAACAGAATTCCTTATTTTAAAAACAATTTAATAACACAAAACAAAACCAAACAAAATTTACATAAACTTAATTAAATGTTCAAAATTATATAAGAATATATACAGAATATACAGAAGTTCAATCGGTTGTACAGGGTTTGTCCGGAAAGTAATGTCAGTGAGCTTTTAAAAATGGTTTTTATTGCTTCTATGTGTACAAATCTTTAGAAACTTTCAAAATACATTCCTCCTGCGTCCACACATCGGTTCCAGCGGGTCTTCCACGCATCAAAAGCCGCACGGTAGTCGTTTTCCGGAATCGCCTTTAAAGCGTCGGTGCAAGCCTTCTGAATGTTTTTCACCGACACAAAATGCTGTCCTTTCATTGGGGTTTTGAGGCGCGGAAACAGAAAAAAGTCTGGGGGGGGGGGCACATCGGGGCTGTAGGGAGGCTGGGGAACAACGGTGATGCCTGCCTTGACGAGGTAATCGGCCACGAGGAAGCAGGTGTGCGAAGGCGCATTATCGTGGTGAAGCTTCCAGGATTTTGAGATGTCTGGGCGGACGCGATTCACCCTGCGTTTCAGCCGCTTTAGCACCTCGACGTAAAACTTTCCGGTTACGGTTGGCCCCTGCGGAACGAACTCATGATGGACCAATCCCCGGCAATCAAAAAAGACAATCAGCATTGTCTTGATCTTTGACCTGGACATCCTGGCCTTCTTGATGCGAGGGAGTTCGACGTGTGCCATTCCGCACTTTGCCTCTTCGTCTCCGGATCGTATTCAAAGACCCAACTTTCGTTCCCGGTAATGACACTCAAGGAAAGCGTCTCATCCAAAATTCTGGAAAGTCGGGGCTCCCCGCTTTTTGAGTCCGTTAGCAGGTATTCCTAAAGACTCCGACACAATCTCTGAAAATGGTTTGTATGCGGTTAGACGACTGCGCACAAGTCACGCACGTTTTGATCTAGGTAAGGCCGCAGTGTGGACTCTTCCCGGACCCTCGAAGCCGCCCGGAAAATTTGCCTGTCCAAAAGACAATCGACCCGAAAGCCTTCTTTAACATTGGAACGGTGTCCGCAGCACCCTTCTCCAGTTTCACACAAAACTTGATCGCCATCCGTTCTCAAAGAACACAGTAACGACCCTCAAGAACGACCGCTACAACGACCGGCAGCCAACTGACGCTTGTTGGATCTTGTTGCCAGATCCCCCACCACAATCCCAGCACGTAAAGCGCGGGCTGGCGCGTACAGCCACAGGAAAAAATTCACTGACATACTTTCCGGACAAACCCTGTAGGTTTCTTGCAGTACGTTTTTCAATATTGCTGGACTTATTAACCTTATTTCATTATGAATCCGTTGCTTTAGGTCTTTCAAATTTGTGGGCCTGGTAATATAAACTTTTTATTTTAAATAGCCCCACAGAAAGAAATCCAGGGGCGTCAAGTCTGGAGACCGTGCAGGCCGCTCAATATTTGGAAACATGTCATCCAAATAATTTCTCACTCGATGGGTAGAATGTGGAGGCGCACCATCCTGTTGGCACTAAATTAGCACTAGGAATATCTTGATCCTCCTCATTAGGGTATAATACACTCAGTGCGGGAATTAATTCGTTCTGCAAAAATGTCAAATACGTATCTCCATTTATATAATACACTCAGTGCGGGAATTAATTCGTGCAAAAATGTCAAATACGTATCTCCATTTAAGTTACCTTCGAAGAAATAAGGACCCACGACCCGGTTTCCGACTATACCGGCCCACACATTTACTTTTTGAGGATACTGGATGTGCTTCCATTACCCAGTGTGGGTTTACATCTGCCCAATACCGGCAATTCTGTCTATTTACAGTTCCGTTCCGTGGCATCATCAGAAAATATTAAATTGCGTTGCGAAACATTGGATTTGCATTACAGATAGTCAACATTTGCCCACAGAACTGCACGCGTCGATCCGGGTCATATTCATTCAGTTCGTGTATCAACTGAACTTTATAGGGATAGTATTTGTGAGTCCTAAGGATTTTTTGAATGGATAAATGTAATATGCCGCGTTGCTGTCCGAGTGTACGAGAAGACGCATGATGATTTTCTTGAACGCTTAGTAACACATTTAAGCTCATTTCCTCATTTGCAACTTTGGGCCGTCTCCCTTTTGGCAAGTCATTCACATTACCATGCGCTCGAAACCTTTTCTCAATTTTACTCACTGTAGACTGATTGATATGTTTGTTGGGATACTTCTGATTAAATGTTTCGCATACTGTGTTTTGACTTCGGGTTGTATCACCACATCCAATCATAATAAGAATCTCTCTGTAATTGTTAAATGCATTTTAAAAAGTATACACGATTACTTACAATTAATCAGTTGTCAGATGGAGGCTATAATTCGATTTTGTTAATCTGTCAAACGTGTATATTGCTGAATTCAGCAAGTCATAGTCATCAAGAATCCGGCAAAAAAATATAAGGGTTCCATTTAAAAAAAATTGCGATGACGCAAATGACTATCGAAATGATGCACGTACTAAGTGTCTTTTCAAAAACCAAAATTGTCGTGTTCGAGAAAATTTCACGAAACTTCATTGTTTGGGAAATAATGAATTTATTCCTTTAATTTTTTCTTAAAATGTATAATATTTCCAATGCATATCACATTTTTAAGTTACGCTATCCAAATGCATGATTGGAAATCGAATAATCTATAAAATAATGAATGCTGGATATAAAATTATCAGTAAAATACTGGGATGTTTCGATGCTTCATTGATATAATAGAAATTCGACAGAACTTTCAGTGTCCTCTAAAAAAATACATTTCTGCTGGACATTTATTTTTAAAAGTCGGTATTTTTCTGAATCAATATGCACCCTCATGTTGGTCTCGATAATTCTTTGTTATTTCTTGCTTTGAAATGAATATCCGTCACTGGAGTGGGTACTGGAACCTTCGGCGTAGAAACAAAAAACTGGACGTTTTCCACGAAACCCTACCTCCCCCTCAGTAAAGAGAGGTTTGAACATGAGAAACAATTAATTAAGAATATAGCTAAGAGTAACGGTTACTCAGTCCATTTAGTAGATAAGTTAATAAGGAAGCATAAATTTAAGAGAACCCTGTACAATTCCACGACTTTTCGTAAGAGATACTGACAATTCGAAATTTGCTTCGTTACCATATGAACCTAAATTCACCCGCGGACTATATAATTTTTTAAAAATATTAATATCAATTTGGTTTATAATTCTAGAAATAAACTACAGACGCTTTTGGGTAACCCAAAAGACGAAATCGACAATAACGAAAAGTCAGGAATATACCATTAGGAATATACCATAGGAATATACCATTGCTTAAAGAGAATGTTCCATGAACACAAGAGCTACACACAACATATGATAGATACCCGGTCACAGCTAAACTTGGACATTACTGTTGAATTCTTTGCCAAAACTGTTACACAAAACTCTTTTTCTCTTTTGTGGTCCAAAAATGTATAATATTCTTCCAAAAAACCTAAAAGAAACAGTACAATTTAAAATTTATAAAAAAGAAATTAAAAAATATATACAAAGTCACCCAGAAAAATTTCCATTACATTAAATTAAAAATCTTATCTATACCACAAATTATTATTTTTTAAATACCTACGGTTAAATTTTTTAATAATCATTGGAGAATTTAAGCGTGGGTTATACTTACCAAGGCGTCGAAATGCTACCTTTATACTTTTATTCCTTTAAATTTTTTCTGACCTGCGACCTCTCTTTATACTCTACCATTGACTGTTCTGTGAATTCTCCAACCTACTCTTGAAGTACTCCTACACTTACAACATATTTGCCTCAATTATCAATATGTACATTTCATTAAATGGCCTACTGGACCATTTTTACAAGACAGGCTTCCTAGCCTAGCGTGATTTTGGGACAGGAAGGCCATTTTCCCATTTATATACATTGTTTATATACATTCACAAATATTTATAGGTATTCACAAAATATGAAAATAAAATTGAATGAATTGAATTGAATTGAATACGAAATACGTTGTAAAGATTGTGATCAAAAGTATATTGGGCAAACAAAGAGATCTATATTGACTAGATTTAAAGAACACATGGCTCATTTGAAATATGGCAGAACAGAAAAATCTTGTGTTGCCCAACACGCTTTTGCCAACCATAGGATAGACATAAATAATTTAAAATTAATTAGAAATGTACCAAACAGTAGACAGTTGGATGCTTTTGAAAGTTTAGAAATCATTAAGTGTAACAATAGTATGAATAAGGACAATGGTCCGATACCTACCAGTCCACTGTTTGCTCTGATAAACAAAGACAGTTAGGGTTCAGTGAATTTAGTTTTAATCTTCTCCTGAAGATGCCAACTTGGTTGGCGAAACGCGCGTCGAGAAAAGTGTAGTAGTTCGGTGTTTCGTGGAAAACGTCCAGTTTTTGTGTTTTTTTTTTGAATATCTGTCTGTAGAAGCGGAGATGTGCTACACGGCTCGCTAATAACAAATTATGAATTCATTAGGCATCGCGGAATAGACCTCTGTATTTACAGAAAGTTTTCGAGCGCTCGAAGTTAATCGAGTTGAGTGTGATTCCGATTTATAATTAAATTAAAAGAGATGGCGCCATTAGAGTTGAACAAGTACTTTATAACTTTAAGTGCGATTTATTTTGTTCTCCAAAACTTCCAGCAATTTATATCATCAGCCGTCTCCCTGATATTGAGGGCGCAACTTCTGGAGCATGAAACGCCAGACGAGATAATTTTACTGGCTTTTATGTACATACCATCTGATCAGTGGGGGAATTTTTTCGTATTTTTATAACGAATTACACAAAAAATGTAAACATAACTTTACAAAAAGGGAAAGTTTTGGTTTACCAGAAAATCTCGAAAATGGCTCGCCAAGACATGTCTTGTAATCGCTAAGTGCTTTTTTATTATCTATTTATTATCCCTCGAAACATGACTTTAGGAGATGAAAAATTAAATATTAAATCTACTTATATAGTACAAAAAACGTCCTGGAGTGGGCACTGGATCTTTCGGCGTAGAAGCAGTTAGAAAACAAATTAGTTCCAACATTGTTGAAAATAATTCCAAAGAAATTCTAAGAAAGACAAAAACATGGTCAAACAATTACGAGAGAAGGATTGTTCTTATTTAAAAGTTGACAAGGGAAATAATTGTTATCTTAGTCAAAAGTGATTATTTTGAAAGAGTAGACAATTTAATTAATAGTGGTCCTTGCAATAAATTATCAAATAATCCTTTGCCAAAAATGAACACTGAAATTACATAAAACATCTTTAAAATAATGTAACAAACTTATTACCTCTTCACGGAGGCAAAAATTACAATTGTCAAGTCCATAATACCTAAATTATATTGTTTACCAAAAATACATAAACCAGGAAAATCTGTAAGACCAATTGTCTCACCGATAGGACTTATAATTTGTCAAAATGGTTGAGGAACGAGATCGTAAATTTGCGTATTGCACAAACACGTTAGTTAAAAATTCTAGTGAGTTCATTAACAATATCAAAAATATTCAGTTGCAAGAAGGTGAAATTTTGATCTCGTTTGATGTATGCTCATTGTTTCCAAGTGTCCCAGTCCCACAAACTTTGGACCACCTCAGGGAAATACTGGAATTAAATGGTTTAGACGATAAAATTATTAAGGAATTTTTAGCTACTAGTATTTGTCTGAATCAAAATTGTTTTCAGTATAATGGTGAATACTTTCAACAACAGGAGGGAACGACTGTGGGTATTTGATATAAAAACGATTAGTTTAGATAATTTTGTTGCTAAATTAAATAACCGTTTCCCTGCCATAAAATTTTCATATGAAATGGAACACAATGAATAGTTACCATTTTTAGATGTATTAGCTACTAGAAAGTGTTAGAATTTTTTATGTATGAAACCGCGACTCTTAGATATATCCCCAACGATTAACACCACCCTTTTCAACATAAAATGGCAAGTTTTAATTTTCTAATTCACTGTTTGTTAAGTTTCCCCCTCAGTAAGGAGAGGTTTGAACAGAAAAATGTAATTAAGGATATAGCTAAGAATAACCGTTATTCAGTCCATTTAATAGATACGTTAATAAGGAAGCGTACATTTAAAAGAACCTTGTACAATTCCACGATTTTTCGTAGAGATACTGACAATTTGAAATTTGTTTCGTTACCATAATGAACCTAAATTCACCTGCGAACTAGATGAAATTTTTAAAAATATTAATATCAATTTGGTTTATAATTCTAAAAATAAACTACAGATGGTTTTGGGCAATCCCAAAGATAAAATCGACAATAACGAAAAGTCAGAAATATATTAAATCAGTTGTAAAGATTGTGATCAAAAGTATATTGGGCAAACAAAAAGATTTATTTTATCTAGATTTAAAGAACACATGGCTCATTTAAAATATGGCAGAACGGAAAAATAATGTGCTGCCCAACATGCTTTTGACAACAATCATAGGATAGACAAAAATAATTTAAAATTAATTAGAAATGTCAAAACAGTAGACAGTTGGATGCTTTTGAAAGTAGCAGATTAAATAAAGATATCGATATGGGGTGACATACCAACATTGACCGAACCTTTCATAACATATTTTTTTCACTTTCTGGTGATTTCTATTCTGTACTATTTTGTACTTCTTCCCATTCAAACTCCGCATAAACACAGCAGCAGGCAAGTGTTCTCGCGTCAATTTTAATTATTACTGGAATATGGCGCTCCAAGTAACTAATTTTAATACAAATTGACTATTTAAGAGGAGTCACTATGCGCCCTTTGCTCGTTAATTTCCAAAGTTATATTATTCACGCCGCGATGGAGGATACTTATGTACTTTTCCTAATCAACCGCGCTAAAGTTTTCATGGGTTTTCCGCTTACATTCACGAGTATACGGTTGCTCAAACTTTGAAAATGTTTTGTTTAAAATTCGTGATTTGGTTTTAATGTCACGGCACGTTTTTAAAATAGTCAATTACTAAAAATAGTATTCTTAGGGCAATAAAATTATGAAACACTGTTAAGTTATGTATTTCCTGTCACAATATTTTTTGAACCTCGAGTAACGGTAGTAAGTAATGGCTGAGAATATGTTATCCTTGCCAATTTTTTCTTTTCTTCTGTTGATAAGTAAGCTGTTGCCTGGTTTTTCCTGGCCTCCTGGTAAATTCCTGGACTAATCGCTGTTTATCCAGGTCACAAAACCCTCGCAGCGCATTGCATCCAACAATGCATCCCTAACGAATCCAGTGCATCCTTAACATGGAAAGAATGCGAATCGAAAACGAATGGAATTTTGTTTGAAGTCCTGATCCTTTACCATATGTTATATATTAATATATTAAATACATTTTAGCTTTCCTTAATAAGAATGTCAGAGTTTCGTGTGCATATACAAAAGGGGTTTTATGTATTTGTTGGTAATTTTCCAAGTAACTAAAAACGAAACTAATGCTATTTACATAAAAAAACAATAATGAAAATAATGAATGGATATTGTATACATTAATGGCAAACAATTTTATTTTATGTAAAAAAATGTAAATGAAATACATTATAGCTAACCCATTTGAATAGAGAAAGTCGATTTATATAAAAACGTTAGATATAATAAAATAATGGAAGCGTAAAAGAAAATAGAGCATTTAGATTTAATGAAAAAAAAACAGTATGTTATATTTTGGTAAAATGAAATTACTAGTTGACAAAAAAATTAAAATACATACAATGTAGAAGTATATCTAGTAGAACTAATAATTGCCATAAACAAATAAAAATTTTCTCTTACAAATGTAAAAGTTTGGAGTAAACATTTGGAGTGCCACTGTTTGGGAGTCTTTTTTACGTTGCTTAAATTCCTTTTTTATCAGCAATTTATAATCAAGATATGACGCATTCAAGAGAACTCTCTACTATTAGGGTGAGTGCGGGATAGTTGGCCATAGTTTTTTCAAGGCCCAGTTAAAATAAAACTACATATATATGTAGATCGTAATTTATTTAAAAATAATAAATTTTTAATTAAACTTTGAATGTTATACTACAGGTTAATTGACAAAAATATAATTACTCCTAATAGCAACAACCTTAAAAATAGAATGCAGGCTTTCACGGCTGTTGTCCAATGGTGAAGTTATTTCTTCCGGGTTTTGCCGCGGTCGTCTAAATTGACTTGACGTTTCGCTGATCATGCGGTCTGCTTCTTCAGAAGGTTTCTAAAGACTGTCAAAGTTATTTCTTCCGGGTTTTGCCACAGTCGTCCAAATTGACATGACGTTTCGCTGATCATGCTGTCACCTTCTTCAGAAGGTTTCTAAAGACTGTCTGAAGTCTTTAGAAACCTTCTGAAGAAGCTGACAGCATGATCAGCGAAACGTCAAGTCAATTTAGACGACCGCGGCAAAACCCGGAAGAAATAACTTCACAACCTTATAAATAATAAAATTTATAAATCACAACTGGCCACAACTCCCAGAGCGTCCGGGAGAGATGGCCTTAGTAGTGCGAGGAAGTTGACCAGTACTTAATTCTACTGCTTCTTATTTTTCACCGTGCATTTTTTGAGTTTCAGTTCCTTTTTTTCCTTTGTCCACATTTTGAACACATGTTGTCGAATTCAGTGCAATTTTCGTGCACTCAAAGTTGGCAAATAATACACGGAAGCCAGCCTTCAAGAAGACGTGTTTCAAAATAGTTAATTCCACAACCCACACAGTTATCTTCTCTCCCTTCACCCTCTTCATATAACGCATCGCATAAAACTGGTTGTTCACCATCGTTGCTACTGTCAGATATCCTTCTTAAGGATTTTCTCTTTTGTGGGACACATCTCACTGCTGTTTTTTTGTCTGCCTCAGTCTTGTTTTCTGTATTTACGTTCTTCTTAGCAATACTTTTTAGCATTATGACATTTTTCATAATCTTCTATACATTTCCTCATTTGAATGTGTTTTTTGATGTCAGGAGTATGCCGACTTGCTTAGCTCGTTTTTGTGCTTCGATAACTTTTTGTGGAACAGGAGATATTTTCGTTAAAATTACATAGTTGGATAGAGTCTAACCCGGGACTTTGTTTTTACCAACGACGGAAGCATTGCGGCAACTCCAGAACTATTGCTAATCTTGTTCTTACTAGGTCTTTTCTTCGGTAAAATTTCAGGGAAGTTAGTCATTTTTGCCTATTGTTTTTGAAATGCCAAGGAAAGTTTTTTCCTTGGCATTCGATAGGCTTTAGCAACTGAATAGAACTCCTTAATTCATTTGTATACTAAGCAAAAGAAAACAGGTGGATATTACTTACTTTTGGTATTTTATTCGCAAATATTTTTGCGCTCAGATGTTCGTACGCACGAATTGAAGCGAACTGACTGATAGCTAGCGATACCTAGCGAGTGTTTGTATAATTTGTTTGAATTGGCCATCTCCCCCAAACTTACCCTATGTAGGTATATAACGCTAACATTAATATATATATATATATATATATATAAGGTATATAACGCTAATATTATTTATAACTTTTACAAATATCCAGTGGCGGTGCGTGATATTTCAGTTGCCATATCTTGAAAACGACGCATGGGACCCACTTCACTTTTTTAGGTAATGACTATACACCTCTTACAGAAAGGATTTATAGTGAAAAAAATCGTCAGCAAAGTTTTATGAAAATTTTTCCAAAAACAGTGGAGCACTCCCTGGGTTCTCAATAACGCTCTGTGGGATATTTGCAGTATATTTTTTTTCATAATCTAGAAACAAATATAAGGAGACGTTTTTCGATTTGTTGCAAAATTTTTTTTTTTTTTCAAAAAGTTATGGCCATTTTAATTTTAATTTTATAGGAACATTTTGTTTCCCAAAATTAAAATGGCCATAACTTTTTTGAAACAAAAATATTTTGTAACAAATCGAAAAACGTCTCCTTATATTTGTTTCTAGATTATGAAAAAAAATATACTGCAAATATTCCACAGAGCGTTACTGAGAACCCAGGGAGTGCTCCAGTGTTTTTGAAATTTTTTCGCAAACTTTGCTGACGGTTTTTTCACTATAAATCCTTTCTGTAAGAAGTGTATAGTCATCACCTAAAAAGTGAAGAGGGTCCCATGCGTCGTTTTCAAGATATGGCTAACTGAAATATCACGCACCGCCACTGCAAGTATCATTCACCTAAATATGGAGGATGTTTAAGTTCATTAATTGGTTTCACACCCGCATTGCTACCATTCGGGGGTAGTTGTTCGGCTCCAGTGGCACACACAGGTTTGCAATAGTATAGGTCAAGATTGAGAGCTCAAAATTAATAAACGACCAACAATGGTTTATTTGAAAATTTCAAAAATTATTTTCTCAAAACTGGTACTGCTTTTACTACTTTTTAATTTGTGAATTTTTCGTCAACATTCTGTATGCTCTAAAGCGCCAGACGCACCAATAAAAACCGTTTTAAGCGTAATGTGCATTTTCAAACGACCCTTTCCGCGATTGCTCCGAATTGGGTTATTAAACTTTAGAGGATGGGCATTTGTGGGCTTGTGATCCCTCTAAGAAAATGCATAAAAAAGATTGATCATGGGTTGGGCCAGTATACTGGTTTTCCCGTCAGGAAGGGTAATGCTAATGTAAAATTTGTTTACTTAAAAAATTAAATTTGTTTACTTGAGAAAAAAAATTGTCTTAGTAAGTTTTACGTCGCTTTTCATTAATCTGTTATTGGATTTTTTAAATTCAAAATGGCGGATGCAAATTAGCAGTTGCTGAAACGAAAAATGGATTATAACAATAATGAAAGTATGTGGAGGAGTGATTTGGAGTTAATAATTGTGAATCAGACTTCTATAAATCAAAAAGATGGCATAAAAATGGTAGATTCAAAACAGTGGATATGAAATGGCGGATTCAGGATGTCTTATAATAAAAAATGATCATAATGGAAGAATATACGTCACCGACTTTGACTACGTATTTGATTTTCAATTTTTATAATTCAAAATGTCGGATCAAGATGGCAATCGAAAAACAAAAAATCACGATATAGGAAATCTTGAGTACATAATTTCATCAATATTATCAAATGTTCCACTCCTTTTCGGAAACCATCACTTGTTGAGATCGATTGAAATCACATTTCATCACTTGATAAAGTCAAGTGATAATCACATTTTGGTATTTCCAATTTATTTTGACACATTATATGGACATTTCACAATTCGGCAACAAAATGAAAACAATGCTTTTACCAAGTAAATAGCTCGTGTATATTCTTTTACCAACTGGTATCTTGATTGCACCAGTTTATGAATCCATCCAACTGAATCAGTCATACAGAATTCCAAAAATCTGATATCATATTTGTCATTAGCAATCTCCAAATCGCAATAAAAAAAACAAATGGATAGCAATTTTATTCCACAATTGATCGGGTTAAAAACTTTTCATCGCCATATTGGGTCCACCATCTTGAATTTTTTAAATAAAATTTTGGTTTCATAATCAGCGATCTCAAAAACTCATGTGTACAGTTTTCAGTCCGATTTCGAGAAAACTTGAGATTTTGTCCCCCATATTGGATCCACCATCTTGAATTTTTAAAATCTGATTTTAGATTCGTAATCAGCGACCTCGAAAACCCATGTATATAGTTTTCAGTCTCAATTCTGGCAAATTTAAAATTTTTGCCCCTGATATAGGATTTGTCCGTCATATTAGGTCCGCCATCTTAATTTTTTAAAATCTGACTTCAGACTCGTAATTGGCGACCCTAAAACCCCAAAATAATGATATTTGAACAAAGGCGAGAAACATTTTCGTTGAGCCAGTATACTGGATTTCCCGTCCTCTAAAGGTTAATAATTAAGTTCAAGTTCGGCGTCGCCGGCTGGCCAAGTGGAGGATCAAGATGGATTCGCGCGAGCACGTTCGGCTGCTCCTTATAAATCAGGTCGCCGGCAACACACCTCGGGGATTCTCCCTCATCTCGCCCGATATTTCGCGATTTAAGCGCGACACGGACGCCCCGAGAATATTAAGTGCGACGTGAACCCGACTAATTTAAAGGGTCTCGTGCTGTTTTCTTTCTCGTCGGTTGCAACGGAGAAGCATTCGTTTTTAGGTCGTTGTCTGGCGTGAGGAGTTCACCGCACAATGGCCCGTGCAGATATTAGTCTAAAGACGCGTTTACATTAGTCAAGTAAAACGGTCAGGCAAGTAGTCAAGTTGACTCTCCGAAGTTACTTTCCCCGTGGAAACGCCTTACTTGCTACTAACATCATGCTAGGCAAGTCCAGCTCTACTTGCCCGTCAAGTAAAGTGAACAGTCAAGTGAGTAGAGAGTGGTTTTATTTTTGAGCCAGTACAGCTTTCCCCCTCCATCAAATTCGTTTACCTGCCTTCGTATTGGCATGGCTGTGACAGGATGTCGTGTTATTATCGTCAAGTAGAGCACGTGGATGGGATATAGGTTACCGTTTATTTGTATTTGATTAAAAGAATTTCATATTGGCCTGGAAAATGCCACCTCCAAAATGGAATCATACCACCACATGCAAGTTTGTTGCTTTGTTGCAAAAAAATGTTGCAAACTCCTGTAATTCATTCCTGTAGTTAAATATGATAATGTTATTCCAAATTTTATTCGTGCTGGTATAACATCGCGCATTAAAGTATCCGCTTTTGGAAAGTCAGATTGTATTAAATGAAGTAAAGTCTCGAAGCATTCCGAAGACATTCTTAAAAAATACTTATATTCTCTTGGATCTTCATGATAAAGTTCTTTTAACAGAAGTACAGAACCACTTCGTAAAGATCTCTTTGCTATCCAATTTCTCACCTACAGCCTTTTTGTTTTATTAGACTCCTCCTCCAATACTTCCAAAAGTTCAGCTACTAATATTTTTGCCACGGTTTTGAATACGTTTTTTACTTTAGCACGTCGTTTAAAATCAATGTTGCAGGCAGGCAGTTTTACTGGCACATCACTGAATCAGCTTAAATTGGGACACAACTTACCACTTTACTTGCTCATTTGTAAAATGTAGCAAGTCACTTGCCTACTTGCCTGTCCATTTTACTTGACTAATGTAAACGCGCCTTAAGAGCCAGTAAAGGATGGCAACACATATTTGATAAAAGCCTCAAATTTGCTCAGTTACTCAGTTGTACCTACCGTTCATGAGATGGGGGCTAGTTAAGCCCAGTCGCGGTAGGTTCAGCGTCACGCAGAGGCGACAGGTGTGTTAATTTGGCAAACTAAAAATGTATTTGAAAAAAGCTGCCGTTTTGCTATGTCAAAATATACTATTATAGCTACTTAAAAATAAAATGGCAGACTGTTCCCGCGGTTGTTACGTCATGGCAGACAAATTCAAAATTTCCAGTTTTTAAAAACCAGTGAACCGTGATAGGACGATGCATTTTCTTTAGATTGTTTTTGGTTTGATTGTTTCATTGATAGCTGTAAGACTTAATATGATATAATTAATTGTGCAACTGGTGATGGTTGAGTAATCGAGCAGCCGCTGGGGCTGGACTCCGCCATCTGTTTGTAAATAAAGGCACGTTATTATTATTATTATTATTAATATCTAGCTATATACTTCAAATGTGTAGCTATGTGCTAGAAAAAAAAAACGAATACCGATATTCCTCATACTTATTCCTCAAAAAATTCGCGAAAATATTAGAACAAATCAAGTCTTTATAGCTTTACAATGTAGATGACCTTTATATAGTATCTTTACAGATTTACAATATCTCCTTTAACCACTTGACCACTTAACCCCTTGAGGGGCGGTGGTACAAATATGTACCACCAGTTTTTTTTTCATATTTTCGATATATTTTTGCATATTATACACGTAAATAAATACTTTCTTGACTCTTGGAAGTTTAAGTTATTAGAATTTGGTACAAAATTACAATAATTTATATATTAATATGTTTGTTTTAAACAATTAAAGTGAAAAAACGCGTTTTTTAGAAAAAAATAGTTTTTTTCCGTAACGTAAAAACGACAGCTGAGACTCTGAACTTTTGTATTGTATGTATGTATTGTATTGTTCATACATAGATTTATAATACATAGGTGTTTTTTTTCAGAACTTTTCGTAAACTAGTTTTTTTTTTTCAAAAAAACATGAAAATTTCGGAATTTTTTTTTTTGAGATTGTTTATTATTCATTTATTATTATTTGTTATGTTTTCTTTCATCAATATATTTATTAAACTACATACCTCTAAGATAAATATTATGTCATCATTGACGTCGTAGTTACTTTCTTTATGTTAGATGGCCAATGTTACTACGGCCATGTCTAGTGCTCTCGCCACTACAAAGCTATGGGGAAAAATTGTAACATTTTATTCTTTTTCATTTTCCTTTTAATATCTTCCATCGCAAAATTTCTTAATCACTTTCTGCCGTGATTGCGAGGTGAATGTCAAACAAAATTTCCATATTAGTGATATAAGAACTGGTGCGCTCGCAAGTAACAGATCTAAGTTATTGGAAAAAATAATACTATTGTTATTGCAAACAATTATTAATTTTTCTTTTCATGAACGAATGAAAATACTTTCTGAACTAATCTAAATGAATGTACTTTCTTCCAGGACCATTAGATGGCAGGCAGTTGAAAGTGCCAGTGACACAATTTTTTTTAAATTTCTAAAAAATAATAAGTTTGCGTTATAAAATAAGGTTTTTCATTCTTTCGTATCGTTTGAAAATCATAATTAGCGACTCCGAAAATCCTTACATATAAAATTTAGCATTTATCTACGTACCTACTACTTAATACTTTTAAATTTTGTCCTCCATATTGGATTCGCCATTTTGAATCTTGAAAATCTGATTAAAGATTCGTAATTAGCGGCCTCGAAAACTCCAGACCTTAGACCTTGGCCCTAATCTGCTGATTTTTGAAAATTTTGTCTGTCCGACATATTGGATCAGCCATGAATTTTCAAAATCTGACTTCAGGTTCGTAATCTGCGACCCCAAAAACCCTTAAAGTTACTTTTATATATGGGGTAGGTGCTACAGACAAATGTGTCCCTCAAAGTGTTAAACACAGTACCTACATAAGGGGCCGGCGAAATTCGGTCGTTATAACCAAACACAATGTACTTACTCAAAAATAGTCTTTATTCATAACAGAAAAGAGTACACTTAAAAATACATGGTTACAAAAAGCTGAAACAATAATGATATATTTTAATATGTAGGTAGGTACTTGAAATTGATTCTACAAACAACTTAACACTGAGCTAATTTTAATTAAATTTTAACTGTTAAAAATCTGTTATTGTAGTTTGTATTTGTAGTTTTTTATTTTCTAAAAAAGTTTCTTTCGATAACATTTTCCAAATGTAGCAAAGCAAAATCTGTTTTATACTCTTTTATGCTGACATTAGATTCTCCAGCTTCCAAACGCCAAACAATTGGGGCTTTTTCAGCGATTGTAAACGCTTTTCAAATCAGTTTTATTTCGTTTACATAATGTTTGTTACTGCAAAACGACCGACGTAAGTCAGAAACTTTTAGGTAACTACTGGCCACTAAACTCTGAATTGAAATCTATCTGTTGCGTCGGCCTTTCGTAATTCTTTAAGGGGGCTATCCCGCTTTTCGGTTTCAAAAAATCTTTTTTTGGTTTTTTACTGAAATCGATGCGTTATACATTTAAATTTATTGTCCTGAAATTTTAAAGTGATCCGCGTATTAGATTTTGAGTTACAGCCGGATTAGTGACGACGGTTACGGCGCTTGAAAAGAGTCGCGCACGGAAAATATAATAATAATAATAACGTGCCTTTATTTACAAACAGATGGTGGAGTCCAGCCACAGCGGCTGCTCGATTACTCAACCATCACCAGTTGCACAATTAATTATATACCTAATATTAAGTCTTTTACAGCTATCAATTAAACAAACAAAAAACAATCTAAAGAAAATGTATCGTCCTATCACTGTTCACTGGTTTTTAAATATTTTTTATACTTAAGCTTGAAAGAGTCTACTGAGAGTTGTTTGAAACTGGAAGGAACTGAATTGTAGCAAATAGAAGCAGAGTACGTGAATGATTTTTTAAAAAAACTTGTGGCATGATGAGGGATTGTGAGCGTATCCAAGTATCTTAAATCCCGATCGTGCACAGCATACCTTGGGACTAAAAGTTCTTTTAAATATGGGGGTTAGAAGTTTTTATCAATTTATGAGTAAAACAAGCAATGTGTAACTTCCTCCATATTCAGCCAATTTAGGGTCCGTAGCTTATCTGATACATGATCAGTTCGTCTCAAATTAAAAATAACTCTAACACACATGTTTTGAACTTTCTGAATTCTGTATATATTTGCTTGATCAAGGCATGGGCCATAAACAATATCAGCGTAATTAAAATAGGATAGCACCATCAACTCACACAACAATATTTTTAAATCATGATTAAGCAAATAACGACAGGAATAATTTTTTTTTAACGCACAATAAGATTTTTTTCATTAAGTTATTCACATGGCTGACATTTAAAATTATGATCTAATAGTATTCCCAAATTTTTAATGCAATTAACGAAATTTAATTTTTCTGCTACCACAAAGATGCTAGAATTATTTATAATCAGAGTTCTACATATTTCCGTACCAAAAACGATCGCAGCTGATTTAGAAGCATTGATCTTTAAGCAGTGTCTTTTTGAATAGTTGACAAGGTTACATATATCTCTATTTATGTAATCTATGGACTCAGGTATTTGACTGCGATCGAAGGTATAATAAATTTGGGTATCGTCTGCATAAAAATGAGACTGACATTTTTTTAAAACACTATAAAAATCAGAAGTATATAATATAAATAGCAATGGAGGTGGACAGTGTAAAGAAAGTGTTTCAACGATCATAAGAAAAGCATAATGTAAAATATGCTCAGTACATTGGCGACGGGGACAGTAAAGCGATAAGGTGATGACCTCTAGGCGATTTTGGATTTAGACCCGTACAACAACGATCCGAAAGTAATGAAAAAGGAATGCGTCGGTCACGTAGAGAAACGCATGGGAACCAGGCTCCGTAATGTGAAGAAAGCAAACATGGGACTCGGGGGAAGAGGTCCAGTAAAACTAACCATCAAAGTAATAGGAGAATTGACAACTTAGTACGGTCTGTTACTTATTATCCGTATTCGGCGAAATGCGGATTCAGTGGAAAAAATGCGTGACGCTATCTGACGTGAAGCCAAAATGAGGTCTACAAGGCAGAGTAGGGTGTCCTGTACGGGCCGGGAATGAATAGACCTAATGAAACATGTAAGTTAAAAAATTTCGTAGTTAAATAAAAAAAAAAGACGTAAAAAAACTTTAGACGCGTTTTTCTCAAAACAACGTTTTTGAAACGGTAATGAAATTTTTCTCGAACACTAATTAACCGATTTTTATGATTTTGCTTTTAAAATGTTCACACATGATGCCATTAGTGATCA
The DNA here is from genome assembly GCA_029963805.1 of Aromia moschata. Classification (NCBI taxonomy): domain Eukaryota; kingdom Metazoa; phylum Arthropoda; class Insecta; order Coleoptera; family Cerambycidae; genus Aromia; species Aromia moschata. The sequence goes on from JAPWTK010000628.1 coordinate 85,544, forward strand.
ACATAGGATATTTTTTGATATTGCAAAAATTCGATTTTTAATAACAATTTAAAGGTAGAAATTTAAGGTAAAACTCATACTTTTTTTTTTTCACAGTTGCACCAAATTGCGTAAAATTTGGATTTCAAAAAAACTCCTACGATAAACACTAACAACAACCCTATATTTTTTAAAAAGGTTTCATTTTTTGATTTCAGATTAATAGCGTAGTAGAAAATTCTCATTTACTTGAGACATGTCCGCCTGAAGGAGCTGCATTGAAACAAGGATCGATGGCTGCCATTTTGGTTAAAAAAAATAAATAAACAAATAAATGATCTGATGAAAAAACTAAATAATCTTCATACCTCTATCTTTTAATAAAAAAAATGTCCCAATCCGTTTTATACTTTTTTTTTAAAAAAAAAATCCCAAAAAAACCTTTTTTTTTTCAGCGAAAAAGCGGGAAAGCCCCCTTAATTTCCCTGGCTTTCCTGGCGTTTTCTTGTCGCGCGTGGCGCGTCCGTCGTTATAAGCGATAATCTGACCCAACATTTCACTACATATTTCGTCGTTATATTAGTTTCGTCGTAATATCTGATGTCGTTATAAAGGATAGGTTTCACATATAAAAAGGATTACTTCCGGCCGAGATTTTTGAAATAGAATAGAATATTTTATTAATTCTTTGCCAACAATTGCATTGGATAGAACATGCCAATAAAAGATACATGGAAACTGGTAAATGCCTTATAACTAAAACAAATTAGGCATGATGTAACATATATTATATGTCACATTATTTTTATACAAATAATTTGTTGAAAGTAAATAACTAAGATTACACACATGTATACATACATACACGTACAGACATTACATACACATATATAAAATATATTACACGTTTGTAAACGATAAAAGAATGATTCATCTAAGGTGTAGTAATCATCTAATATGTAAATATCATATAAGGTGTAAAAAGCATTTGAACACAGGAACATTTTTAATTTAGATTTAAATTTTAATTTGCAGTATATTTCTCTTATATTCATAGGTAGTTTATTATAGAGATGTCTCCCAGCATAATTGGGAGATTTTTTTGTATAACATAAGGTTAAATCTGTCAATGTAAAAGTCTTGTCTATATCTTGTTTGATACGAATGATTATCTGAATTTAATTTTAATTTATTCTTTATACTATGTATATAGCAGAGTAGTTTATATAAATATATGGATACCAATGTTAATATATTATACTTTTTAAATACCTCTGGACAAGATTGCATAGGTTTTATATTAAAAATAATTCTTAATACGCGTTTTTGTAAGATAAATACTCTTTGCACGTCCACACTTTGTCCCCAGATAATTATATTATATGCGATCTTAGAGTAAAACAGTGCATAGTAAACGCTTATTAGGAATGTTTGATCCAATTCTTTTTTTAACACAGTTATAGCAAAACAGGACTGTCTCAATCTGCAGCATAATTGATTAATGTGACTGGACCATTTAATATTTTCATCAAGAACAACTCCTAGGAAATTTACTTCTTTACTAATTTTTAGTTGATAACCGTTTATTGCAATATTTGGTAAATTCAAGCATATTTGTCTAGCGGCAGTTTGAAAATGTATACAAACGGTTTTATCGTAATTTATAATAAGCCTGTTCCTGTAACACCAATCATGAAATTGCTGTAATACTAAATTAATTCTGTGTAGTAGGATCTGGCATAGTTTGAGCAGAAATTATCACAGAGGTGTCGTCGGCATACGTGAATACCTTGCCATAAGATATGTAATCAGGTAACTCTTTAACATGCATTAAAAAAATTAAAGGTCCCAATATGCTGCCTTGGGGGGTACCTAGATCTATATGTTGTGCTGTTGATAAGGAATCCTCAACTTTGACAATCATGCGTCTATCTGTTAGATAAGAGATTATCCATTAATTTATATTTCCCCTAATTCCCATATTTTCAATTTTTTGTTTAATAAATGATTGAATATTGTCGCAAATATCGATATGTCGTTACATATATCAGATGTCGGTATAAACGATATCTACTGTATGTGTTTTTACTCATCATAGGCGCGTGCATTGTGCGACAAAAATCCAGAAAAACGGAATTAAGAAATTCGAAAGTAAACCTACCGATTCAACGAATCCCTGGACATGGAAACGCCCTTTAAGCGCTGCCTTTGTGCGGCTGCTAGGAGGTCGGCGCCCCGATCCATTCATCTCATTTACAGTTTCCACCCGAAATGCCCATTCACAGTTTCTGGCAGCGTTTCGCGTACGTTTGGAGCGGACGATATCCCCATTTAAGCGAGACAATAGCGCGCAGATTTGAATTCGTCGGACGCGGTTTCGTACGTTACGCAATTGCTTCCTGCCCCTCCTTAGATAAAAGTCGATAACACGGGGATACTGTGAGGAGTGCGAGGCTTCAAGTTTCGCCTACACTTCCGCCGACTTGTCGACCACAATATATTATGATTTCCAGGGGCAGCTGCTGCCTCCTCCGTATTGTTTTTCCGGAATAAAATGAAATCGACGTTGACGCTAATGCCGCTGGTCCCATAACTATAGGGTAAGTCCGGGAGAGTTAGACCACTTTTTTTCATTCGTAATTGTAATTTTATTATTTAGTGGTATTTGATTTCTGAACCCGTTAAATCATCGGCTATACATTTAAGTTCATATATTAACTGCAATTTGCGACAAAATTAACATATTTATTCTTAGTTTGTATAAAAACATACACATTGCATTTGGTCGGTCTCTCCCGCTTGTCCGGGTTAGACCGTCCACCCACTAAGGGTGAGACAGAACTTTAAAAATAACAAAACATTAACAAATAAACATAAATAACAAAGAAAACATTTTAAACTGGTTTTCTTAGATTTCCCACAGAAGTCGCACAAATCGTTGTACTTTGAGCAACCCTCGTTGAACCAACGACTGCATCTGAAGCATTTTACCCATTCTTTGGTACTTGATGTTTTAAAATAATCATCTTCGCACCCCACGCATTCGTTTTCGTTCCACTCTTCTACTGACACATCGCTCTCTTATAAAACTGGACTTCCACTCCCTGAATCTAAAGATTGTTCCAACTGTTTTCTTTGTTTCTTCACAATTTTCTTCTTCTGAATTCGGGGCCTTGTTTGTTTATTTCTTTAGCCTTCTGCATCGAAATGCGTTCTGAACTATTCAGAATGGTAGAAATCTGCATACCGCGTTGTTTGACCACCGCTGCCGCACTTGTTTTTGGAATTGGTGAAATGTCATTCAGCAATTTATCTGGTGTGGCGTCACCTTCAATTGCAAATCCAAAAGTTTGCATTTTTTTATGTGTCGCACCAATTTTAATTCTGCATCCTTTCCTAAGCAAGATGATGGACCAAGTCTGTTATGTTCTGTTATATCAGACTTCCTAATCCTATCTTTCAGGGTTGATTTCGGAATTCCTAATTCTCGAGCAGCTTGGTTTACACCCATTATATCCTTTGTTACACATTCAACTGCATTTTTCAAAGAATCAGCACTCCATTTAGCTCTTAAGTCGTTTTCTCTTTTTGTAACTTGTAGGCATTTTTGGATAATCTGCAAAAACATTATTTTATAAGCTTCAATTGTCTAAATTACTGCTCATTCAAATTATAATTTCTTTTTAACTCCCACAAGTTTCATTATTACTTAATCCCCTTCGTGGTCGGTCTATACCTACTTTGTGTGGTTGGACTGTACCAAAGTCGCGGGTTAGACCGACCACCTTCTTATCACGAAGTAAAAACCGTTATGTGCATAGTTTTGAGGTTATACTGTAGTTTCATGCATATTATATCACACAACATTAAAATAGTACAAATAAACTTACCTGACTTTCAAAAATTATCAACATTAAAACAATCGAAAAACTTTCACATATATTAAAAATATTTAACTTAATTTACAATGTGCGTTTGCTTTGGCGGCACTTGTCAGTCAAATGGCTGCAACAATATGAAGTAATTTATTAGTTTACATGACACACTAGAGCCATTTCTCGCTTTTTTCTGTAAATATCAGCACTGGCCGGTCTCTCCCGGTGGTCGAACTCTCCCGGACTTATCCTACGTGAATCCATCGAAATACTGTTTTTACTGCGTGTTTCCTAACTTTATATCTACTTATAAAATCTAATAAGAGTTCTTTTCGTGTGTCCTCTCTCTCTATCAAGTTGTCAAAGCTTAATGGTTATATGTGAGGTCCGGAAAAGTGTGCTGTTATATGCTACCACGCAGATCCGGAGTATACCACTCTACAATAATTAAAGTATAAACCGTATTTTTTTAAGCGCATTTTTCTTGCCCCTCTATACCCACGCCACTGTCAGTGCGTAGAATGTTATCCCGAACGAAGGCTTCGCGGGAACCCAGGACGCTGTAATACACTTTCTCTGCAAGACAGCGAGCTATTCCGATAGCGACCAGCCGGCGCGGCGGTGTAAACGGGTCTTTCGTGAATTCGTGTACTGTATTTAAGTATTACCTGATTGGATTTCTGCAATAATGGCACAGTTGTTAACATTTGTGAATATACTTGAAAAGATGATTGAAAATTACAAGGATTTTACAATAGAAGGATCACATATTTGTATTTGTGTAAAAGACATTTAGATTCGAATATCCATCAAAAAAATATACCTGGTACGGTTATAAAAGAGTAATCTTGGTTCGATTTGTGCATAACGTTTTGCGAATGTAGCCTTGCGTGGAACGTGGTAGACAATATTTACTTTAGGCGTTTTTTTTTGCCAAACATGGATCCAATTTTCCATTGCCTAGTAGCCATACATTGCGTAAAACATATTTATAGAAGACATATCAACGTGTCATGGGGAATATCAAAGAAGACATACGTAATAAATGTCTGTGGCTGACAGTGGAGGAACCAACAGATTTTGCGGTTATAAGATCGTTAATGCCCCCGATATTGATAGCTAATAAACGGGTTTTGCAAACAACGGCTAGAAGTATAGAAACAGTAGTAACACGTGTATTGTCCTCTGTAGATGTAAAATAATACTGTACTGATGTTAGTGACAACAAAAAACTGTTGGTAATACAAACAACTCTCCTCTGTCCATGTGAATTATTTTGAATTTGCACCTTTAACTTCAGTAGATGTGGAACAATTATTTTTCTTCTACCACCAAATGTACAGGCCAAATCGCACAGGCAATCTTCTACCACAAAAAGTACAGGCCAAAAGTCACAATTTTTTTCCTTCAGTATGTTTACTGTTTAAGACATAATATAGGTATACAGTGTCATAAAAAGACATAAAAAGGTCAGCAAGAAATAAGCGAATTTTTGGTGCAAATTTTATTTTATGTTCAAAAATAATAACGGTAAAATAATTATGGTAAATCTCATTGAAAGCACACCTTTGGAGGCGATACTTTTATAATAACATGCAAACTTATGTTCCTTAAAAGTACAGTAACATTTAATTGAAATATTTTAAAACGTAATTTAGAACGATATGTGGGGATATTTAAAGGAAAAAGTTTATATGACCTTTTCACAATATTGATCATTTAGAAGAAGCTATTAGTCAATTCGTGGATGAAATTTCCCCACAATTTTTTGTTAATGTCGAGAAAGAAATATTCAGAACTATATTTGCATCCAAAACGAAGGAAGACACACAGAGACGTAATGTTTATTACATTATCGAAGATGAGTTGCTTTAAAAAGGACGTCCTTCGAGATTCCTTTAATAATATTTATATTTGTGTAAAATAATAATGTCTAACTTGTTACTTTTACTGTTTCTTCTATTTTCACACGTGGGGTTTTCAGAATACTAATAGTTAATGTAATTTTAGTTTTCTTTCTATATTTGTATCATTTGATGTGTATTTGTTTGTATGTGAAGTTTCATGTGATGTTTTGCAACATTAAAAATGTTGCTCTTCATTGATATCCTGCTGTCGTATTGCTTTGTAATATTAAAATTATTTCCACCTTATAGCAGTTATATTTTTGAAAACCATTTATTAAAAAAGTTATTCTAAACGTGTTTTCGTAAAACTTTTTGCATTATTCTTGAACATAAAATTAAGTTTGCACCAAAAATTCGTTCATTTCTTACAGGCCTTTTTATAATTGAGTTAGTTATTCGTTGCCCATTTATATTGTTTTGAACAATAACAATACTTTTCTTGGAGAAGAGTCTCCAGAAAATACGATTTTAATGATGAGCGATATCGTTGGAATTGTGGTACGAGGGTAAGTTGTAAAAATGTCAGGAACCGCTTTTTCATCATACTGCACTGAAACTTCGTATTGCGGCTAATCTTTTACAAAGGAATCACTTTTCTCTACAGGGTTTGTCCGGAAAGTAATGTCAGTGAGCTTTTAAAAATGGTTTTTATTGCTTCTATGTGTACAAATCTTTAGAAACTTTCAAAATACATTCCTCCTGCGTCCACACATCGGTTCCAGCGGGTCTTCCACGCATCAAAAGCCGCACGGTAGTCGTTTTCCGGAATCGCCTTTAAAGCGTCGGTGCAAGCCTTCTGAATGTTTTTCACCGACACAAAATGCTGTCTTTTCATTGGGGTTTTGAGGCGCGGAAACAGAAAAGTCTGGGGGGGGGGGCACATCGGGGCTGTAGGGAGGCTGTAATCGGCCACGAGGAAGCAGGTGTGCGAAGGCGCATTGTCGTGGTGAAGCTTCCAGGATTTTGAGATGTCTGGGCGGACGCGATTCACCCTACGTTTCAGCCGCTTCAGCACCTCGACGTAAAACTTTCCGGTTACGGTTGTCCCCTGCGGAACGAACTCATGATGGACCAATTCCCGGCAATCAAAAAGACAATCAGCATTGTCTTGGTCTTTGACCTGGACATCCTGGCCTTCTTGGGGCGAGGGGAATTCGACGTGTGCCATTCCGCACTTTGCCTCTACGTCTCCGGATCGTATTCTAAGACCCAACTTTCGTCCCCGGTAATGACGTCATCAAGGAAAGCGGGGTTGTCTTCGCAGGTGTCCAAAATTTCTTGGCAGGTTTCGACGCGCCTCGCCTTTTGATCGTCCGTTAGAACTTTTGGCACGAGCTTCGCGCACACCTTCCTTATTCCTAAAGACTCCGACACAATTTCGTGAACAATGGTTTTCGTAATGTCTAATGTTTCGGAAATTAAACGGACACTTAGACGACGGTCAGTGTTCAACAAGCACACGTTTCACATTGTCGTCGGAACTGGAGATTGATGGCCGTCCAGCGCGGTTCTCGTCGTGTCATCTTCCCGACCTTTTGCGAAGGCCTTGTGCCACCGGAAAATTTGCCTGTCCGAAAGACAATCGACGCCGAAAGCCTTCTTCAACATTGGAATCGTTTCCGCAGCGCTCTTCTCCAGTTTCACACAAAACTTGATCGCCATCCGTTGCTCAAGCGAGCGTTGCATTTTTTCTTGCACCGGGTCACTGTAACGACTCTCAAAGAACGAGTGATGCGACCGCTACAACGACCGGTAGCCAACTGACGCTTGTTGAATCTTGTTGTCAGATCCCCCCACCACAATCCCAGCACGTAAAGCGCGGGCTGGCGAGTACAGTCTCGGTAAAAAAATTCACTGACATTACTTTCCGGACAAACCCTGTATAATATTTTTCTCTAGGGTTGAAAATAAAGGTAGTTTACTTTCGGGTCGATTTCAAATTCTCGTATACTACTCGTATATTATGAACTTTTTTATTAGGTTTGTTGGGCGCTATTTTAGTTTAAATACACGCCTAAACAACTGACGGTCAAAAGAATTTCTTAAGTGCAAACACAAAATTTTTCCCATATGATGCAAACTTTATAGATGGCACTGTATAGTGTATATTGTGTATATGCATCTTAACTTTGTATAATAAGTACGTTTAGGGAAATTTACTACAAATTAATTACAAACAAAAGAAATTTAACAGCGTTGATAATTTTTTTATAAAGAATTTGAGGTATTTGACTGACAGCTTCTTTTTTGTGGTAATGTGACATGTGATAATGGAGAAATTTTCTAAAAATATGCGTGTTATTAAAGTTTCATTTCAAAAAATTTATGTACATACCTAATAGTGTAGAATACTCTGAATGTTTACTTACTCTATTCAAATTTACTCCAAGCGAAGTATCTTTTGAGATTTCCGCAGCCAAAAACTTTCGTATAAATACTTCTTTGACGCGAACAACGGCGGCCTTAAGGGAGTCTTTCCCGTTTCTTGTTCCAATCGGGGCGTTTTGGGGCACGGGCATAAATCAATATTGCAATAAAACCCGCGTCTCTGCAAGGGTGCCAGCGGAAATAAAGCAGGTTGGGGAATTATAAATCTTTTTAACATCGAACGGGCCACCCAAGTTTTTCTGCGCGCCGAATTCGACTTTTTTAGATTGCAAAACTTATTGCGTACACCGGGCGTCTCGAATTCTTTATAATCGAAAGTCCCAATACATGATGAACATTTTGGCAATAATTATTGAATAATTGACAATTATTAATGTCGAGTTTTTAAATTTTATATACACCCAATATTAGTTAAGCTATTCATTTGAAATTTTCATAAAACCATTTAATCGACGGTAATTTTTAATTCGTCGAATTCTAGGCATCATAAATAATGTTTATTATAAAAATGTAAGAGCAGGACTGACAAAAATGTATTTATGTTTAGCAAATACTGATTCAAAACATGCAACACGATTCAAAACTAGTTGAAATTTTGTTGAAACTTTAATCATTTCTTTGTTATAGTTTAACTAACACTGGGTGTTACGGTTTTAATTCAGATCAGTATACGAAGTGTGTAAATTAAATAATGAGACTGGCAACGTAGCGCTCGATCTAGTGACACTGTGGAGGCAGGACTTGGAAGGGCGGTAGGTTAACTTAGGTTTTTCGGTGGTTTAAGGGGTTAGGGGCAGTCAGAGGCACGAAAAAACAAGTTGTTTTTAATTTTTTTTATCAGTAATTTTATTTATTTTATAAAGGTAACAATACTACATCATTATGTCATGTTTCAATTTGATTTCACCCAAATTTGAACAGAAAATATTAATCACATAAAACAATTCTTTTTGAAAATAAACAAAATGGCGGCCTTAGACAAATTACTCTCGAATTTTCAGAAAAAAGCAACAGTAAATTGTTTATAAAAAAATCGGTTTTTGAAAAAAAAAAATTCTTCGATCAGGCACTAGTACTATGTTTTAAAAAAGTTGTATAAATTTCATTCAAATCCACCGAGCGGTTTTTAAATGACAGTGGTCACCGACCTTAAAAACATAGTTTCGAGAAAAAACGCGTTTCAAGTTTTACACTCGATTTATGTATAGAAAGAGGAATCATTTAATTACTTACACCGAGTCATCTATTCCTGGGCCATATAATAGTTCTTCAGCCGATGTAGAAGCTATTGACTGCTCACTGCAACTACTACAGGCATACTGACGACAAACGAATAACTTTCAGCACTTTGTCTATCAGCTATCTGCTCTCGAGCGTCAGAGAGCCCGCCGTTCATTGTTGAATAACTCTAAAAGTATTCGTCGGATTCTCTTCTTTATAGATATTTTTTTAGAGAATATTTTCAAGATATTATACTTTGAGAAAATGAAAAAAAAATAATCTTTTTTTTTTTTTAAATTTCTGACTGTCCCTAACCTAAGGGGTTAGGGGCAGTCAGGCATTCTCAGAAGGAAGAGAGTCGAGTAAAGATGAACCACACAGCGAAATGCCTCCATCTTCAAGAACATATGAAAATGTCGATAGAATACGGGATATTGTGCGTTCAGATCGTCGGTTGACGAAAATAATGATCGGGGAAGAGTTAAATTTGAATCACACCACTGTTCATCAGATTTTGACTAACGAATTGGGGATGAGAAAAATCTGCGCAATAATGGTTCCAAAAAACCTTTCGCAGAAACAAAAGGACATCAGGAGAGAAAGATGTCTTGACTTTTTGGAATCGATTGAAATGGGATACCAATTTTATGGAACGTGTCATTACTGAGAACGACCTGGAAACAAAGCGTCAAAGCATGGAATGGCACACTTCAAGCTCTCCAAGACCCAAAACAGCAAGAATGAGCAAGTCGAAAGATCAAATGCATGCTGATTTGCTTTTTTGATAGCCAGGGAATTGTCCAGAAGGAGGTTGTGCCTCCAGGCCAAACAGTAAATCAACACTTTTACAGAAAGGTTCTTGAAAAACTTCGAAAAAGGGTCATGCGTGTGAGACCAAATCAAACTGAATATTGCATCACGACAATGCGCCAGTAAAAACATTCCTGATTCGCCTGACTTGAGTCCTTCTGACTTTTTTCTCTTCCCGAAATTGAAAAATCACCTCAAGGGACGTCGTTTTGAGACATAGAAAGCATTCAACCGGCTGTAATCGACCAGCTGAAGGCTATTTCAGTATACGAATGCTAACATTGCTATGAGGAATGGAAGAACTATCTCCAGCGCTGTGTAGCTTCCCAAGGAAGTTACAGTTAGTTTTGAAAGAGACAATACTGAACTGTAATTCTATTCGAATACAAAAATATTAAAAAAATCAGTCTCATTACTTACATACCTCGTATGTATATTGATTGCCTTAATTTATAATATAAGATGTTAGTGCGAAAACAAGGTTTAAACGGTCCAATTAACTTACGCCCTTCCAATTTAAAAGGCATCTCATCGCGAATTTTATTAGAAGAGATAAGACGCGATCCTTTTATCATAATAAAATTATGTCGGCTCAGCGAAATAACGTCGCGCCTCGACGTTTTTAATGGCGATTTTACGTTCATCGGGCCATTTTATTTCGTATAAATACATATCAGAAGGAGCCGAGATTAATGCAGTAAAACGCACGACCCCGTCAGATTAAATTTATAATTGACTTCATAACAAATCGTATTAGAATAATGTTTTTGGATACAATGTTTAGGGCGTTATCCTTCGTGCTCGTCGTATTCCTAGTTGTGTTTGTGACCCGTCTAAAACAGTTCAAATATGGATAGTAAATATTATCGAAATCTTGACCTTAGGATTTTAAAAAATCATTTTCATTTTATATGAGAAAAAGTTTCATCACTTCAAAGTTTAAATGTGTTTTTCTCGAAACGACATTTTCAGAACTGGTCCCAGTGATTGCTCATATGTATACCAACGGTTAGATTATTATTTTGTAAATATCCGTCAATCTATTGGGTCTGGCTAACACAGGTTTACAAAAAAAGTAGTCTGGATCTGGGGTCAGACCATACGTTTCTTGTCTATTTTTAGACGCTGAATTCGAATCTATCTTTAGTTTTGCTTTATAACGTCAGGATTTTGAGATATCCTAACCTAAAAGTACAAAAACACGGTTTTTTGACATATTTGAGGTTATGTAGCTTTGCGATTTTTTTCTTAGTAAGTATAAATATTCCTCTTTAAAATGCCAATGAGTTCGCTCAAATATCATTTTTCCTCGCCGAGATATCGAATTTTGAAAATTGTCTGTTCATATATCTCTCCCAATACATTTAATTAGTACGGAAACCTTATGGTCATTATTTAAATTGCAATATCTCGGCGAAAAAAAAAAAGATATTTGAGCAGACTCAGCGCCATTTTAAAGGTGATTTGTACTTTAAGATCCCATACATGATTTTTTGAGAAAAAAATTATCGAAGCTACATACCTCAAATATGTCAAAAAATCGTGTTTTTTGCACTTTAGGTTAGGATATCTCAAAATCCTGACGTGATAGAGCAAAACTAAAAATAGATTCGAATTCAGCGTCGAAAAATACATAAGAAACGTATGGTCTGACCCCAGATCCAGGCAACTTTTTTTTGTAAACCTGTGTAATTGTTTTTTTTTTCATTCCCTCCCTGCTCAAAAAAAAAGAATTTTTTTCCGAGGGCACCATTTTGTTTTTAACTAGTTTAAAAAAAAAGTCTACGCATATACATATTGGCATCCTTATAGATTAATGATAGTTTTGACTTTTTGGTGTCAGATGAACCGTCTATGAGCTGCCTTTGGGGCATGTGCGTTCGTCCAGGCGCCACATAAAGTGACATAACTTTTTTTGTTAATCAATGTTTTCAATACCTTCATTTTCTACTTTAATGTTTTCTACTTCACTTTCTATAAAATCATGAAAAGATGGGATTTTTTTTGGCCGTCACAGTGTTTGTTCTTCTTAAAACCAACTAGTAAGACAATTATATTTCATATCGCCGCGGAGTGAATTTTTCAGCGGAAAAAAATTAAATTTCGTTCCGCAATACGCGCAATCCGATTAAAACGAAAACCAGCGAAATTAGCATCAACCTGTCACACCGACGCGAACCTAATTCCAAATTAATAACTGGATACCGTATATTCCTGGAAATATTTTCCGCGATTCCTCCGGGAAAGCGAGACGCGTGCATATACCTACAAAACTCGATTGCCGGCGACACGTTTTTCACATTTAAATAATTCGCGTGCGGCATCCAACAAGTTTGATATAAAAACTTTCCCGTAAAATTACAATGTCGACCTAGTTTCCAACCTGGTGATATATGTATAATAAAAACGCAGACGTGCCAGGGGGCCGGCTCTGTCTCGCGCCCTCCTGCATTTAATCCGGAATAAAACCGGCGCCGCCTGGATTTGTTGCAACGGCTCGAAATTAAGTTACGCCGCCAAACAGCCACCAGACTACGTTTTGTAATACCTCCATATAACTCTGTGATGCTCGTTCGCTCATCGCTCATTGGCTGGTTCTTCGCAATAAAGCAAACCGAGAACTGTCTTCTGCAGTTAAGGGCTATTATACACGTTCCCTTGCCCGCTTTCTGCTCCTGAAGTAGGCATCGTCTGTTTGTGAGGTATCATTTTTTTTTCAATTTAGTTATGTGGTACTTAATGAACACGCGACACCAAATAATGTTTTATATTTTACTTATACGGGAATGAATGGATCATTCTAAACATTAAAATATCTGTTATACAGTGTGTCCAGAATCGGTGAGGGATGTATTGTTAACTTGGAAACTATAAAGGCTCCTGTACACGTTTGGCCAACTAGTTGGGCCAATGAGTTGGGCCAAAAATAAGGACACTGTTTACACGTTGGCGTTGTCATTCTGTATTGGCCTATTTGACGAGGATGGATGTGGAAACTATCTCAGCCGCGGCAATTTACTTGTACAGCACTTTCACTTATTATAGAAATGTGCACCAAAGAAGAGTGATTAAAAAAAATGGCGCAAAAAGAAAATGATTGATGCTGAGTATTAATCGAAACAGGCGAATTAAAAAAATATATGATAAGTTGATTACATAATTATATAAGTAATTAGTAGACTGAATACCCAAGAAGCTGCCAGTTTAATTATATACATATATTTTCCGCTTTAACGGCAACCACCAACTGAAGAAGAGGCCAACGTGTGAACGCTTTTGCCGGATTGCGCCAAGATCATTTGATGTGTGCACGAAAAACCGACAACATTCGGCTGGCCGGCCAAAGCTGGACGCCAATGACTAAGTTAAGCCAAGTAGTCTTGTACACGTTTTGGCCCTGGTCATTGGCCCAACTAGTTGGCCAAACGTGTACAGGGGCCTTAAGATATAAGAAAACGTTTAAACTGGCAAAGTTGTAGACAATTTTATGAGTAACTTAACGCCGCATGGATAATTTCTCTATCTCTGTTGGTTTTGAGATATTTTGGAAACAAAAAAATGCATTTTTTGAAAATCTGCTGTAGCTTATTTGTTTCTCCATTTTTTTTTTAAATCCATCAATACATTCTTTTGAAGCCATTTCAATTCTTTAATCCAACTAAGGTTTCAACGTTTTGAGTTTTTGAAACCATCATCAACTTATTTTTTTTTCTTATGGCAGATAGATGCTACGAGTATGTTATTTCAAAAGTATTCAGTTTTCTCGTTTCAATGAACACTTAAGCAAAAAATAAATTCTTTTTGATGAAAAAAAAAAAAAAATCTTTTCAGGGAATGTGTCGCAATTTGGCACACTACCTATAATATAAAATTTAGATTGTAAAAACAACACAATAATCTACATATTTCCGTACATAGAGCCGCCAACATCTTGTTAAAAACTATTCTGAGGCGACAGCCCAGAGAAAGATTTTCTCCAAACTTGTCCGGAACTTACTTGAGTATGGAAGGCTATTCGAGAGATATTGAACATCGTAAAAATAAAATGATACTACCAGTAATAAAACTTCCAACGGATCAGAGATACGTTCAAAATTAGAAGCAACCAAAAATTCGACCAAGAGCTCACTTTAAAGCTTAGAGTGTCTACTTTTAAATGCCGAGTGCACCTTTGAAAAATCCAATACGGCGGCTCCAATATGGCGGTCGGAAGCCGGAGAAAAATCGAGTGTCCAGCAAAAAAAGCTTGTAAAAATAAAAATTCGCAACCGATCGGGTCGTTCTTTGGCTCAAATTGTAGCTGATGGATGCCCCTAAAAACTGGTGTGGTAGGTTGACAAAATACAACATGACGGATCCAATATGGCGGTTAAAAATCCAATATGGTGGCCGAATTTTTGAAAATTAACCGATATGCACCAAATTTGGTATAGGGAGGTAGTGGGGATCACTGATCACGAATCCGAGGTCAGATTTGCCAAACTCAAGATGGCGGACGAAATTTTCGGAAAACAACCGATTTGTGCCAAATTTATTGTACGGAGGATTTTGGGGCCACCGATTACGAATCCGAAGTTCGATTTTCAAAATCCAAGATGGCGGACGCAATAAGTGGTTTGGGTTATTGAGTTTCCGCCTTATTGGGTCCACCATCTTAAATTTTAAATTCGTAATCAGCCACTCCAAAAACCTCTGTATACCAAATTTGGTGGAAATCGGTTGATTTTTAAAAAATACATCGCCATTTTGGACCAATTTCGGCAATGGATTTTTTTTAAATATTCGTACCGATGTTATATTTTCACTCAACAGCGTGGGCACGGAGGTTCGAAATACTCCCAAATAACAAGTACGTGTATGTACATATTTATGGTATGAGCGAGAGAACTGAATAAGTAAACGTACGGCCTGTTTCGCGCGTCAAATTAACGCTATTATTTGGGGCCGGAGCTGCCGCCGCCGGTGCCCTTCGGGGAAATGCCGCCGCCGCCCGAATCCGTGGCGTTATCCGACACAATTAGGGCCGTGTCAAAGGTCGGCGCCGGGCGGCGAGGTCCGTGTTGCCCTCCAGGAAGCCGGACCGGATTGATCCCGATTTGGTTACGCGCCCCGTCTGCTATATTTCGATGTGAACGTGCCCCAACTCCTCACTCTTGCTAATGTGTCGGAAGACAAGTGGTCACCTCCGGCCGAGATTCGAATCGCGTGTCGAACACGGCTCGTTACGATGTTTCCCGTGTATTTTAGGGCCTCCCCGCAGGGATAATGGCCAATTGCGGGATGCGAAACACCATGTACTCGTACATGTATTATAGCAGGGGCGGCTAGTTAGTACAAGATCCCGACCTAAGTCGACCTCCCCTCATCCTTTTTCCTAATTAAATATATATTTTATACAATAAAATGTATAAATCACAACAATGTACTAGGGTTGCCGCGCCATATCCGCGCAAGGCTATTTTTAATTAAAAATTGTTTAATGCAATTTTTTGTGGTCATTAGGGTCATTCTTTTTCTTAAAAAAAAATAGTACCATTCGAAAACCAAAGATGTACATAAAACGTCAATGTAAGGTTGCCTACCATTTTTCCCGCCGTATACGGGGTTGCCAGGTGTAAACAGGTGAACTGATATTAGTAAATTACCCTCATCGTTTTTACTAATGAATTATATATGAAAATGTAGTTAATTTTATTGCGGATATGATGGTATAGGGTTGCCTTTGCGAAAGTGCGCAGAGTCTAGGGTTACCGCGATTTAAAGTATGAATAATTGAGTAAGAGATAAAGCGCGACGGAGAGCATTGCACGTATTAATATATGTGATAGGGAAGGACACAGAAGTGTTCTGTGTTCTGGAGTAAATAATTAACAACAACAATCATAATAAAAAAATGATAATAATAATAATAATAGCAAATCGGCAGAGGGAGTGATGACGACCAGATTCACCAAGAACATCGCGGCATTAGGACAGTTTTATAATATTATTAGAAGTGGCCAGAAGGCAGTTGTACTACAAACGTGTCAGATTGTTAGAGAGGTTTTGGGACAGGATGAATTTCCTCCCCTCGCCTGAGTCTAATTCCTGCTGGAGGCGGGGATGGGATATCAAGCCATCACTGTCTGCATGTTGGATGGGTGAATGTTTTCCAGCGTTTACGCTGAGAAGTGTGAATATAAATTAATAATAATGAAATAATAGTATTTAAAAAGCGATAAAAGAGATGCAATATTTCAACCGAAAATCTGGTATATGTAAATAACAAACTAAATAAAATATATAAACAACAACAATATTAATAGTAAGAAAAATAACAATAATAATAATTTTAGTAATAAATATGAGAACGAGTTTGTTTCATACATGTTGGAAACATTTGTATGTTTCCTTATTTTTTGCGGTTTAACGCATGCAGAACTTCTGCTAGGTATATAAGTATATAGTAAATTAACAATATATAAGTAACATACACTAATATATTTTTATTTATAAAACAGGGCCAATAAAAGAAAATCATTTTTGAATACAATTAATACATTTATTGTTACAAAAAAAAATATATCGACTGTAGTGCTCTCCGTCGCGCCTTATCTCTTACTAAATTATTCATACTTTAAATCGCGGCAACCCTAGACTCTGCGCACTTTCGCAAAGGCAAACCTATACCATCATATCCGCAATAAAATTAACTACACTTTCATATATAATTCATTAGGAAAAACGATGAGGGTAATTTACTAATATCAGTTCACCTGTTTACACCTGGCAACCCCGTATACGGCGGGAAAAATGGTAGGCAACCTTACTTTGCCGTTTTATGTACATCGTATGGTACAATTTTTTTTGAGAAAAAAGAATGACCGTAATGACCGCAAAAAATTGCATTAAACAAATTTTAATTAAAAATAGCCTTGCGCGGATATGGTGCGGCAACCCTAGCACATTGTATTGATTTATACATTTTATTGTATAAAATATATATTTCATTAGGAAAAAGGATGAGGGGGAGGTCGACTTAGG
Source organism: Aromia moschata (assembly GCA_029963805.1). Taxonomy (NCBI): domain Eukaryota; kingdom Metazoa; phylum Arthropoda; class Insecta; order Coleoptera; family Cerambycidae; genus Aromia; species Aromia moschata. Next base: position 102,747 of record JAPWTK010000628.1, read on the forward strand.
TCGGGATCTTAGACTAAGTGTATAGGTGCTGCAGAGCTGCAGAACTGCCAAAAAAAATAGATATTTATATATATTTGCGACCTAATTACTAAAATTTATTACAATAGAGACAAAATTCTTGAAGTGGGCCACCTAAAAATCCGAGCTGTAAGTAATTTAAAATAATTAACACATCTTGATAGTATTTTGAAAAATTGAAGACATGTATTTTTTCTTTTTTCGAAATTTTTATTTTCTCAATAGTTATTAACAATATTGTTTTTTTAACACTGTTTTACAAAAAAAAAAAATTCTATTGATTGGGTCATCAAATCTGAGCGAACGAAATTTATTTGTTATTATTTTTATATATTAGTTTGCGAATATAATTTCGAATTTCATGAAACATTTAATTTGTTTAAATAAATAGACAATACTTATTAACAATTTAATATTTATAATACTTCTCAATTACTTACAAAAATCAGCGTAGCGAATTTCGATTCCTTGTTTAATTCTGAATAAATGAGACAAAAAAAAGGTGCTAGCATCATAAATCCGCAAATTTAGACGGTCAGTGAGCTGTATTTTTTCCAGATAATTGCTGCATGTTTACATATTTCTCATAGACTTGGCGGGCGACCCGGCGTAGATCGTGTTTCGCGTATAATAAATTGAAAGCAATACTATTCTGTTGATTTCTAATTTGTGTATTGATTTATTTTTATTATATTAATTGTTGGTATTTATACACTGTGATAGTAATATAAGACATAAGTGATAATGGATTTAGTGTATAGTTTGATTGTTAAATATCCATATGAAGAAAAAAATGATTTAAAAAATAAAGGTAGGCCATTGCCCGATATTATTATTGAGATTCCAGGTGTAAGTCGCGGAAAACCATATAAGCGCCAATTTAATAAAGACTTTATTCGAGGAATAATTGGATATGTGGGTGCACCAAAAAATGCTTTATATTGTTTTCCTTGTTTACTTTTTGGCGGTGGTAAAGCATGGACGGAGGAAGGCGTTACTGATTTAGTGCACTTAACTGAGAAAATAAAAATCAGAGAAAATTATATGAGAAAATTATTTATATCAAAAATTGATGGTTTCAACGACAAGATTGTAGACAAGTTTGCTTCTATGAAGGATCGTAGGATTGAATTAACTTTCAAAAAATAGGTGAGTAAACATTTACAGAACACCCGCTTCATTTCATCACGAGCCCCCACGGTACTATAGGAATACAAAGTGTCTGGGAAACACCATGGTATATTGAAATCCGCACGCTATAATTATGCACTTACACATACAAAATATGTAAATTAAATAATGAGACTGGTTTTTAATTTTTTTATTCGCATAGAATTACAATTTAGTATTGCCTCCTTCAAAATAACTTCCTTGGGAAGCCATAAAGCGCTGGAGACGGTTCTTCCATTCCTCATAGCAGTGCTGGAACTCATATACTGGAATAAGGCTACTCCAGAATATAATACACACCTCGTATGCATGGATGCATAATTATAGCTTGCGTATTTCAATATACCATGGTGTTTCCCAGACACTTTGTATTCCTATAACCATCTGGACGGTTACAGCCGTTCGAATGTTTTCTATGGTCCCAAAATGACGTCCCTTGAGTGATTTTTAATCTCGGAAAGAGAAAAAAGTCACAAGGACTCAACTCAGGCGAATACGGAGGCTGAGGGTCCACAGGAATGTTTTTACTGGCTAAAAACTCGTTCACTGAAATGGCTGTGAGCCATTCCATGCTTTGGCGCTTGGTTTCCGGGTCAATCACCCAAGTCTCATCACCAGTAAGGACACGTTCCATAAAATAATTTTCTATCGATTCAAAAATCCCCTAATGTCCTATTGTTCCTGCTAAAGTTCTTTTGGAACCATTTTTGCGCAGATTTTTCTCATCCCCAATTCTTTAGTTAAAATCTGATGAATAATGGTGTCATTCAAATTTAATTCTTCCCCGATCATTTTTGTCGTCAACCGACGATCTGAACGCACAAAATCCCGTATCATATCGACATTTTCATCGGTTTTTGAAAATGAACCTTCCACTGCGTTTTTAACAAACTACGCACTTTGGTAAAAACGTTCTAAGTATAAAAATGTCTTAATTAATTGAAAGATATTTTTTATTTTTAATTAAAAAAAATGACATTTTTTTGACTGAAGTATTCGAAAACAATTTTTATCGTCATTAAAAAAAATAAATAAATATTTACATTGAAAAATGCGGAGACATCTTTTTTTGCGGAGACCAAACGCTGCACCTGATTGGTGAGGCTGCATTCATCTGAAATAAACGCAACAATTTTTTTTTAGTTGTTTATACCATTTTCAACAATCTGCACCGAGGGTTTCTCAGTATCTTTTTCCATTTGTCTATTATTAACAATTAAGTGGAGAAAAAATCGAAAAAATATATATTTTTAAAAAACTCCTACCAAAAATCTATTTTTTCAATTTTTCAAAAACCCACGGTACAGATTGTTGAAAATGGTTTAAACTACTAAAAAAAAGTGTTGCGTTTGTTTCAGGTGAATGCAGCCTCACCAATCAGGTACACCGTTTGGTCTCCGCAAACATTTATTTTTTATGCCAATAAAAATTTATTTCGAATACTTGAGAGTTTGCTTTTTAATATGAGCCCCATTCCTCAAGCCTGACTTTCATCGTTCTCCTACAATAAATTCCCAAAAATATTTGGCATTTTTAGCTGTTGTAAGTGCAAAGAGCCCTTAAAACGTTGAGTACGGAGCACAACCTTCATTTCAACCGCGGGGTACGGATATTTTTTTCCCCTCTTCTAAAATCGTTTTGATGACCTCAATAATGAAGGATAAATATAAAAAATTTATATATTAGGGTTGTAGCCCGGGCTAACACCTTACCACGAGTTCGTCCCCCCACCAATCCCTAGCAGGTAGAAATTGTGATGCTAGGGTTGCCAAGGACTGTGTTAGCTTGGGCAACACACTTACCCCAGAGAGCGTTAAATTATTACGGTTTAAAGTTCAATAATTTAATTTTGAAAAATTTTACGTCGGAATTGACCTGATCGAAATATTTTCAACACCAATAACATTGGAAATAAGCTGGCTGCTTTTAAAAAAGGGACTTGAAATATTTTAAAGTTTCTGTTTTGGTTTATTCGTTTTATTTTATATACTTTTAAAAAAGTAACTTGTGATTTGAAATTTTTGTTGTAACTTTTGTTCTTTTTTTTCGGATCTCTTTTCTGTTGTTTTTCAATTCCCTATTATCAGACCCACTCCAGAAATATCTACGAAGCGAAACGCCCTCCCAAAATCAACGCGATCGTGACGTTACCCAGTTTTTTTTCCGCATGACAACCTCAAATTAGATGACCGCTTAATTACGTGGCAAAACATCATAATTTTCCGGGAAGGGCCGACCATTCCACAGACGTTTACCAGAAATAATCATGTCGAAGAAAAACAAGTTGGAAAACGATTGCCTTAATTAGATTGTCCCGACAATTAATTTCATATTTTCAGATGGTCGACCGTCCTTGGCGTTCTCACTTGGCACGATCCTTAGGGCCCGAGGATAAAGTATCGCGTACAGGGCCGGCGCCAGGACAACTGGCACCCTTAGGCAAAATATTTATATACATGTTACCTGTAGTTACTATCATTTGACCTTACAGTGTACACACCAAAAAGAATGCAATAAAAAACAATTTACGAACAGCTTTTTGTTTACAAATTTTACGATATTCACCTTCTGGGTCCTATATTCGCCCTATCGTATATAAAATATATTTCGTCAATATGTTTCCATCATCAGTAGACAATTAAAAATTCGTGTTTGGTATTCGCGACAAGGTGACAGGTTTTCTGAGAGATACACTCACAATCAGTGGTTCCGTGGGCCTGACGCCGGCCCTGACTTCCGCGGACCGGACGGGGGTTCATGAAATTTAAATTGGCCCAAATCAAATTAAATTTAAAGGGACGGAAGGGCGCGTGGGCGTCCTATATATTTCATGGCGTCGCTGCCGCCGTATACGAAATATCACCACCGCGGTCGGCTGCCGGCTAGGCCCCTGCTCACCTGCTTCATTTCGGATACAAGTCGGGTGTTCATCTAACCCTAAACGCCAGCAGGCAGGATATGCAACCTAAACAACACGCGGCAAAATGAACACGAGATTTATTCTATTATTACGTTCTCTGACCTTTTTTGCTTGCTCCTCGTTATTTCGTGTTTATATTTTCATTTTCCCGCTTCTGCAAATGTACATATAGTCGTAAAAATAAACTATACGAAATGTAAAAAAAGATACGTTGAGGTACAAAGCGATAAATCGCACTGTATGAACGCAAATTGTCTTATCGAAAGTGGTAGCGGTTTTGAGAAAATAATTTTTGAAACTTTTCAAATTTTTGTCGGTCACTGATTTAATCTTGAGTAAACCCTGTATCTTGACCCACGCTACTGCCATTCTGCGTGTTCCACTGGAAATGAGTATTTGCCGAACGGGATCGAAGACGAACGACTTCCCACGAACACTAGTAGTGCTATGTAACAATTTCAGCTTCACCAACAACTTCAGCTTGCGTTGTTGATGTTCTGCATGCGTGTAATCTGTATACATCCTGTATATTTTTGGTGGTTTTAGAATAATTGTGAAATTTGTTTTAGTTAAAAAAGCCTATCATAAATGAAAATAATCAAAACGTTGCCAATAAGAGAGGTGTGTATGTACATTGTATGTGTACATTGTGTACAGTAACGTGGAATTAATCAAACATAATTTAAACGTGTGACGCATGGAATACGTTAAATCTTGATTATAAGCACCAGACTGCTAACAAAAACAATTTGTACAGCTGCGAAATAATTTTGTTTATTTTGCTAGATGGGTTCAGGAAATGCGTGATGAAAATTACGTTAAATTTTTTATATTATAGTAATATATATTAATATTTATATTATAATAATTTTTATTATATTAATATATAAGTTAATATTTTAAATAAGTCATAATTTAATTGTTACACAAAGGTTTTCGTCATAATTTCACCCGCTCCACATTTCCACTAATTTCGACCACCTGTTTTCTAAACCTCTGCATATTAATGGGATGATTCCATGTAAGTTCGACATTTGAGACTATCCCCGTTTATTTGTATTACAACCCCTTAGTCTCCTAACTGATTATCAACTGGCAAACTGTGAATATATTCACATAAATTTTATCGATTTCGTTATGCGTCGAGTAAATTACTTGGATAGCCAACGCAGTGAGGCGGAGTATGTATATTCATAAAAATTTGTTATTATATCATTAAAATCCATTATAAAAAATTGTGTTCATAAACATTACTACATGGTCGCAAAAAATTCGTTAATAAATTTCGTAATTTATTATTGTATCCCAACGAAGCCCTTTAGGCTAAAACCTAAAAAAAGGTTTTTTTTTTATACGATACTATATTACAACATAAATCGGGGCTGGTTTGCTTTGAGTACTGATTACTTGAGAGGTTGGAAAACAATTGAGCATAATAAACTCTTTTATCCACGGGTATTTATGAACGCTTTATAAAACACCAACTTAATATTCGATACGCGAATATGCCAAAACTGTGAGGTCTAGATTTTTAAAATAATCAGTTTCAAATATCAGTTAAAATAATCAGCCATTTTATATGGATACAAACTCAAATGCACAAGGACAACTACTACCTTTATATGTACCAGTGGTGGTTGGTGATATTTCAGCTAGCCATATCTTGAAACTTCACTTTTTAGGTGATGACTATACACCTCTTACAGAAAGGATTTATAGTGAAAAAACCGTCAGCAAAGTTTGCGAAAAAATTTTCAAAAAAACTGCAGAACACCCTAGGATCTCAGTAACGTTCTATGGAATATTTGCAGTATATATTTTTTCATAATCTAAAAACAAATATAAGGAGAGGTTTTTCGATTTGTTACAAAAATTTTTTTTTTCAAAAAGTTATGGGCATTTTAATTTTGGGAAACAAAATGTTCCTATAAAATTAAAATAAAAAATTAGAAACACAAATACTGTTGAACACAACTAAATGCTTAGTAGCAAAAAAGTTTCAATATGCTTCCTCGTATTTCTACGCATTTTTCTAGCCTTTTCTAACCTCCCTTGTTGACGCCTTTATCAGCATATCTCTTGATATATTTTTGCAAGCATTACGAATATTTTATCTTTTAAATGTTCTAAATTTGTAGTGGGTGTTTTATACACCTCATTTTTTTAAGGTTCCCCAGAGAAAAAAATCAAGCGGTGTTAGGTCTGATGATTTGGGAGGCCATTATATAGGCCCATTTATTCCAATCTATTTATCCGGATATACATCATTTAAATATTGTTGCACACGTCGAGCTCTATGCGGTGGAGCACCATCGTGCTGAAACCGCATATTTAATGTTAATTGTAACGGCACATTTTCTCAAGAAGTTGGGGCAGCTCATCACGTAAAAACCGTAAATAACTATTAGTATCCAAAATGTGATCATAAAAGTAGGGGCCAATTACATGTCCGATTATTCCACACCACACATTTATTCCGTAATGTCCCTGATTTTGTATAGGATTAACTAGTATGGATTTTCAGTAGCCCAATAATGTTCGTTTCTGCGATTTGGTTTGCCATTACTATAAAACGACTTTCGTCGCTCCAAAGAATATGTTGAAACAATCTGTTATCTATGTCTAAATTAACCATCATTTCAGTTATGTAATTAAGTCTTCTTTCAATATGTCTGTGATAAATATTCTAGATTATGTAATTTAAAATCATGATATCCATTGGACTTTAAAATTCTTTAAATAGAATTTCGCTTTATATCAAGTTCAACTACTGCCTGTCGTATTGAATTTCTAGGATTATTTTCAAAATACTCTAAAACCCTAGCTTCATTTATATCATTGCACACTGATTTTGCTATCTGTTTTCCTTTTCGCGATGAAAATGCATGTTCATTACCTCGCAAAATTCTTTCTAACCTTGCAAAAATCTTTGCATTTGGAGCACGACGTTCGGGATATCTCTCTCGATAGATGTCGACGGCTCTTCTCGGATTTTTTTTGAGATTCACCATAGATTAAAATCATGTCATCATCAAATACTTTTTCATTGTTTGTAAACATTTCGGCGCTATTTAAATTAATTCACACCCGTAAACTATTTGACACAAACAATATATTCACTAAACAAACTCATGTCAACAGTCCTAGTCCATTGTTTTCCATAGGCCACTCGATTACATCATGGCTAACTCGTATGCAATTGAGGGTATTTTCAAACTATTTTGCATATAAATATAAGGTATATTTTTAAATATAAATACGAAAAAACTTTTTTAATAAAAAAAATGTTCAGAAAAAATAGCACTTTCTAGATAGCACAAAAAAAAGTGTATGTTCCTGGGAAAAATTTTCTGATCAAGCCAGTTTCGCCATTTTCTAGAGTTAAAAAAAAAACAATTTTCTGGCGTAAAATGCACCTTACTGCACCCCAAATCAAACCACGTAAATGGTTTTGTGATAACTTTTTTCATTCTCTAGATATAATCCCGAGACATCAACTTTGGGACACCCTGTAAAATATAATATTAAACAGCTACTAATATTACAAAAAACATGTAAAAAGGTGTAAAAAGAGTTAATTTACTAATATATTATTATATTATTTCATGAAGGTAATGTCTAGGGTTCGGAATGTTTGCCATAACTGCGTTTAACTATCCTGCTCTCCCGCAACGGGACAGCGTACTATTGCACATACGAGAGTCCCGGCTCGTTGTCGAGGATGGTCAGTGGCATATGAATGCACGGGCGAGAAATACACGCGTATATAATTTACAAGGCGCTTAAAAAATACGGTTTATACTTTAATTATCATAGAGTTGTATACCGGGCGTCCCAGAGAATTATGACCCACTTTGATCGTAAATATCTTTTGACATAGTGAAATTAAAAGGATGCGGTTTTCGCCAGTCAATTTACTATTTCAAAAAGTTTTTTTCGTACTATGTTAAAACTGTATTACTTGCCCCAATTTGTTTAGTTTATTTATACATTAGTTATACGAGCTTATATAATTTGCAGTTTGTTGTTATGTAAGTGACCTATGGTTGTATTGTGTGAAGAGTTGAGTATTAATAAAGTTTTATAATAATATACTGGTTTATCATTCATTGAATGTCTCCAAATAAATTTGTATGTATTTCAGCAATCGTAGAGTTCATAAAGTATACATGAATTAGTAATACATGGAATAAAGAGGTCACAGTCTTACTTCATTTGCAAACTTTCAAATTTGAAAAATATAAATTTGCGGCTGTTAAGACTTATGCATTCGATATATATAAACTGTACCTACTACTTAATATGTAAGCCTTATTTAATTTTATACGTTGTCTACGTTTACTTATCAGTGAAAGATAAGATTTTCTCAAAAATCATCGTCTTAAACATTTATTATATAATATACATATTGACCACCTCCATAGTAAAAATGCGACTGACAGCCTCGTCCAAATGAGATGGCGTTAAGTGATAATCGTCGTCAACGCAAGGTAGGTTGAACAGACAGAAGTTAGTCACGTAGCAGATGGTTCTCTTATAATATGAGATGGCGATAGTTATGAAAAATATTTCTGTGATGCTCGTTCATATCTCTATCATTTTCTCTTTTTATAGCTTTAGACAGAATATTAAAACAATCAGTTGGTCCACTTTTGCTATTAACTTTGTTGACACGAATTTCCATGAATCCAGTACACTTATTGGTGCATTTCAATCTGAAGGAAAAGTCGTCCAACAGGTTAATACAAGAGCTTTCATTGCACTGATCAAACAAAATCAAGGAAAAGATCTCAAGATCTAAGGATTCAATCATAAATATCATAATTCAAAAATTTTTTATTTTCGTCTATTAATGCATAAACTATTGTGCTTACCTTAGCCATTATGTAGTCATGTCATTGTACTCACTATATTAACAACAATAACTACTTTTATTTAAAATTTACATTATATTTTTAATTAATAAAAATTATTATACCAATCAAAATTTAACCACTTAGCACTCAATATTTTTTGTAACTCATGCAGATAAATACATAAGAGGTTATGACTTGTTCAAAGCAGATAGGTACCTAAAAAAAATACCTAAATGACCCATATTATTCAGTGGGGTGTTACTGTGGGTTTTAGGAGATTGTTTGAATGTAATGAAAAAAATATAATTGTACGGCAGATACATACATATATCTGTGGCTTTGATTAACACAACACGAGGAATTTCGGTGAACACTTGGGTCAAAATATAATCACTTTACCGCAGTCTCCATTCCCTATTACATATGTATTTGTTTCAAAACATTTTTACTTTGGAGCCAACACAAACCGATTTCGGTAGAATGGCCGAAGATAGCTCAAAACAACAAAGGAGTGAAGTATACCGTTCGTAGGAACGGTAATACTTGCCGTTGTTCATTTTAAAATAGTTACTCACCGTAAACTTTAATAAATAGATATCTAATTTCACGCATTGGCAGATGGTAGCTCACCAAGCAAGAATTTGACTTCGACATAGAGTATGGACCAAGGACAAAAATGACTTACAATAGCTGCTCTTCTTGAACCAGTGGCGGTGCGTGATATTTCAGTTAGCCATATCTTGAAAACACGCATGGGACCCACTTCACTTTTTAGGTGATGACTATACACCTCTTACAGAAAGGATTTATAGTGAAAAACCGTCAGCAAAGTTTGCGAAAAAATTTTCAAAGGGTGTTTTTAAAATATGTTCAATTTCAACGTTAAGATTCGTCAGTATTTTGAACGCAACACCCTATATCTGTTTACACTAAACAAAAGCTGCAATCAAAAATGTATAATTTGTTACACTTTACTTTCAACATGGTTAGTAATTTGATTTTTAAAAACATTGTGTTTGGAAGTCCCAGAAAATTCTGACCCATTTTGACTGCAAATATCTCTTACAGAATGAGCTTGATGTGGTTTTCGCCAGTTTATTTACTTTATCAAAACGTTTTTTTTACATGTTATATTATGTTAAATATTTGTTACATACCATACAGGAAGATTTTGAGTATGATTAATTCAAACATAAAAGTACAAATGGCTGGAACACCAGTATTATGCTTAACACGAATAAATGATGTTTTTTTTGTACTTTTTAAAAAAATATAGCATTTACTTTATGTTAGTTTAAAAGAAACTACAATTGAAATTTTTAACTGGGGTGAAATTAAAAGAAGTTAAATTTTGTTAAATCAAAAAGTAAAAATATACCGATGAACCAAAATAAAACAGCTTAAATGTTATGGTACATGTTCCAAGTGTTTACCATACATATCTATACACATCTGAAATCTAAATACCAAAATAATAAATGAATTACTCAATTTCTGTTACAAAATTCCTTACAAGAAACGAATGATGAGATGAAGCACCATGCCACTGAAAAAATACCGTATAGCTGTTTTGATTTTGCTCCAACTGAGGGTAAAAATAAATCTGCATAAAATAAAAAACATATTCGTATCAACTTGGTCAGTAATTTTTTTTTCCATTGAAAAAAAAAGACCATACATCTTTTTGTTAGGATATCGCACTTCACACATTTAATTTTGGAAAGTCTCTTAGCAATAATGAAGTGACAATTCCAGAGACTTAATTTAAATTATTGAAGGACATCTTTCTTTAATTTTATTCTATTAATTTCAATTACTAGCTCATTTTGAAAGTAAAGCGTAACAAACCTACTTCTAAAACGGAAGAACGCATAGCTGTTTTGATTTTGCTCCAACTGAGGGTAAAAATAAATCCAACATATTCGTATCAACTTGGTCAGTAATTTTTTTCCATTGAAAAAAAAAGACCATACATCTTTTTGTTAGGATATCGCACTTCACACGTTTAATTTTGGAAAGTCTCTTAGCAATAATGAAGTGACAATTCCAGAGACTTAATTTAAATTAATGAAGGTACATTTTTTTTTAATTTTGTTCTATTAATTTCAATTACTAGCTCATTTTGAAAGTAAAGTGTAACAAACCATACATTCATAGAAAGCGGAAGAACGCAGCTTTTGTTTAGTGTAAACACATGCCGAGTGTTGTGTTTAACTTAATTTAAATTAATGTGTGACTTAATTTAAATTAATGAAGTTGGTAAATTTTTCTTTAATTTCGTTCTATTAATTTCGATTACTAGCTCATTTTGAAAATAAAATGTAACAAACCACACATTCATAGAAAACGGAGGAACGCAGTTTTGTTTGGTGTAAACATACAGGCTCTCTGATAAAAAACACCGCGAGCCATAACTCCGTTATTTGTAGCCTGATGCTAAAAAAACAAAAAAACAGATGAAATGGCTCTAAATGAACTATAAGAGAGACTACTGCAGTATTTTTCAACTTTTTTTTTCTGAAACGCGACAGTCAACTTTTTTTTTCAAATGGCAATATAGGATTTTTTTTGTAAATTACTATGCAAATTTGTTTTCTGAATCCAACGATGTATAACAAATTGACTTTTGTGAAACATTTTTTTTTCTGCTAAGCTTATTTCACAAAAAAATAACCTAATGCAGAAATGACATAAAGTAGAATGCGAAAAAAGACTGGGACGCGGACGCTGAAATGACATTTATTTGCTTTGTTGTATTGTTTTATTATTTTTTGTTTTCCACGGCATACGTGATTAGATTAGTCAAACTACGTTTGGTATCAGTTAGCCGGTACGACGCCGATTGCGATAATGACAAACATTTTGGCACTTTTTCTGCAATATATGTTTCACAAAAGTCAATTTGTTATACATCGTTGGATTCAGAAAACAAATTTGCATGGTAATTTACAACAAAAATCCTATATTGCCATTTGAAAAAAAAGTTGACTGTCGCGTTTCAGAAAAAAAAAGTTGAAAAATACTGCAGTAGTCTCCCTTATAGTTCCTTTAGAGCCATTTCATCTGGTTTTTTGTTTTTTAACATCAGGCTACAAATAACGGAGTTATGGCTCGCGGCGTTTTTTATCAGACAGACTGTATATCGAGTGTTGTGTTCAAAGTAATGAAGATTTTTTACATTGAAACTGATCATATTTCTAAAACTTCCTGTAGGGCAAGTAATACGTTTTTAACATAGAATGAAAAACACTTATTGAAAAAGTAAATTAGTTGTCGAAAACCGCATCCTTAGTTCTCTCCGTGGAGATATTTATGATCAAAATGGGTCACAATTTTCTGGGATGTCCAAAACACGATATTTTAAAAAATCAAATTACTAACCTATTTTGAAAATAAAGTGTAACAAACTATGCCTTTTTGGAAAGCGGAAGAACTCAGCTTTTGTTTGGTGTAAACAGATATAGGGCATTGCATTCAAAATAGTGGCACATCTTAACGTTGAAATTGAAACATATTTTAAAAATACCCTCAGGACAAGTAATACAGTTTTAACATAGTACGAAGTTCAAAAAAACTTTTTGAAATAGTAAATCGGCTGGCAAAAACCGCATATTTCTAAGTTCTCTATGTCAAAAGATATTTACGATCAAAATGGGCCAGAATTTTCTGGAACGTTAAAAATATGATTTTTAAAAATCAAATTGATAACTCATTTTGAAAGTAAAGTGTAACAAACTATACATTTTTGTAAAGCGGAAGATTACAGCTTTTGTTTGGTGTAAACATATATAGGGTATTGCATTTTAACGTTGAATTTGACCATATTTCAAAAACACCCTGTAGGACAAGTAACAAGTATTTAACATAGTTTTGAAAAAAAAAACTTTTTGAAACACTAAATCGACTGCCGAAAATCGCAACCTTCTAAGTTCGCTCTGTCAAAAGATATTTACGATCAAAATGGGTTAGACTTTTTTGGGACACCCGGTACTGCACCCCATGTCTTTTGTACTATTGGCAACTGACCACTTTGGTCACGACACCTGGTGGTTAAAATTATTACTAAAACGAGGTTGCACCACAAGCCATAAACACACGTGATTCACTTAGAATAATTAAATAATAAATAATTATTATTAAATTGTCATGGAAATTATTAATTCTCCGGTTCGAACTAAATCTACAGCTCATTATATCTGTGTTGTTACGGGCTGCAATAGTAAATCAAATAAAAACTTAGATCTAATCTTCCATTCGTTTTCTAAGTCTGGTGACAGTGTTGTGCAAGTCGAAAATGTATTTGGAAATTTTGAAACATTAGACAGATTAAAAGCATGGACAAGTGTTCTTAAATTAAAAAATGTATCTCCAAGAATGCGAGTTTGCTCATTGCACTTTAATGAAACTGATTACATAATTTCAAGTAAGTAAATGCAGTCTAACCTCAAAAAAAATAATAACAGTAAAAACAGCAGTCATCCGAAAATTTTTAAGTTTTTTAATGAACAAATAAAAAAAGAAAAATCTATAAATGTCAGAATTTTCATCAATTTTATGTTACTAATAATAAACTATTTAACTGCAAAAATTTAACAATTTTCAGATGTCTATTTTTAATATGACAGTTCAAGTGTTAGTTTTAACTTGAAATATGTAGTAATATTAGATACAATACATCTAATTCATTGGCTTTTCTGATACATCATGGCATGATTTTATTTATAACAAAAAAAATATAATAAACTATTTTCGAAATTTTAAATTATGATTTGAGGTTAGAAATGTACATACCGGTAATAATATAATAAACTTGCCACTGCGTGTTTACCCTTTTCACCCATCCCTGCTTTACAAGAGCATTGAACAGACAAAATTTTGGCATTATTTCCCATTAATTTCATGGGGTCGTTCTTTTAGGTGAGAACTTTGTAAACAAAACGCGGTGAAAGTTACTACGTCCGTATTCAAGCGTTCCACATTTCTCCCACATTTTATTAAATGTCTAGCTTCTAAGTTTTTTCGGCACTGAAAATTGCATTTAAAGAAAGCATTTAATAACACAGCCACACAAAAACAATTCGGGTTCATGGGTCAGACCATGTTAACCATACGTTTTTTGGGTCGTTGAATCCGAATCTAGGGTCAGAATAACCCCATCGGGCTAGGGTTTCCCATAACCCAAAAACCCCATTTTTGAGCTATATACCGATAAACCTTTACATCAAACTCCTTAACTCCTTGAAACCATAACACAATAACCCCATGGTACCTCGAAACCATAACTCCATTATCATATAACCCCATAACCCCATTGCCCCCAAATCAAACAAAAAACAGTTCATCTCAGGCAATTTGTATTAATGCAAATTTTCACGGACACTCAGGATACGTTCGAACAGTGAAATGAAAGGTAATAACCCCATAACACCACTACAAAGGGGATTCCGAAAATTGCGTGCGTCTGCATCCAGGGCACCTCCTCGCGGTGACAGCGGGCAACTGAGTGAGCCCGTTATCCGGATGAGTCCCTGGATTGCGGCTTAGATGCCGTCATGGTATAAGATAGGCTATATGATGTACACAATCCGATCGTGCAACCTTCCCGCGGTGTACATCGAGTAACGCCAATGCCGACGGTTCTATCATTGTTTAATGGTGTTATGGGTTTATAACATTTGATTCCGCTGGTCAAAACTATTCTGAATGCCAGAAATGAACAGGTGTCGTTTGATATGGGGTTATGGGGTTATGGTATTACAGGGTTAGGGGGTTATTGGGTTATATTATGGGGTTATTACGTTTCATTTCACTGTTCGAACGTATCCTGAATGTCCGTGAAAATTTGCATTAATACAAATTGCCTGAGATGAACTGTTTTCGTTTGATTTGGGGGCAATGGCGTTATGGGGTTATGGTGCTATAGGGTTATATATGATTATGGAGTTATGGTTTCGAGGTATCATGGGGTTATTGTGTTATGGTTTCAAGGGGTTAAGGGGTTTGATGTGAATGGTTTATCGGTATATAGCCCAAAAAAATTTTTTGAGGTTATGGGAAACCCTAGCCCGATGGGGTTATTCTGATCCCAGATTCGGATTCAGCGACCCCAAGAACATGTAGTAAACATGGTCTTGCCCCCCGAACCCGAAATTTTTTTTTGTGTGGCTGTGTAATTTAATTAAATTACATTGATTAGAAACACGCGTGTTTATTTGAAACTTAAAGTCAGCCATATTAATTAGGACACCTCTTCATGTCAGTTTCCAATGGGGATACATGGGTTTGGCAGAATATGTTCAATTTTGAGGATAGCGGAGATTTTTTTCGGATATGTTTTTATAACTCACAAAAAACCACCGTATACTCGGCTTCCTCCATCAATTCCCCTAAATTTGTGTACAAAAGGCGAACAGAAAGATTCCATTTCACTTTGCAAAATGTATTGGGAATTGTAGAATGCGCGCCCGTTTTCAATTCGATCCCGTTGGCGGTGCTGGAAGTAAGCGGAGCATCGCGGGCGCTGCGTAGGTATACATATATTGGCATTCCGGCTGTGCATTGCGAGGCAAAAGAGATTCTGCTCAAATTAATCCTCAATGGGAGCTGAATATATATGTGTACGTATTCTGGAATTGTGTACGTACACCCGCCATCCGAGGCGTGATATCGACATGCAGCCGCGTGATTTATGGATATTCTAAATCCGTGGTCGCGTTATTTCGGTGCCTGTGCAGCATTATAAACTGGAAACGTTTATTATTACATCATATTACAGTGTAGAATTGACTTGAAATATGTTCAACTAACCTAAAATACTCCCTCGGCAACAAAAAAGAAATAGCAACCGTGTTTTAAAAATGAGGTTCTCAATTCGATAAAAGATATATAGTCCAATCAACGAGTGAAAGCCCCCATGTAAATTGGTCACTAATTGTTATCAGCAAACAAAAAATATAGTCGTATAGAGAAAAAAATTCTAAGAAAGATAGCGTTTTTTGCGACTCGTCTTTTAATGGCGAACATAACAAAAAAATTCGCAAAAGTCAAAAAAACGGTTTTTTTTTTGCAAATAAAAAAAAGCTTCAAGTCCTACACAAGAAAGATAACTTAGAAAGTTGTAGGCCTTAAAAATGCGCGTCGAATGAGATGTGAACGAAAAAAATCGGTTCATAAACATTTGAGAAAAATGTAAAAAAACGTCAAAAATCGCGTTTTCGTATTTTTGCTGTATAAATTCCAATTTTGTTTGAGCATACATCTTGTTAACTACAAATATAGCCCAAGACAAGCGGAAAATGACCCTTTTTTCAGAAATTCAAAAAAAGTCTTGTATTTTCGGGTTATAACGATTTAAAAAAAAAGACGTTTTCAAAAATCAGCTTTTACAGAGGCAAAAAAGATCGTACAGAAACGATCATGGGTTGCTCATTTTATTCGCGAAGACTTGTACTTTCATGCTATTAAAAAACCAAATCGCTTTTATTTAATTTTTGCATAAAAAAATGCGTTGTAAAATTGTAGGATTTTTTCGAATCGGTTTTTTTCGAATACCTTTTTTAATTTTGGTTTTACATTTTTGGCCGTTGCATATTTAAAAACTGGCATTCAAAACACGTATTAAAAAAAAAAGGTCCTACGACCTCAGGGAGCCGAGATAATTTTTTTTATTCTTGACAGCGCTGTATACGGTCCGATTGACTTCATTTTTACACAAAATAGATCTCAGACTTTTACTTTCTTAAAAAAAAAATATTACAAATTATTTCGCATAAATTAAGTTGCATTATTGTTTGCGAAAGTACAGCGTTGGGTGCGGCACGCGCTAGCCAACACACGGCGAGAGAGTGGACGGACACTCCGCTTCTGGAGTAAACACGATTTCAATCGATCGCGCTCGCAAAATTATCTTTTCCTCCGCTTAAAAAAAAAAATTATCTCGGCTCCCTGAGGTCATAGGACCTTCATTTTTTTAAAAAAACGCGTGTTTTGAATGCCAGTTTTCAAATATGCAACGGCAAAAAATATAAAACCAAAATTAAAAAAGTTATTCGAAAAACCGGTTCGAAAAAAATGATATAATTTTACAACGCATTTTTCTATGCAAAAATTAAATAAAAGCGATTTGGTTTTTTAGCATGAAAGTACAAGTCTTCGCGAATAAAATGAGCCCATGATCATTTCTGTACGATCATTTTTGCCTCTGTAAAAGCTGGTTTTTGAAAACGTCTTTTTTTTTAAATCGTTATAACTCGAAAAAATAAGACTTTTTTTGAATTTTTGAAAAAAAGGATCATTTTCCGCTTGTCTTGGGCTATATATGTAGTTAACAAGAAGTCTGTTCACACAAAATTGGAATTCATACAGCAAAAAATACGAAAACGCGATATTTGACGTTTTTTTAAATTTTTCTCAAATGTTTATGAACCGATTTTTTTTCGTTCACATCTCATTCGACGCGCATTTTTAAGACCTACAACTTTCTAATTTAACTTTCTTGTGTAGGACTTGAAGCTTTTTTTTTAATTTGCAAAAAAAACGTTTTTTTGACTTTTGCGAATTTTTTTGGTTATGTTCGCCATTAAAACTCGAGTCGCAAAAAACGCTATCTTTCTTAGAATTCTCTTCTCTATACGACCATATTTGTTGTTTGCTGATAACAATTAGTGACCGGTTTTCTCCCCGTTGATTGGGCTAATGTTGAATTTTTCAAACAACGTATTTTTTACGGCAGCTTTACATGTGTATTTTCGTATGTAGTTACATTATTCACAAAAAAAAAATTCTACAACCATTTTTAAAGAATTGCCTTTACGCATGCTTTACAATTTTGAAATTTAAAATTTTATTCTTTAGGACCACGTAAAGAAAAGGACTTAGGGCGTAAAGTCGCGCATAAATTCGATAAAAAGTAAAGGATTAAAAAAAAACCTAGGACACGTCAATTAAATTTTTCATTTGCCGACATTTTGACGTACTTCATTTATTTTTTTATTGACAGCTGTCGAAGATATGACGTCATCGATTTTTTTTAAATAAAACAACGTATGGCTTTTGAATGTTTACATCATTTGAAAGCTCTTATTTCACGCAGTATGCTCCTAAATTTTGGTGCGATTTTATCAAACCATTTTGCAATGGCGGCAGATCAAATGTTAACATTCGATAAAAAACGAAGGAAAGTTTATTTAAAAAATCACTCGGACACAAGAGGTTCTACAGCTATTTGCTCGGCTATTTGACTATGTTATGTCAAATAGCCGAACAGTTTAAACAGTTATTCAGAATTCCAGAAATTGAGAATAAGTGGTGTAAAGCGCATTCTTAATTATTTAAATTAAATTAATTATTTTTAAATTAATTATTTAAATTAAATTAATTATTTAAATTAATATTTAAACGAGGTATTTCCGGTGGATTGGGCGAAGGGGTCAATTTGAGTTTTCTCCTACGTAGTCTGACCTAACCCCCGTAGTCTGGGTACTTAAAACATATCATGTAAGATAACGAAATTTAAAAAAATACTCGCAGAAATGATACGTAACATGGTTGAAGAATTTAAAACGCGGTTTGGTAACTGCCAAGAAGTCAACGGGGCATAGTTTGAACATTTATTAAAGACCAGATTGGGATAGGTAGTTTTAATTGTGTTATTTTTATTTTCAGAGTTCTGTTTTTAATAAATAGGTTAAATTATTATTAGGAAAAGAATTAAGAAGGCGGTTTATATTATTTATTTTCAATTTCTGGAATTCTGGATAACTGTTGAGAGTGTTATGTCCAATAGCCGAGCAAATATCTGTAGAACCCATAGTGTCCGAGTCATTTTTTAAATAAACTTTCATTCGTTTTTTATCGAATTTTAACATTTGAACGGTCGATTAATTTTAAAATGGCTTGGCTTGATAGAAACGCGCCAAAACGTAGGAGCATACTGCGTGAAATAAGAGCTTTCAAATGATGCATCACAAGCCATATGTTGTCATTTAAAAAAATATCGATGACGTCATATCTTTGACAGCTGTCAATAAAAAAAACTGAAAAAATTTAATTGACGTATCCGAGCGTTTTTCTAGAAAAAATTCTTTAATTTTTATCCAATTTATGGGCGGCTTTACGCCCTCACTGTATAAGGACTGAGCACCCCTTACAAAAATACACAACTCAGGTATATTATTTGTATATTGGTTCATTCTATTCAGAGACCCTATTCAAAAAAGTTTTTATTTTCAAATCCAGATTTCTGTGGATGAAGTAGAAAATACATCAACATACTCTATTTTTGTTAAAGAAATATTAAAAAGCGATTTTCAATAAATCTGTAAAGTTATGAGCAGTTTTTAATTTCATGGTCATTTAGCTCGCTTTTTTAAAATACCCTGTGTACATATGTTTAAAATATTAGAAAATTTCTCTCTTCAATGACATCAAACTTAATAGGATAATTAATTTTATATAAATGGTATTTTTCGAGCACAAGCTTTGAGGCCCTTGAGATTAAAAAAAAATGAAGTTTTGAAAAAAAAGTCTAATCAAAATTAATTATTTTGATACAGTTACTGTATTATTTTGTACAGTTATTTTGATAGAAGTTATTGAGCGTACCCTATCTTCGTAGACACCAGGTGTATAGTATTGTTAGTTGATATACTCGTACTTTTTGTCCATTGTAGGTATACATTTATTAAATAACTATTTACCTACATAACGAGAGTCAAATTAATGGAAGAAAATTTGAATATCACTCTTTGCGAGAATTATTACTCGTGTAGTCTAACAGGATTTAGTGTGGGTTTTATCTTCGACCGCCATTTTTCCGAATTAGATTTCGACCAAATAAAATACAGAATATATCCTTCAAAGGGCCCATTACTTTGATGCTTTATTCCCCTAAGGGTGTACTTTTCGTCTCTCTCAATATTCCATGAGCGGGATTTGGCTTTTAAATAATATACGAGCTACCCAGGTGTTTCCAGTCTCGATATAACTATCATTTTAAATATTCATATCGGAGACAGGGAATTTCTATGTAGGACAGACTACCATTACCTCGAAGTTCTAACAATGTCGAACTAGCTAGTTCTTTACTAGGTATCTAATTGTTACGTATAGAAAAACTAGAAAAACAACAGCCGAGGAATTTGTAATATTTATAAGGAATTTACAACTTTCGTGGAACTTCGGTCGCCTTAGCAACATCAATTTATTTATTACCCATTTTGAGGAAACGACGTTATTCTTAATTGAAATATTTAGTTTCCGAATGCATTTTTGAAAAACTGTAATGCAATTGGATAATTATTACGAAATGTGCAAGACTTCCAATATTTTTGGAAATTAGTAGTAAGACTAGTAGTAAAAAGAATTTTGCCTATTCTGTATATGTCAAAATTCTCGTTGCCCTCGAAATTTGGAGTTGCCCTGTTGCCCTGTTATTCTTATTCCGTTTGATGAGTCATGCATTTTTTATTATCAACCCAATCGATAGGACATGAATAAAAGTGATTCAGAGTTAAATTTTTCAGGTCGGTTCTATTAGACACGTGCACATAAAAAATGATGTTTTCGTAGGTTTTGATTATTAATATGAAGGTTAAAGACCGATATCTATAATATGTATGTTACGAAATTTTTGGCTAATAGAATTGAAAACACGTTTACTTAATAAATTACGTCGAATACAACATTATTTATCACAAAAACAAATAGAATATGTGTCACTTATTAATCATTTTGAAGAACAAATACTACAAAACATCCTTTTGTGCTTGTCTGGGTCTTGGGGTTGGTGAGTGGTCAGTTTAATGATACAAATATTACGTTCTCGGTAATTTCTCAGTCGAAACATTTGTAATTTTCAGTATTGGTTCATTTATTACTTATATCAGTATTGAACTTAAAAAAAATACTTAAATCATTTTAGGTCAAGCTACGTGCTCTTTTCACTAGCTCTCGCTTAACAAAAAGCTTAAGTATTATTCTATTATTTGTTTTATTATAATTTCTGTTTTTTAAAGCAACAAAAATGTTTACCGAATCTGTCAACCTTTCGATATTTATCATTATGTAGTCATCCTCAGAGTTTTATAGGAACAGTTTTATATATAATATCCCCATTCCCTAACACAAATGTGATATACGCACGACAAATTAGACACCCTCAAAACCTTTATTATATTTTTTTAAAGCGTGTTGTCCTGTCCTGTAGATAGTTTGTGTTTTTATCTTTTTACGTTCATTATATATGTATATAGATAGAACTGCCAATGTTCGTAACATACCATAATGTGACAGTAACAACAATATTGATGTAAGTGCAATTTACAATTGCTATTTTATAACAATTTTTAATATCTATATGATGTCACCTACATACACTGGAACTGGAACCCTCTTAATTCACCTTCGCTTAATTCACATCATCTCTTATTTCACCACGTTTCCCCCTATTATGTCGCGAAACCGTCCCGGTTAAGTCGCCGCCTGTAAAAGTTTTAGAACTACGTTTGGAAATTGGATTCTCGCATGAATATCATTTTTATCGAAAAAAAAAAAAAAAGATTGATGTGTAATACATTAAATATGGAATCCTAACCTTTAAAATAGGTTAGGTGTCTTTTAAAAATATTTAACCTTTAAAATATTCATTCAAGTGGAAAATTGAACTTTGTCACGCACGACTGGGTATACTTACATTTATTTTTTTTGTTCAGTTGGCTCATTTTTTGTTATAACAAGTGCTGTGGTATATCTCTAAATATTTCTTTTTGCAGCTAAAACACGAAAAAGTTGACGTTATGATCGCGACTTAAGCGAGACTAAATTTCGCTACTTAAGCGAGGTGATGATGCACGGATTTGGTGAATTAAGGGGGGTTCGAGTGTAATTATATATAAAATTGTAGTAATCCCTGAAGAAGGAGAAATAAATCTCCGAAACGTTGTTGCAAAAATCAAATAGTTGTTGTTTATTCCCGGACCTAAAATCCAACAAACCAAAAAACTAATAATATTAAAGTTGAACGTACCGTCAGCGTGAAATAGAGGGTGCACATGAATGTGGGGACGGTGGGTCTTCAGCACTTTCTGGAGCCTGGGGCAGACTAGCTCGCGCATGGCCCCTGACCTCGGGCCGGCTCACCAACCGAGCACATGTGTGCCCTCGTGCCCCCGCAAAAGCCCTCGTACCCCCCTGTCGCACCTTCCGACCTGAAACAACAGTGAAACAAAACATAAAATAAATCATCGATCTTCCTTTTTGCTTTTCAGCTAAACAGCGCAGGAAAGAAATAGTCCAGTAAATAAGCCGGAAAATACTGTAAAATCTGGAAAAGTTGATAAGCAGCTCCGATTTCAAAAAATATTTGTTTGTACGTGTTCTTTAGACCCTCAGGAACATTCATCACCACTAACATCTGCCTTGCTATGAAAAATGAAAAAATTATGGAAGTTTTCCCACCCCCAAAGGTTCCCCATTAGTAAAAGTGATTTAAACGTAAAAACATTTTAAAAATTCAAAATTTCACTTCGGAAATCGTCTCTCGGGGGTTTTCGGGGTCGCTGGTCAAGAATCTTAAGTTCAATTACGTGTCAAAAAATTTAAACGTTTAATGCAATGGAGCAATATAATTCCACTTCGATAGCTGATTCGTTTGTAAACTGTATGATTTTACTTTTAAGTATGACGTTTTCGTCGTGAAAATATCAATATTTATATTTCAAAATTCCCCCTTCATCTGTTTACCATCCTCTACAGTTGGTACTTTGAAATTCCCTCTTCATCTGTTTACCTTCCTCTGCAGTCGGTAACGTAGTTCTTGCTTATGAAAGGGGAGTTATATGCATACTTGCAACTACTTTTATACTTTCCCGCGGTATTATAGTATGCCTTTTTCCATTGCAATCTAGAGGGCCGGGGTTCAAATCCCGGCTCCGACCACTTTGGCACCTCTATGGTTTTTTTCATATGTGCCTATCACGGTAAAGTAGCACTGTAAATTAGACCTCGGATTCGTAATCAGCGACCCCGAAAACCTCCGAGAGACGATTTCCGAGGTGAAATCTTGAATTTAAAAGTTTGGGGTGGTTTTAATGGGGTGCAACCACCCTCATTCGATTTTTCATCTCGGATTCGTAATCAGCGACACCGAAAACCCCCGAGAGACGATTTCCGAGGCGAAATTTTGAATTTAAAAAAATTGGGGTGGTTTTAATGGGGTGTAACCACCCTCACTCGATTTTTGACCTTGGATTCGTAATCAGCGACCCCGAAAACCCCCGAGACGATTTCCGAGGTGAAATTATGAATTTTTAAAATGTTTTATCACTTTTACTATTGGGGAAGCTTTGGGGGTGGGAAAACTAGCATATTTTTTTCATTTTTCATAGAAAGGCAGATGTTAGTGGTGATGAATGTTTCTGAGGGTCTAAAGAACACGTATAAACAAAAATTTTTGAAATCGGAGCTGCTTATCAACTTTTCCACATTTTCCGGCTTATTAATTGGACTAAAATAGGAGTCAATTGGATCAGTAAGGTTTTTTTCACTTAAAAAGTCTCGGAAAGAATTCTGTAACTTTTTCGACATACTACTTTTTTACACTCTTGTAGATACGTACGTAAAGAATGGTCATCTTTCCGAATCCATTGAAAGAATTAGGGTTCTTATTAAAAAAGTGACCGATTACGTCATCCCTCGAAAGACGATCTGAACATGACATTTGTTGAAAAAGCATATTTTTGGAAAACAATATGAACAAAGAAAGAATTTTTCATAAAAAACATTAGACGTTATCATCATATCGTTGTTATCATCAGGAAGTCACCTCATTTATTGCGTTTTTGTAAATGTTCGATGTACGAGAAAATAAAATTACAGGTCTCGTTTTCTAATTTATATTCCCGACATCAACAAAACTGGGAAACTACCACGTTTCGCATAGGGACGATTAACCGCGGATAATCCCTCGAACGCGGGAATTATTAACAATTGCTCCTTTCATACGGGAAGCCGTTCGAATATATCACGCAAGGGGAGGGGAGCGCGTATAGGCAGTTAGTTGGCAACCTAATTAACACAAACTTGTTTATATTATCCTACATTCCGGGCTTTAATGCTGTTTGGAATAACTGTTTTATCTTCGTAATCGTCAGTCTGGGAAGTAAATTTGCCCGCGATGCAGTTATCAAATTTTCGTTTCCTGCACGATAAAGTGAGTAGTTTTGGGTACTAGCGGCGTTATTAAATTTTAACTTGATTTGAATGTTTGTTTTACCTAGCCCAAAATTTTGCGGAACGGCTTTTCGTGATAAAGAAAAAGCTGTTCTACCGATATATCCTCAAGCCTCCTAACCATAGCTCAAAGCGACCAAGCCATATAGACAAACTGATAACGATGAAACTAAACAGAAGACCACGTCAAGGCCCTTGCTCGTAGGCTCTCATTCAGTCCCTCGTGAACATACGAGGTGTGTAAATTAAGTAATAAGACTGATTTTTTTTTTAAATTTTATTTGAATAGAATTAAAATTCTGTATTGTCTCCTTCAAAATAACTTCCTTGAGAAGCCATACAGCACTGGTACTCATATACTGGAACAGCCTTCAGCTGGTCGTTTACAGTCGTCTGAATGTTTTCTATGGTTCCTTGAGGTGATTTTTCAATCTCGGGAACAGAAAAAACTCACAAGGACTGCAGAGGAGCCACAGGAATGTTTTTACTGGCTAAAAATTCGTTTACTGAAACGACTGTGTGACAAGGCCCATTGTCGTGATGTAACATCCAGTTGTTCTTGATGTTTGGTCTCACACGCATGACCCTTTTTCGAAGTTTTTCAAGAACCTCTCTGTAAAAGTGTTGATTTACTGTTTGATCTAGAGACACAAACTCTTTGTGGACAATTCCTTGGCTATCAAAAAAAGCAAATCAGCATGCATTTGATCTTCGACATGCTGATTCTTGTTTTTTGGGTCTTGGAGAGCTTGAAGTGTGCCATTCCATGCTTTGGCGCTTGGTATCCGGGTCGTACTCAAACACTCAATTCTCATCACCAGTAATGACACGTTCCATAAAATGGGGATCATTTTCAATCGATTCTAAAAAGTCAAGACACCTTTCATCGGTTCTTGAAGATGAGAAGGCCTTCCGCTGCGTGATTCATCTTCAATCGACTCTATTCCTTCTGAGAATACCTTAACCCACCGAAAAGCCTGGGCTCTTGAAAAAACACTGTCTCCGTAGGCGTGTTGAAGTTTTGCAAAAGTATCCGTTGCGCTGTGTCCAAGTCTGAAACAAAACCTGATAGCACACCGTTGCTCAAAATTAATGTCACTCATTTTTAAAACGCACTAGAAAAAGCCGATTTACAAAAACAGTCACAAAAAACAAACTGAAGGTGCTTTTGGCTAGATAGCCCTTTGCTAGATAGGGCGCTACGTTGCCAGTCTCATTACTTATACACCTCGTAGGTATTTTGTCGTTTATCGAATTTCTTTTTTATAAAGCGAAAAATTATGAGTAAATGCGTAATGGTGGATTGTGAACACAACCAGAAACGAAGCTTTTCTTTCTTCACGTAAGTAAAAATGTAATTTAAAAAATACTGCCTGTCGTCTGATTGGTATACTTTCGTAATTTCAGAGTAGGCTTACAGTTTATGTGTCGTCGTTCACGTTACTACTGAAAAGCGGTAAAATTGTGAATTCTAGTTAAAAGTACAACATTTAAAATCTATTAACGTATCTCATTGGTCTTTAAAATAAATGTATATTTTTTGACATCTGAATAAATTAAATAGAGCCCATGTTTTGATTTTCCTAAATACGGCCCTGTTTAAGTAGTAGGTGTTTGTGTTTACTTCCACACGTCTCAACCCCAGAATTTGGATTTACTTACAGAAGATACGGCCGAGCTTGGTCTATAGTTGGTCTAGGCCTGTAACCAATGAACAGTCAAATGCCGTTATGATACGTAAGTGTGCCGAATTTCAAGGTTCTGCCTTAAAGCGTTCAAGAGTAATCGTTTTCATAAATCCACTAAGTGGATGTTCTACTATTCTAATGTCTACGTATTGTTAATTCAAGACGCAATAAAAGTTGGCCTGTCTTCATCGTTCTTCTTTAAGCCGGCGAACGAGCGACAAAAGGCGGGCAAAATAATCGGAGATAAGTATTTTTTGTAATTTCTGGGGGAGCCGCGATTAATTAAAAAGCGCCCGAGGCCTTTTGAAAAGAGCGTCATGGATAATTGATGGGGCGAGCGGATTACTTTGCAGAAATTACCTTTCGATTCGTCAAAGCGTCCGCGTCGCGCGCTGCACAAACGTTTTCCTGGCAAACGTAACGCTAATAAAGCGGGAAGGCGGCCGCCGCATCCAAGGGAGGGGGTGTGCACCCCGTAGGTACGGAGGTAAATTATTACTCAATTCGTCTAGCTATCGGAAACCTAATTGAGTGTGTTTTCTGAGAAGTCACGTCCCGGTTGATGATCTGTTATTTAGCAATCGGTTGGTTTGCAGAAAATTGGTTGGTGCCTTCTTAATTTTATGTGTAGTGAACTTGTTTGGCTACATTCAAGCCGACGAACAGACATAGTAATACAAATTAGCATTATGGTGTTAACTTTTAACACGAAACGTTCAAAAAATTTTATGCTGGGCAGACTATCGGTATAACGTACCGCCAGTAGGTAACCAAAAATAGTAACCCAAACGTTTTTTTAATGGTCTTGCATTTATTTGTATTTTATGTGACGGTATAATGTGCCGTGATCTCGGGTTAAGCGTTAATAATTATTACGGAAGGGCATACCGTCAGTAACACGTACTTTTAAAATTATTATCTGTTCACATGCTCTGAATTTATTAATTAAGTAAGGCTAATTAAGTGAATATATCTTTAACAGTACTGGTATAAGCTAGCGTAATAAGGAAGAAGTTAGTAAATAACACTGGCTGACAAAATTAAAAAATGTCGCGTCTTTTGGATAGGGCCCTTTAATTTCCATGTATTTTTGCATGTTGAAACTGATTTTTAATTAAGAAACACGTTCATCTTGTACGTTTTGCGTAAAATACGATTTTGAGTGAGAAAAAGCCTATGTATATCTGCTGGAGACGATTCTGGGACATGGTGGTAATGTAAGTAATGCGTCATGCAAATTGAGACGGTTTTTTCCATTGTTTTTTGAGGCCAAATTTCATACAAGAAAATGTATCTGAGTCACAGATGCAGAGGAAAATGCTATGACTGCAAGTGTCAAAAACACATTTCGTGTCATTTTATCGGGCCCCGTAGCTCTAAAATCTTACACTATGGTGATATCCATGATGCATCCGTGTCCTGAGATATAAGTTAAAATATTTTTTGATATGTTGAATCCGAAGTTCATATAAGAAAGTGAATCTCAGCCACAGGTGCAGAGGAAAACAGGTTACAAATGCCAAGAATTCCGTCTCATGTAATTTTATTAGGCCTCATGTTTCAGGAAGCTGTCGTACTGTGATATATCCATGAGAAATTCCTGACACGGGGTGTCATTTTTAATGTTCCTTGATATGTTAACACCGGATTCTAGTTTAAAATTTTAGTTGTGTTAGTGGAATATTCATGAAGTACCTATCTCGCAATGTGTCCGCTGCCATGATCCATGACATGTATCCACATTTCGCAGCAAGAAATATAGAGACCAAAAAAAAAACGTCATCAAGGTTGGCCGAGAAAAAAATAGATGTATCTCTATTCGTAATCGAATTTATAACCTTATTTACTTATCAAGATTGTCACATCATATGACAGTCATTGTTTATCTTACAAATTGTGACAGTCACTTGTCAAAAGTTTGACATAACCAAAAAGCTTACACATGACCGCTATTTCCATCTCTTTCGTTCATAGCCAGAGTTGATGACGTTTTTTTTTGATGTCTATATATTCAAGTTAGAATGTATATGTATCTGCGTCAGGATTCCGATCGGATTAGATCACTTAGCGTTAGCAGATGAGATGAGATGCTCAGAATCAGGTCTGTTTGCAGTTGACGGAGTCTTAAAATTGACGCTATGGTATTACTGCACTGCCTATAAAGAAAAAAAGAATGTTTCCGTGTTTTAGATCCGACCTATTATTCCTTATAGATTCTTATATCCAAGGAACTGTGAATGTGACTTATGGTATGAGTGTTTACTCATACCATAATGCCATAATAATTGCAGGTCAAAAAACTGGTAGAAAATCTTTTGTTTAAAGGATTTTTTACCAGTTTCTTGACCTGCAACCCCGAGGATACCTTGTTGCAATCTCGGGGCTTAATCTTGAAAAAAAATGATTGAAAATTAAAATTAAAACAGACAAACAGACAGACACATTGCCAGAAATGACGCGAAAAGTGATTTTGCCACTCGTAATCCATTTTGACACAGGGACTTTTCTTGTATGAAATTTGGCTTCAACATATCAAAAAAAAAACAATGAAAAATACTTCTCAATTTGCATAACGCATTACTATTACCCTACCACCATGTCCCAGAATCTTCTCCAGCGGATATAGGTAGAATAATCTCATTTGGTCACTCAAAATCATCTTTGTCGGCCAGTGTAATTTATTGCTGGTAACACCTGCGTCATATCTCTTTGGTATGGTCATTCTACAGGGTGTCTTTAAAATGTCCATACAAAATCCCACCACATATTCCTGGGCTCAAATTAAGTCTATTTAAGGCAATTTACCTATATACCATGTTGCTCCGCTTGGCCGCTACGAGGCGCCAAAGTTCAACTTCTGAGATGGTTTTTTGCTAACAACTTCAAGACCATTAGGGCGATTTATCTGAAATTTTGTACAATAACATAGTTTTTAGTTACGAAAGCAATGATCCAATCACCACCGAAATTAATCCATTGGCGTATTTATTTAAGATTCCGTGTTTTAGACCCTCCCAAGTTTCTACGCTAATGAAATTAAAGACTTGTTGACATGAAATTTCGATTAATTGACTAACTTGCTACAAAAAAGGTACTCTTGATAGAAGTCGATAACTCTCATGGTTTCGGAGAAATTCGCATTTCAAAAAATTACGCAAAATCAATGAATTGATCTAGTTAAGATAGCGTTGAAAATGAATTGTCAGTTTTCAATTATTTGTTTTGCCAAGTGTCAAATTTTTCTGCTGTGTTTTTCTTTAATTAATTATGGCTGCACAATTCAGTAATGAAGAGTATACCGATATGATATTAGTTTATGGGTTTTGTGAAGGCAATACGCGTTTAAGTGTCAGGGTGTATGGGGAACGGTTTCCAAATCGCCGTTTGCCAAACCACACGACCTTTACGGCAGTCGTAAGACGTCTTCGTGAGACTGGTAGATTTGCTGCTAGAACTGCTGATTATGGAAGGAACCGTTTTGTAAGGACTGCTGACGTTGAAGAAGAAATTTTGGCTCGCATTGAAGCAAATCCAGAACTGAGCACAAGACGAATAGGTGCGGAAATGGAAATTTCCAAAGATGTTGTTCACAGGACGCCTCCAAGGAACAGTTACTTCACCCATATCATAAGACGCAAGTTCAAGATCTTTTAATTCAGGATCCCGGATCGCGTATGATTTTTTGTCGGGCAGTGAATACGCAACGGCAGCAACGGGTTGAATGAAAACTTTGCCAACATGATTTTGTTCACCGACGAAGCGCGTTTTACAAGGAGGGGTATCACTAACTTCCTTAATGAACACGTTTATGCAGATGAAAATCCACATGCTATCAAAGTTAGACATTTTCAACATGAGTTTAGGATCAATGTCTGGGCTGGAATTATCGGCAATTTCATAGTGGGTCCTGTTATTCTTCCACAACGATTAACAGGTGACATTTATTTGCAACACCTTCAAAATACGGTTCCCGATCTGCTGGAGGATCAGCCTTTACAACTGCTGAGGGATATGTGGTTTATGCACGATGGGGCCCTCCACATTTTCAAATTGGAGTCCGAAACTACCTCAATCAGCAGTATCCAAACAAATGGATAGGTAGATGAAATTATGCTCCAGTAGCTTGGCCCCCACGGTCTCCAGACTTGAATCCGTTGGATTACTTTTTTGGGGACATCTGAAGACAATTGTTTACAAAACACCTGTAAATCATGAAGAAGAACTCTGGCAGCGCATTCAGGTTGCAGTTAATGATTTAAGGAATGACGAAGAAATTATGCGAAGAGTCATTTTAAATTTCCTACGTCGTGTAGATGTTTGTATGCGTGTGAATGGTGAACATTTTGAACAAGTATTGCTGTAAAAATAAATCTTTAATTAATCTGTCCCCATGAAATTTGATCTTACACGAAAAGATCCCTTCAATTGACATCTCTGTGAAGACAATGTCGGGTGATAGTCATGTGTGATTTATTTTTGAAAGCGAATTTCTCCTAAACCATGAGAGTTATCGACTTCTATCAAGAGTACCTTTTTTTGTAGCAAGTTAGTCAATTAATCGAAATTTCATGTCAACAAGTCTTTAATTTCATTAGCGTAGAAACTTGGGAGGGTCTAAAACACGGAATCTTAAATAAATACGCCAATGGATTAATTTCGGTGGTGATTGGATCATTGCTTTCGTAACAAAAAACTATGTTATTGTACAAAATGTCAGCTAAATCGCCCCAATGGTCTTGAAGTTATTAACAAAAAACCATCTCAGAAGTTGAACTTGGGCGCCTCGTAGCGGCCAAGCGGAGCAACATGGTATATAGGTAAGGTGCCTTAAATAGACACTTAATTTGAGCCGAGGAATATGTGGTGGGATTTTGTATGGACCTTTTAGAGACACCCTGTATATCGTACTACGTTTGTCGTGCGCAATTCGCAGGCAAAGCTATTCTGCGTGTTAAAAAAACTGGACTCAAAATAGTTCTTTTTGTTTACCCAATATACTTTTGATCACAGTCTTTAAAACTTATTTCGTATATTCCTGACTTTTCGTTTTGTCCGTTTTGTCTTTGGGGTTACCCAAAAGCGTCTGTAGTTTATTTCTAGAATTATAAACCAAATTGATATTTAATATTTTTAAAATTTTTATCTAGTCCGCGGGTGAATTTAGGTTCATATGGTAACGAAACAAATTTCGAATTGTCAGTATCTCTACGAAAAGTCGTGGAATTATACAGGGTTCTGAAGGACTCTGAAGGAATTGTAATGATTGAGGTTATGAATTTAAATGAGTGTCGTGAAGAAATATTCTGAAATTCGATGGAAATATCTTTTTTTCAAAGGAACGCGTTTGCTGAAGAATCGTTGGAACAATTGGCAGTTGTATTGAAATTGAATAGTAGCGCCTCGGCTAATGATGGCACTACTTCATAATTTTCCCTCGTATTTATCGGAAGTCGTCGCACAGAACACGGTAATTTGAGCGGAATAGCTCGTCCCGCGCCGGGAGAGAATTCAATTTATCCTGTCGCGCCCGATCAAAGAGGAAATACACTTTACTTACTATCCGACGCCTGGCTTTCATTGCATTTTTTAAAGTTGAAAACTTAAAAGTGCAGCGGGTGTCGGCGGAACTTTATGATTATTTCTTCTCCTTTTTTTTGCTTCTAAATCCCTCCGGGATTTATCCTACGGCGAGTACTAAATGGGTCAGCTGTATGTCACGTCGCGACGGATCCGCGACGTCAAATGAAAGGTTCTTAGATGCGATGATGTTTCTTTGATGGTGCTTCGCAGCTTATTTCATCTCACAGATCGAGTCGACTATTTTTTTTCCGGAGATGGAATCGACTTTAATACAAGTAGCGTAGGCTGTCACAGTGGGAATGTTTGAAGGAGAGCCTATTCCGTTTTAGGAAATGTACACAAAAAATTAATTAGTTTTCTTGAACTTTTTCTCTCTTCTGTTTTCCATTACAGTACCGAGCTTAAGTGAGATTCCTACGTGTATTTTAATGAAAACGTGCGAAAGACCGATACAACCGAAGTTTTTCAGCTGAAAACTCATAAAAAAGTTTAAAGAAACTAGAAATGTTTATACAGTGTGTCCCATTATAAATGGGACATCGAAACTGCAAATTTTTTGAATAAAATATTACGATTTACGTAAACTTGCCTTAGTCTATAGAGACCGTGCAAGGGGACTGGTAGCGCCATAACGGCAGTGTTCGTAAATACGTGCTGTGGTTTTTAAGTGGAGTTACGCCAAGATTTCGCAGTTTCTGTTGTTTTAAAAAAAATATTAGCAAATACTACTTTATAATCCTTACTAACGGTAAGTATGATAAATATCTTTATGAAAAACTCATAGTTTGAAATGTATAGATGGTGTGACATCATTCAAATCGATAAAACGTACTGAAATTGACGTTATGGTTTCATAGATGTCATCCATCGGGACAAATATTATTTTGGAGACCGGTTTTTCGGAAATCTTTTTTGAAGACGATTTATCGATTCTATACGATTCTATCGATCGACGATCTAATCCATTTTTTCTCGTTGACACAATTTATTCGGGTTTACAGAGAAAGAGTAGTACTTGACATTACTTGTGGTTCTTGCTCGATTTTTACAATTTATCACGCAACACACATCACCATATGATTTTTTTTGCTCATCTTGTAGGTTAGGTTTTAAGCTTTAAAAGCTGGTTATCACGCATAACAGGCACTGCAAACTTCAAGTTGTTTGACCGATATTGAACCGGAATTGATGCGCGATATTTGTAGAAATTAATTGCACTTTGTTAATATTATGTTACCAAAGTCTTTTTAAAAATATAAACTGAAAACATAATTTTTCTACGTAAACTATATGACAATGACATGCCACAGCACGTAGTTTACGCCTCGGCCACCGTGATCGCTGATTGTACAAAATGGCGAAACCACGCCTCTCTGCACGGTGTCAATACGTTAATACAGTAGAACCCCGATTATCCGTGCTCCACGGGACCGGAGGAGGCACGGAAAATTGAAAAGCACGGATAATCTGAACACTTATTTCTTACATAATATGTATGTATACATAATTAAAAGATAACAGAAAAAAATCTCATAAAATTGCATAAAAAACAGAATTCTACATAAGTAAACTTTTACACTAAATACGAAAAATAAAAACTGTAGATAGGTAAAGTCCTTCTATTTTTAATTGAAAATGATAAATACGCATGGGGAACAAAAAAAGCGGTACAACTTTATGATTCCATGGGCGTTCATATATCTTTTATAAATTCGAAAATTGTGAAATAATTTTTTTCATCAAATCAATATAGGAGATTAAAATTAGCCTGCATACAAAACTCTTAATATTTGTAATATAATTTATTTAAATAATGCTCATTTAGCCAGACAATCTCAAAAAATTGTCTGTGTTAATAAACCTAGCTGAAATACACGTTACTGGCGTCTTAAACAAGTCGAATTACCAAAGTCGTAAATCATTTTAACGACGTCGTAAAAATTTTATGGCACAGTAGACCGAATAAGTATTTAAGGAGTATTAAATACAAAGCAATCCAATTGTATACTGGGTCGGCATTCCCAGGAATTCGCTGCCGCTGGCAGCTCAGGCGTTGCCGGCTCTTCAAATTTTTCTTAAGTATAGTAACATACATAAAGTTGTTATAATTTATAACTATTTTTTCCAGCAATTTTAAACGCTTTATTTTAATGCTAACTAATAAATTTATATCTATGTATTTTTTTTTAATATTTCCAAACTAGCTTTCTAAGAATGTCACGAAGTAACAGTTTACTGAAGTATGAAGTATACTTGTATAGTGAGCTTAGCAATTTTAGAAAATATATTTGACAACCTTGCTTTTTTTCTACCTATTTTCAATTTAGAATGGAAATAGTGTAGATTAACTTGCATTTACATAAACAGATATGTATTTTAGGTAGCCTATGCATTTGAATAAAAGTCTGTCACTTTGGTCTGTGTTCGTCGATCGTTTCCGTCGAGTAATTTACGGTAACGCTATTTAGATAAAACTTCAAAAATGCAATTTCAATAACGGGAAATCATGGCACGGATAATCCATCCGCAACCCGGATAACCCGCGCACGGATAATTGGGGTTCTACTGTAGTATCTACCTATGTATACTGTGTACAATTTTTCATAGATGGTTTTAGTAAAACAATGCAAAGAGAGCGCCGTCAAACTCCATTTCTATCAAACTTTCTTGAAATTTATCAACGTCGTGGCTGTTTTTAAAGATTAGAGTTAAGTTGAGTAAAGTGGCACCAAGATTCTTAAAAATTTTAAAACCTTCGCTTTCGATGCATTTCCAAATATCTGTACTGTGCTCTCGTCGATAATCGAAATTATTACTTTTAAATTATAATATTAATAATTTAAATTATAACTTTGACAAGCTGTATATATACTTTTTTTATTAGAAGAAGTATCGAGAATTTCTTCAAATTCAATCGAGCACTCATTTGTATTAATTGCCAAATAATCCCCTAAATAAATAAGAATATCACGAAAACATTTGCATCCCCTTTTGAATGTTTCATAGCCAGTCTGTCAGGGAACTTGTTCCTCGATTCAATAAATTCATTTATCGGGTCGTTTTTACGACTCAAAAATCGTCGCACCAGAGCTAATGCATTTACAATCTTCCATTGTTTTCTTCTTATTTTGTTTTGCTCTCCTTCATCCACGCAATCAACCGGCCCGGTGTATTTCCATTTGCCATTCAGCTCATGTTATCGATTAAAGTATATTACATTTAAGGACTCGGGCTCCTCTTCACAAATTCGCCGGAGCTATCCATACGAGTCGCGGAAAATATTAAGTAACTTTATATCATCACTAATAAACTTATATTGCCTATTAAAGTGTGCGAAAATAGGCCATAGAAAATGTGCGGTTTTATTAAGGAACAGCTTGCTAATTTGTATGGAGTTTTCGTCACATAAAATTGGGGAATCTGAAATAACGCCTCCACGTCCAACTCTGAACCAAAATTCAGCTTAAATACAATAAAAATATCAGTATCAATATCAAGTCAGTAACGCAAGTCGTCATTAGGGTTCGGAACGTGTAGGTTCGTAAGCTGTAACGCAGGGCCGGACTCGTAATCCGTCACGTTATTGACGGAAGATGACATAGGATTAAAGATTAAAAATACAGGAGTAAAAATGTGTTAATAATGTATGTACATACCTATTGCTTGTGCCATTTATAAACACCAACTGTCCTCATTGATTGAGCGTACGTTCCTACGACTAGTAGTCTTTCTGTTAATCTAAAGGGAGACCTGTCATTATCGGAATAGCTCGCTGTCTTACGGAGAAATTGCATTACAGCGTCCCGGGTTCCCGTACGGGACTTCGTTCGGGACGGCATTCTACGCACGATCAGTGGCGTGGGTATACAGATGCAAGAAATATGCGCTTAAAAATACGGTTATACTTTAATTATTATAGAGTTGTATAGTGCCGGCCCTGCGTGACAGAATACTTTTCCGGACCCTAGTCATCACATACTTACTTTTTGTTACTTTTTGAATTCTGATAATGTGCGTACTACAATATTGCTTTTGTTTACTTTCATCAAGTTTTCTTGCATCAAATTATCGCCGTTGTTCACCATCATAAAACGAGCGTATCGGCTTAGTGCCTTACCAGAAAGTTGAATCGGTGATTTTTTTAATCTTTACTGCCAAACAGGCATAAAACTCTGAACATAAAGTTTGATAGACATATACTGAGTAAAGTTCAACAAAGTGTCCAACAAAATACGTTCGAAACATGTTGGAAATCAAAAACACCATGTACAAAGGGAATTGTAATTACGAATTAATGTTATTTTCTAAAGTCCTATCTATTATTTATAACATACTCGTAATAGTGTAAGAATGGGACATTGTTGCAAACTCCGTATTTTGGTATCATTTATTTTATTCATCTGTACTGATTATTTCATGCCAATAAAACCTATTATTGTTATTATATTGTATAACAGAAACGAATTAATGTTTATATTAATATTTATAATAATTATCTTTCTCGTATTTTGATATAAAAAAATTCTATAAAAATCAAAGAATTTTTTTTAGAAAAACTCCGACACGTCAATGAAATTTTTCATTTGCCTATATTTTGACGTACTTCATTTGTTTTTTTTTTATCGACAGCTGTCAAAGGTATGACGTCATCGATATTTTTTAATGAGAATATATGGCTTGTGATACATCATTTGAAAAGTCTTATATCATGCAGTACGCTCCTAAATTTTGGCGCGATTCTATCAAGCCATTTTAAAATGACGATCGTTCAAAAGTTAAAATTTGGTAAAAACGAAGGAAAGTTTATTTAAAGAATTACTCGGACACGAGAGGTTCTACAGCTATTTGCTCGGCTATTGGACATAACACACTCTCAACAGTTATCCAGAATTCCAAAAATTAAAAATAAATAATATAAAGCGCTTTTTAAATATTTTTATTTAACCTATTTATTAATTTATTAAAAACAGAACCATAAAAATAAAAATTAAAACTATCTATCCTAGTGTGACCTTTAATAAATGTTCAAACTATGCCCCGTTGCCGAGCCCAAGCCGCGATTCAAATTCTTCAACCATGTTACGTGTCATTTCAACGAGTACTTTTTTGTATTTCATATCTTATTCTATTTTTTAAGTCATCTATACTAGTAGGCTTATTTACATACACGCTATGTTTTAAATAACCCCACAAAACGAAATCCATGGGGGTTAGGTCAGGCGATCTAGGAGGAAACTCGAATTGACCCCTTCGCCCAATCTATCGACCCGAAAAAACTTCGTTAAATAATAATCAATTTAATTTAAATAGTTAAGAATGCGCTTAATATTATTTATTCTCAGAGTGTGTTATATCAAACAGCCGAGCAAATAGCTGTAGAACCTCTCGTGTGCAAGTGATTTTTTAAATAGATTTTCCTTCGTTTTTTATCGAATTTTAACTTTTGAACGGTCATCAATGGCTTGATAAGATGGCGCCAAAATTTAGGAGCAATCTGTATTAAATAAGAGCTTTCAAATGATGTATCACAAGCCATATGTTGTCGTTAAACAAATATGTCGATGACGTCATATATTTGACAGCTGTCAATAAAAAAACAAATGAAGTTCGTCAAAATATAGGCAAATGAAAAATTTGATTGACGTGTCCGAGCGTTTTTCTAAAAAAACTCCTTTGATTTTTATCGAATTTACGCGCGACTTTACGCGAATTTACGCCCTCAGTGAATATTTGAGGTAGATGAATTAAAAAAAAACATATATTCAATCTTGTGCCTTTACGACTCTTTAGATTTAGACCAGGAAATTACAGAAAAAGTAGACGCGAAAATGAGTCCTTAGGCAGCAGTCTTCGTCCGATGAAGTTGCAAATTTCGAAATGTCACTTTCCTAAAGGCTTTAGCGGCGGTCTCTCCACAAAGCGAACACGACATGTACAAAGAGTGGATTTTCTTTGGCTACGCCGCAGAGAGAGATAGGACCAGACAATTTCGCGCTTGTATTGTACTTTGGTAAGCCTCTTAGAGTTCTGATGGCGGCTGGGCGTGCTGGATATCTTATCGACATTGTAAAATTACTTGTTTAACTTTCTCCCTATGCACACAGAGCTAGAGGTTCGTTCGGCTTATTAAAATCCGAAAAATACATACATACAACTGTATCGATTGTATGCAAATGAACGGTTTCGTTTCACTAGACGGCGTGTATACTAGCGAATTCGCCATTTTCTCCACTCCAGTCTGCGTGTTTATTTGCGTGTGACGTTGTATTCGTAAGCAGATGATCGATGAAAGGAGATTGATTTAAAAAATAAACTGTGTTTTGTTTGCTCTACATAAATTTCTTTTCAGGTTTTCGCAATCTTATGCTAAACAAACAGAAAACAGGAGACTGGATTTTTCTTGATTTTTTAGACAAAAGGACAGGAAAGGAGAAGCCGTAACGTGGTTGCTTCATACAAGATCGTACAAGAGTCAACGTCGAAGATGAGTGAAAATCGATCTATAAAATAGCTTCTTGAAAGACTTAGTCATAGTTATAAATTTCGTGATTGACGGAAAATATAAGTCGTGTTTGGGCATTGATTTGACGTCGCTGGTTCCTCGGGAAAGCCCCATCTTTAGCGCATTGATTTATGGTCGGACTGCGTGGGACGTGGAACAAATTTCGATGATTAATGGCATTTTCTGGCTCGAAGGAGCAGACGGTCAACTGTGCTTAATAAGTCGAGGGGCAAACTGAACTATTATGTGCTCCCACGGTCCGCCGTCTACGTGCCTATATCAATTTTTTTCGCTAAATAACTTTAACGAAAAATCAACACAATACCTATTTATTTCCTCTTCTGTGGAGTTTTCGCTTTTCCATTAGGTTATTCGGTCAATGAACGCCCACGCAATGCATTCTATTATATCACGCTCTGTAATTGTAACTACTCGTGATATAATATGATAAGACCTAATTATAATCGATAATATTATTAGGGTTCCGAACTTGTGCTGTAACGCAGGGCCGGACTCGTAGTCCGTCATGTTATTGACGGAAGATGACATACGGGAGATCAAAAAGACAGGAGTAAAAATGTGTTAATAATGTATGTACATACCTGTACATACCAATTGCTTGTATCATTCAGAAACACCGACTGTCCTCATTGCTTGAGCGTACGTTGCCACGACCAGTAGCCTTTCTGCATTTATTCTCGTTAAACGTAAGCGATTTGGCCTGTATATATGGTTGTAGAGGGATTATCGTTCCAGATCTACTGAAGTAAGTTTTTCCAGGTTCCAGTATCCACTCCAGGACTAACATTTTTTTTACATCTACAGAGGACAATACACGTGTTACTACTATTTCTATACTTTTGAAAACCCGTTTATTAGCTATCAATATCGGGGGCATTAACGACCTTATTACCGCAAAATCTGTTATTTCGTCTACTGTCAGCCACAGATCACTATTAGTCCCGGAGCCGGATGTATGTATTCTTTGATATTTCCCATGACACGTTGATATGTCTTCTGTAAATATGTTTTATGCAATGTAGGGCTAGTAGGCAATGGCAAATCGGATACCCACATATTTGGTAAAAAAAACGTCTACAGTAAATATTGTCGACCACGTTCCACACAAGGCTACATGCGCAAAATATTATGCTCAAATCAAACCGAAATTCCTTTTTTTTTGTAACCGTGCCAGGTATTTTTTTTGATGGATATTCGAATATAAATGTCTTTTACACTCTCGGCGATCACGAAATATATATCGACGATTGCAAGGAATACATAAAATATGTGATCCGTCTACGTAAAATCCTTGTTAATTTTAAATCATCTTTTTAAGTCTATTCACAAATGGTAACGACTGTGCCATTATTGCAGAAATCCACACAAAATCAGGTAATATGTAAAAACAGTACACAAATTCACGAGTGACTAACTTGCGATAAAAAAATTGTTCTCGACGCGGCAGTTTAGCCGTTTACACCGCCGACAGGTCGAACACTATGGGAATAGCTCGTCGTCTTACGTAGAAAGTGTATTACGGCGTCCCGGGTTCCCGCGAAGACTTCGTTCAGGATAACATTCTACGCACGGACAGTGGCGTGGGAATCGAGGAGCAAGAACTATGCGCTTAAAAATATGGTTTATACTTTAATTGTCATAAAGTTGTATAGTGCCGGCTCTGTGTGACAGCATACTTTCCCGGACCTTCATTACTATGTATGTACAACTATTTCCGATATAAAACTAATAATTCTTCGGCAAGACTTTCGAATTGCCAAACACTCCGATCTTGATAAGATATATATCATTAAAAAGGGTGTCCAAAATGTTGTCGAATGGTACTAGTCCCAAAGTGCGGAAACGCAAGGTTCAAAAGTACACACAAGCAGCCGTTCAAAGATGAAAAATGCAATTAATTAACTAATTAATTAACCTAACCTAACCTAACTTAACCTTGCGACATTTGCGACATTTGCGACTCTTGCGACACTTGCGACTCTTGCGACTCTTGCGACACTTGCGACACTTGCGACTCTTGCGACACTTGTGACACTTGCGACTCTTGCGACACTTGCGACTTGCGACTTAGGTTAGGTTAGGTTAGGTTAGGTTAGGTTAGGTTAGGTTAGGTTAGGTTAGGTTGGAGTCGCAAGAGTCGCAAGAGTCTCAAGAGTCGCAAGAGTCGCAAGTTAGTTAGGCAAGTGTCGCAATTAGTTAATTAATTGCATTTTTCAACTTTGAACGGCTGTAACTTTTGAACCTTGCGGTTCCGCACTTTGGGACTAGTACCATTCGACAGCATTTTGAAAACCCTTTTTAGTGATATATATCTTATCAAGATCGGAGTGTTGGGCAATTCGAAACTCTTGCCCTGGTAGACGTAGTTGTAGAAGACGAGAAAATTTACTTTTCAGGTCATATACATATGTATGTGTACTTACTTCTTGAAAAATTACCGCCAATTTATTTTCCCGATATCAAGAGAGTCTTTACAGTAAACTTTGGATCATAAACTTGTACGAGTGCCAAGACTAGTTCAACTTCCTACTCTCACTCCATTAAAAACTTACCACTTATGTACTGCGTGTAGTTTTGTAGTCTATCAAATAAAACTGGTCAGATTCATGATAACACAAATAACTTTATTTGTTCTTTCTCTGACCTGAAGTTTTAAAAATACGAAAGGTATTTTTTCACAATGTGACTACATTTTTATTATGAACGATTTGCTTTTTTAAAGAAATTGTTTTTATAAAAATATAAAGTTTTACAGCGCAATAGCTATGAGAAACTGTCCAAGACATGTGATGTGGCTATGGAGTTACCGTTGAGATTTACCTACATAAATGTCAAATCTCGTAAATAAGGGACCGGTGACATCTTAAGGTTATGCCACTCAGGCTTTCTGCGGCTTCATTCGAATGACAAGGAGCGCTGTCTCCTGTTTCGAAGATAATGCTCTCCTTTCGTACCTAGATTAAGGCGGATCGGGGGGTTTTATATTTCGAAATAAAAAGTCCCCATTATGTCTCATAATAAAAATGAACTCGGCAAGAGAGTTTATTATAAAGGCGATTTTACTGTTAGAGCGAAAAATATTTTTCCATTTTGCAGTAAACTAGTGATTTTTAGTTTAAATTCCATTGAAAAAGCATACGTTTCTATAAAAAATAAAAGTTATTTGCCATGCCACTTCTCAGTAAAATCTTTGCAGACGCAAAAATTGAATCGGATTAAGTTACGCGTCTTTGTTCCTATTTACGCACGAATGGCATTTTTCGCGAGCAATATGGGCTCCCCGTAATTCAAATCCACTTTTGCGTCGTCTCATTCAAAGTAGGTCAATTATATTAATAACGTGATCTGTGCCTGACTATAGGGAAATTGTATATCCATTAGATTTTATATTCCGATGCGACGTAACCATCTGCTCTTGCCATAATTGACCGGCAACACATTACATAAAAAAGACCGATTAACGCGTTCTTTTCCAATACCGCGTTAAAACCGATGTCGAAAAAAGAGTAGATTGCACGGTTTTTATTCCAAAAAAATGATATAAATTTTTTTGCCCTTCTCGGGTGTCGCAAACTTTAGAGCGTCGTCAAAAGTGGGTTTGCGGTAATCCTAAAAGGCGCGCGGAATCTTGTATTGTCACTTTAACAATGGGAAGCAATAAAGAAGATTGCCCCGAAAGTGCCTGGCAAACTACGAACATATTTCGTAGATTGACGCCTCGGCTTTTCCCATCCGATGGCGTTCGAAATCAAATTTTATCGCTGCATAACTCAACTCTGATGCCATTCCTGGCGTATACAAGCACTTAGCGGACCGTCGACCCTTTATTAATACGAGGGTCGAGGGTTGTTCTGAAAACTGTCAGTTACACGGAAACTACTGACGTTTATAGAAAATGTTTTTATTATTCTGCAGAATATTCCCATTGACCTTGACATGTTCATTCTTTGGAACCAATTCTCGAAACTGCCCGTTTCACTGTTTTCACAAATTCTCCGCAAATCGTTAAAATCGGTAACCACTACATTACACGGAAGGAGATTAAAAATCAGAATCTGAAAATATAAATCCACGACCTGAAGAATATAAAACACGGACTTGGAAACTGGTTAATTAAGTTGATTTTCGGTGGCCACTTTTGATTTGCCATTAAAAAAAAATGTTAGAAGCTGATAAAATACTGTTGATTATATAAAACACATTTGAAAACATCGGTTAAATAAAAATGGAATAAAAATGACGTGCAAAATTTAATTTAAGTAGTTTCACACGAAACCTAGAATGCAAGTTAGTTGAGTGCAAAACTTTAAAAGCGCTTTTCTCTAAACTGCATTTTCCGAGGCTCAAAAAGTTTGTATTCGATTTACTTCAAATTTAATCTGAACATTCGTAGCAACGCCTCTATGTTAGCTGACGTAGGATTTTCGCTAAACAATAAATAAAATAGTTTAAAAATAAAAAATAAAAAACATGTTGCTTCACGCCTTTTTCAAAATAATAGCACAAGTGTTTCAGTTTTAGCACTTGTCTTCCCCTAAAGTGTTTCGCGCCTTATACAAAATTCAGTTTTTGACATTGTCATCACGTTCGCTCGCCCAATTCCATAATCCCGCCGCCCGCCGTTTTGTCTGTGCCGAAGCCGTAACGCGATCTAGATAATGTTTGCTCGTTTTTGTCCGTAACGAACAACAAGCCCGCGTTTTCCATTCTCGCACCACCGGGGGGTCCTAAGGGGTCGAGGGGGCCTCCAGAAAACTGGGTTACAGTCCAAGCCTTACAGTCCAGTAGGCAGGGAGCTAAAATCATCGCAAGTCAAGTATTCTTGCGACATGCAGGGCAGGTTTTTACGGATCCCTGTGTATTTTTTTCCGTAGAATACAATGAGCGGGGTCCGTAGATCAGCATCCGTGTGGAACATTGTTTAAATACACAATTAATGCGAACATTTTCATATTTTCGCATATAATTCCGTTCCCGTGCATTTTCGGTATATAAGGTATCTAGCATTAAGAAAATTTTTCCTTATTAAATTTAGAAAATTTTAAGCCCAACCGGAAGTCTCTAAGTGCCATTGTTAACTAACAATTGGCTAATAAAGCTGAAAAAGTGTTAATTTTTAATTATTTATTTATTCGAAAAGTTAAGCAATTATCAGGCTGATTCTGATAATTTCTTGAAAGAGTAGCTATTTGTAACTAGAAGTTACCCTGAAAATTTCAGCTCGATCGGTTAACAATTTTACAAGTAATTAACGATCGAATTTTTCGAGAATACAATACTGCCATTTCTTTATTTACAGTACGATTTTGATCGGCTTAGGCTAGAAAGGTCACAAATCTCTTTTATTTTTTTGAGACTTTTTTGAGATTCTTAACAATATTGAAATAGACCAGTTTTATAGCGTTTTATACACGACCACCTTTTTTTGACGCGACGCTAGATGATTAATGACGTCGCGTCAAAAAGGTGGTCGCGTATAAAACGCTATAAAACTGGTCCATTTCAATATATTTAAGAATCTCAAAAAGTCTCAAAAACTAGAAGGGATTTGTGATCTTTCTAGCCTAAGCCTAATTTAATAAGGGAAATTTTTCTTATATACCGGAAATGCACAGGAACGGAGTTATATGCGAAAATATGAAAATTTTCGCATAAATTGTTTATTTAAACAATGTTCCACACGAATGCTGCTCTGACCCCGCTCATTGTATTCTACGGGAAAATATAAAACTCCCTGCCTACTGGACTATTATGTTAGCGCGAAGCGGCACACGGGACCCAGAACGAGTGCGGCATTCCGGCCTAACGATGCCTCGCTAATTATTTAAATGAACTTATGAACTACGACGTACTATAACTAAAGTACACAAGCGCCGAAATCTTGCAAGTTTCATAATTAAGTCGACTTGGGTTAAATTTATTGGAAACTGTCTTGTTCGGGGAACTCTATGTATGTAGACATACCTACAGAGGCGGAGTTTATGTTCAATATGCTGAGAAAAAATCTCAGCATCTTAAAATGAAAATTTCACACCTACTGACTAAACTGAAACTACTACTGAAATTTCTAACTGACCCTCAGTTAGAAAGAATTTGCCAACATTAAACTGGAGATACTAGACACCAAAATATTATGATTGAGCTCAGCATGCCTTATACCAATGCTGGTTTAAGAGATACGGCGTGTTCAAAGTTTAAATTTTATTCTGAAATTTCTCAATAATTGAGAAAGTTTTGATACTATGAATCTGAAAATTGGTAGTTTTATGTTTTTTGATGTGAGAATTACGAATTTTAAGCTTATTTTGACGTTGTTCCTATAGGGCGCCAGTTTCGCTGTATTATCTAGGTAAATTAAAACATATTTTTTTTTATCTATTGAGCTACGCATAAAACAAGTAGAGAATCTAAAAGAACGCTCAATTCTACAGAGAAAAAGTACTCTTGTGAAGATCGTCTAAACTCTAAATCTATTTGCATTTAAAAGGTTGAATGTATTTTGTTATGATTTTTTTATTCTTAAAAGATGAAAATGTATGGAGAAGCAATGAAAGCAACTGTAAATAATAATAACAATTATTGGTAATAGTAATAATGGTTTTCCGAGAAAAAAAATCGTTTTTTCGTCCTTAAACCGTGTTTTTTGCACTTTTAGGTTAGGATATCTCAAAATGCTGACGTGATAGAGCAAACCTAAAAATATATTCGAATTCAGCGTCGAAAAATACATAAGAAACATACATAAGAATTGTTGCAAAATATTTATTGTCAGTTTAATAGCAACTATTTGAAG
The DNA here is from genome assembly GCA_029963805.1 of Aromia moschata. Taxonomy (NCBI): domain Eukaryota; kingdom Metazoa; phylum Arthropoda; class Insecta; order Coleoptera; family Cerambycidae; genus Aromia; species Aromia moschata. The sequence goes on from JAPWTK010000628.1 coordinate 147,523, forward strand.
AAAAGAGCACAACTAGAAAAGCCAAGAGTCACATAAAACAATTATTACATATTCTAAGAGAACAATTAAAAAATAAATAATATCTTAAAGGATGGTTTCGAAGATGTTTCCATTTGCTTGTAAAGACGATCTAATTATACGAGTAAAATTACGATGTACCCTTGCAACAATGTTTCTGTCGTTCTTTACTTCCTCAGCTGCTACAAAAATTATTTGAAGAAGCATTTGCATACTATCAATAGAGTTGGAATAAATAAAAAATTTTATTATTTATTCCAACTTCATTTAACAATCTCAGATATTTATTCCAACCATCTCAGATATTCCCCTGCGCCGAGACGCCGAGGAAGAATAGACGGACCAATAAGATAATCTCCTACAATTTTCGCCCACACATTTAAACAAAAAGTATGCTGAAATCTCGATTTACAAACTTGATGGGAGTTTTGCTCAGACCATGAGTGAATATTGTGATGATTTACTAAATCATGTCTATGAAATGATACTTCATCAACAAACAAAATTGGAGAAAAAATTTACATTTTATCTTGAAATATTCATATAAAACTGTCAAAAAAATATTTCGTTAGGTAAATTAGCGGTAGTCGATTTTTGCACAGGTTATGTTATACTCCTACCTTAGTGGTAGGGGTACTTCCAATTTCCTTGTACTTGTTTCAGGATTATAATCTAAATTGTCAATTGTCTATTAGGAACACGACGATTGGGATATCTGGTATGATAAAATCTTAAGGCAGCAGCACAATTCTTGTAACATTAAAAAAATACTTGCAACATATCAACATACTCGTTAATCATTTCTTAAACTGACTTTTAATAATTACCATTTATTATTAAATGACATTTACCTACTAGATCGCGTTACTACAAAGTGGCCAAAGTAGCATGATTTTATTTTTTTTTAGTGCGCAGTATTCAAATAAATTCGAAAATACACATTTTTTTTCTGGAAATTAAAGGCTTAATGAAAATAGTAGATGCAAATAAATATTATATAAACACATGCTTTTGTGTAACACGCCAGTTGAATAGAGAAAATATAAATGTTGTCCCAGTCGATTCCTGCGTCCCCTTTTGCTCACATTTAGACACATAATTTTAATACGGATACGCAACTATAAATGCTGTGAAGCAATGAGTTCTGAATTTATTAACAAAAAAGTGCCAGTTTTGGACGTTAATATTCGTGTAGGTATTAAATCCGAATTACTAATTCATAAATCTGGAGTGGGTACTGAAACCTTCGGAGTAGAAACAAAAAACTGGACGTTTTTTAAAACTTTTTTAATCAGAGTTTTAATCTTCTCCTGAAGATGCCAACTTAGTTGGCGAAACGCGCGTCGAAAAAGTAGTTCGGTGTTTCGTGGAAAACTTTAGTTTTTTTTACTAATTCATAAAATCAAAAATATCTCCCCAACGGTTAACTTGAGCCATTTTCAATAAGTATACATTTTTCTTCAAAAAAGTCCAATACATCATATTTTGTTGTTAAAATCTGTATACGAGGGTTGACAAAAAATGTTATTACATATTTAATGCATAACATTGCCTGCAGAGCCCTCCCCCCCCACGCGACAGCAAAAAATGATTATTATATTATTTTTTCCACCCTGAAAAAAATATCCCGCTAGAAAATTTGAAACACGTCTCACTAAAACTTATTAAGGAAATTATTAAGGAAAAAAACATTTTTTATTTTTTACTTTGACACCCCCGTCTCTTTTTTTATGTGACTTAGGTTAAATCAACTTATTTTCACCTCAGGAATCTCTGGTATCATTTGTGCCCCTTCACTTAAATACAACCCGTATATTTCTTAGGTAAATAACCAAATTCTAAAAAGAAAACAATATATTTTCTGTGTGTTATATCAAACTACAACTATAAGATCACAGTTAAAATACGCAATGATAGTCACATGTTACAAAACTTTTTCTGTCAGCATGCCAAAGCTACTTCGTAATTTTGTTTCATATTGTATTAATAAAAATTACTATAATAAAAACGTCAACAAGATTATACTTCTTTTTCGACTTTCGGATAATTTCATTCAACATTCAACATTCGTGTTCATTAATACATTGGTGTTAACTCAATAACATGTCAAATTAAAGGGAATTAAATTATCTAAAAGACCTTTGTGATGAACACATCGAAAAAAAAATTATTGAGGTTCGTGGACCTTTTAAAAGACAAGCAAAAATTTCGAAAAAATGTTTTTCGAAGGTTTTCCCATGATTACTCAAAAACTGCTGATGCTTAAAAAAAGTTAAACTCAAGATCCAAAAACTAGAAACTTGGAGCCTCAATTTACTTTTTTTTCTTTTCCCTACGACCTTTTTTTTCCCAAGTTACAGTTCTTTGAAAAATTTGGGACTCTTTTATATCCTTTAATTTCTGCGCCTAGTGTATTTAATTTAATATAGAGACATTCAAAAAAAACGTCATCAACTCTGGCTATGAACGACAGAGATAGAAATAGCGGTCATGTCTAAGCTTTTCGGTTATGTCAAACTTTTGACAAGTGATTGTCACAATTTGTAAAATAAACAATAGCTGTGATATGATGTGACAGTTTTGACAAGTAAATAAGGTTATAAATTTGAATAAGAATAGAAATACGTCTTTTTTTCTTGGCCAGCTTTGATGACGTTTTTTTTTGGATGTCTCTATATATAACAGCCGTAAAATTTTAATATTGTAACTTGTAATTTCTAATAATAATCCTAGTTAAATTTTAGCAATTTAAAAAAAAGGAAATGATCACCATATAACAACTTTCCTTTGAAACTGGAATGCCAGTTGAGTTCGGTGCCGTTATTTGTAAATATTATTCAGTTAATTAAGTGAGAAGTACTTGAAATAAATAACTATATGCTAGAAAAGAACTAGGTGTACTGATTCTGCAAAAATAGTGTAAAAATCAATCCCCCTTAACTCAACTATAAAAAAAATAATGGAACTATATTACGTTAGAATTAAGCTTTCATTTTAAAATGTGTCGATACAATTTCATTGAGTTAAATGCAGCATGAGAGCCTAAAATTAAATAGAGAACGAACGTGGTTGTATATAAATTTTCAATTCATAAAAAACACTCTCCCACATTAAAGTGCAGCGCGGAGATCAGTGAATGGATTGATGCTGACATTTAATCTGCAGCTGGCAATAAAAAATAAAACTTATCACCCGTCCCGTTATTTTGTTGGAATTTATCGGCCAGACTGGCCTATTCTAAATTAAAGGCAGTAAATCGTCGAGTTTTTTTTTTGTTTTAGTTTTCCTCCGTTAGTTAAACATTCTCCCCGTACTACTACAGACGAATGAAAACAAATAAAACTGCCACACTTCACATACACAATGATATTATAAATCCATCTGAATTATAAACGTCAGCTCCAGCACAGCGTAACCCCACTTTGAGATTGTGTGTATGCGAATATAAAGCTCGTTCAGTTTTGACAAGCGGAAATATAGGTGTTGTAGGCATTAACCGGGTTTCCAGCGTGTATAAAAAACAGTTAATTTTCCTCAATGCGAAGAAGGAAAATGGTAATTCGAAAGGGCCAACTATGCAATTATTCTTTACAAAGCGAAACGAATTCTATTCGAATAAAAGGCTTCTTAGTCAACATTATACTCAACGAATTCGAACGTTGCACAATAGTTTATTGGTTTCCAGACTATCGTATTGCCCAAGTGGCGCGGGTTATCGTAACGTACACAAGCGCGTATTTAAACTCTTCAAAGTTAGCGTCCTTGAACGCAAAAAAGCGTGCATATCGTGGCCATCTTTGAAACAAGGAGACCACTCTCGTGCCGCATTTTTCTGATTGAAGTAAAGCTTCTGCTACTCTTATTTCTCAATTAAACTCAAACAGAAGAAATATCGAATATATTCGTTTCTTTCTACTAGAAGGAAAATGGGGCGCATTTTCCTTAGCTACTAATTTAACTACAACTCTTTTGGAATTAGAAAAATTCAAATAAAAAATCAACCTAATGAAATAACATTTTTGTTCGACGCCCACAGTAACTGTGGAATATATGGATATTTAAAAAGTAATAGGCAACATACATACTCTCCTAATTAATACGACGTACATTTGGACGTCCTAGAAAAACCACAATTTGCTAATGGAAACAGATCAAAGTTTCTGTCGCAAGCATTTCGAATATCATTTGTTTTCATTACTGTTTACACAATTCAGACACGGCAAGCGGCGCAACGTCTAATAAATGCACAGCGGTATTTTTTTTTCACTCAACACTGTTCTGCAACGTGATTAAAAGCGGAATAAATTAAACGCTTTCTAACAGAATTATGGCCCCCCACCCCGAGGGGTTGGGGTATGTGCTTCGTTGTCTGCCTCCATCAGAATGTGCATAGTAGGACGATTGTAAACAAAAGACGACAAACATCTAATCTTTCACCGGGAAAAACATCCATCTCATAACAAAGGAAATCCAAAAATCGCGTCTTCCCACATACCGCTCGAGGGTGAAAACAGAATCATTAACGGCTGCTGACCACTCGGTGCTCCCCAAAAACCAGACGCTCTACTTACGCATTTCTTCATCCCTTTTATTTAGCCCTTTCAGGCCCGCCGTCATGTTTATTTCAGTATATTTTTTCGCCGTCTACGCAGCTATACGCTTCTTTATTTCATGTCGTACGGAATTCGACGTTTGTTCTTATTCGGTAACCTTTATTATCTTGTATACAGGCTCTATAAAAATGACCGCAACCCTTAGCGGCCACACGGGGTAACTAGTTACCCCAGGCTCAGAAAAAGGGAAATTAGAGGTCTAAAACCTTTGAAATTGATACAAGTAACGACATCTGTCGGTAGTAGACAAGTGTGAGATGTGACTCTATTACATAGGAAGCCAAAAAAAAAAATATACTTTATGCATGATCGGCGGATACTGTTATTTTTTTATGGTAGTGGTATATGTTGTGCGTACAATCCTAAAGTTTTAGCCCTTAATATTGAAAAATGGCGGAGTAATGAATTTTCACATATATGACGTTTTTAGAACGCCATCTATAAATTGACCGATAAAAATCACTAGAAATGTTGAAGAACTCTTCAACAAACATGAAACAATCGGTTAGAAGTCTTAAAACACCCATATGTCTTGTACAACTAGGTTTTTCGGCGTGGGGTAATGAGTTACCCCATGTGGCCGCTATGTGGCCTGGCCGGTGTGGCCGCTAAGGGTTAATTATGCACTCTATTCCAAATTTGATACCATGGTGAGGATGTTCACAAATTTTTTGTATTCTATGTTTCAAGGCGTTTTCCAAGCGAAACAATGCTGCTGGATGGTTTCAAGCCAAAAAATGGTTAGATACTGATGCTATGGTTACCGTTTGTAAATTGTTTATTTAGCCTACTAGATTTGCATCTACGTATCAAGAGTTTTTGATGAATTTGGCAGTTAAATGATCTGAAATTAAAAGCACCTCACCCATTTCTTTATTAATTCCGTTTCTGGAGTAATAAGCATAAAGACTTTGGAATACAGTGTATAGGCACCACGTTTTTAATTTATGATGCGGGTACAAGTTTCCAGACTTCAAAATTATTCACTTTAAAGTACGAGTATCCAGAATTAAAGTTATCCCACAAAACTTTAATCGGTATAAAAAGTTGAACATCGCTTATGGACTATATCAGTCGGTTATATTATCTCCGATTAAATCGGATTTGTGTAAATACGAGTACATAGTGAGAGTTTATCTTATCTTTAATAAACTTTTCATTACAGCTACCCCGCAAAGTTGTTTAGGACAGAGCACGCGATACCAATATTATTTTTTTTTCGAAAGTGATCAAATTGAACCGCGTTTTATAAAGAAAACGAGGCGTTTTGAAACAATCGTGTTAAAATTATGCATACGCGGTACACTAAGAATTTAATAATAAATACGGTATGTTACCCTAGGCGCAGAAGTTAAGGGATATGAAAAAAAAAAAATTTGGGTGATTTTCAAAGAGCTGTTACGTGGGGAAAAATGGTCGTAGAGAAGAGAAGAAAAAAGGAAATCGAAGATCCAGTTTTTGGATTTTGAGTTTAAAAATTTTTAGCGTTAGCAGTTTTTGAGTGATCATTAGAAATCCATCGAAAACACATTTTTGGAAATGTTTGCTTGTCTTTTAAAAGGTCCACGGAGTTTCATCGGAATTTCATCATAAAGTTCTTTTATATAATGTAATTCTCTTTAATTTGACCTGTTTTCGAGCCCTGTATGATGATTTTTCGTTGAGTTATTATAATGAACGTACAGAAAATTCAAGTACCTAGGGTTTTGAAAACTGACAAGTATCATTTACAAGTCGTAGTGATTGTTTTTTTTCACAAAAAAAAAATTCAAAACGAAATTGTTGATTGAAAAAGAGGTCATAAATTACATAATTAGGGATATTTGCATAAATTAGCATAACTTTGCAAATAGTGGATATACCAACGGTATTGACTGCAACTTTTCAACCCTAATGTACCAAAAAGAAACCCTGATAGTTTTGCTGCGATTTTTTCTTTCATAGTGCCCGGAATGATTGTAATTGTCGTTTGTGCTAAAAATCAATATAAGGGTCGATTTTCACTTTTTTGTTAATTTTTTTAAGTTAAAAGGTTTTTTTTATACAATATTCCATATTTTCATTATCAAAAAACATAAATTACTGTGAAAAAATGAAAAAAAAATATTTTTTTCAATTTCTAATATCGATAATTTTGTGGGTTAGTTTAAAAAAAGGTTTTTTTTTTTTAATGAAAGCTTGTGTAAACGATTATGTAAACGATGTGAAGAACTCAGTAAAAATTCAAGATTTGTAAAATGAAATACAGCGATCCATTGGGGGGGGGGGGGGGGGGGGGGGGGGTTATCAACTCGTTTTAATTAACTTTTAAATTGACATTTAAAACCAAGGAATTGGTCAAAATAATTCGACGATTTTTTTATTGACAATTTTATGATGAAATTATCGAAAAAAATTATTGAAGTCCACGAAAACTTGACTGACAAAAACTGACTGACTGACGCTAAAAAAAATTAAATTCATGATCCAAAAACTAGAAACTTTGAGCTTCAGTTTTCCTTTTTTTTTTTTTTTCCCTACGACCATTTTTCCACAAGTTACAGCTCTTTAATCACCTAAACATTTGGGATTTTTTTATATCCCTCAATTTCTACGCCTAGTGTTAACATTAAGTTTTCGCAATGTTTTGCTAGGCGTATGCGTATGTAGACATTTTCATCCAATCATGTGTCTAAAAGCTGTTAATAGAAGAACGCTTTTTTGGTGATATATTTGAAAATCTTTTTTTGTCGTGTTCTCAATCGGAGTATTTTTAATCGTCGAGGGACAACCATATTGTGCCTTTTAACGAATTATTCTCGCGGAATTATAGTATAAATGGCGGTAATGATGCGAATTTAACGTCACCATCGAAATTAACAGCGTTTATTTAATTAACGACTTATACGGCCGTCTGGCTGTGATGGGCCCAATTTAACTCTCGATAACCCTCGAAAGATTTAATATGTCGCATGCTGGACGTCCAAATTCAACATCCACGTTGCGGTCGACATTATTTGTTGTTGGGCGCCGTTTACAAAGACAATTTGGAAATACATAAATTTCGTATTCGACATAAACGTGTTGATGATTTTTTATACGTTTTTTTTTTTGATAAAAAAAAACATTGTTCAAATTCTCCCTTCCGAACTTCCTTTTATGGACATTTTCTTCACCTCGCATATACAGTATAAACCATTAAACATTAAAACATACCTATATTTTTATTTATCATCAAATTTAAGCGAATTGTGTCAAAATGTACATCACTAAAATATGTATGGATACTGAATAAAACGTTCCATTCTAATCAAAAATGCAAATTGGTGTGTCCTATATTTTGATGCTAAAATCGTTAACGTTGGATATTATGTAAATTAAAAAATCACAGGGGTGCTGTGGCTCTTAAGGGGTTTCACCAGTGTGACGTACTAAAAAAAGAATGCATTTTATCGGATTTTTTTTGAAAAAACGGGTACACCAATCAATTTGAAATTTTATACGTTTATTGTACGTATTGTCAAGTATATAAAATAATTTTTTCGTTGAGATTTGCAGCTTTTTGTACACGCTATAGAATGGCGCTCGATGATGTACGAAAAAGTGGCGTTGACAGCATAACTCCAGCTGGGAACGTCTGAAATCAATATTTCAAAAAAAACATTAAAATATAGGTTACTGATTATTACGACATCGTATAGAATTTGAAAATTTTGATTAGAAAAAAAAAATGGCGAGCGTTTAAAAAAAAAAACGAATTTTTTAGTAACATTTTGCAGTAAATTGTTAACAAAAAAAAGAACACGCAATTAAAAAAAAAACTGTACGATTCCGTAATAGCGACACGTTTCCTGAATAAAATCCGTTTTGAATCAGGTCGATCGGACAAAAACTGTTCGAGTTATGCTGTCAACGCGTCGAAAAACATGGTTTTGAGAAAAACCCGTTTTAAGTTTTATAAGGGGTAAGGCCCACCGCAGACGACCGACTATCGGTCACCTACAATTTTGTCTGTATGAATGCAACGTATACGTTTGAATGAGACACCGCAGACGACAGACTAAAAAGACGACCCGACTAAAAAGTTGGATTGGTGTGCGGTGTCTTCCTTCAAAATAGTCGGTGACCGACTGTCTGTCGTGTGCGGTGGGTCTAACGTACCTACGCACCGTTTCTTTACTTCTCGAAAGGTTATAGGCCAGTCAATAGAGCTTTTTGACATGACACGATTGATACCTGAAATCCGACTACGGGATACTTTTAAGTTCAGTCCTTAGATGAAAACGTATATGAATTGGACTAGGAAATAGTCTTTTTTTAATAACAAATTAGTGAAAAAAAAATGGTTTTTTCAGTTTTTTTGCTTATAGAAGAAAAACTATTGAAGCAATCAAATCGCATCCAATAGGAAAATTATCTTTTCTTAATAAATTCGTAATTCGAGTATTTTTGCATTAGAAGAGTCAATCTTGTGGGAAAATGTAGGTAATGGCACGAAGAATGAGTGTGCAAAAACTGGATTATGTCCGATGCATAGTTTTTGCACAATAGTCGAATAAAGTTTTTTACATCGTATTTTGAATATTCCATAACACGTCGAGCGATAGATTAAATAACATTTTCTCGACGGATTCGAAAACTACAGAGTGTAAACTACAATTCGTCCATTTACTTTGTTTCATTTAAATGCCATTAAATTGGTGTAAAAGGCCTCTGAACACCGCGCGAAATTTGCTGGTCGCTGCCGCCGCTTACCCTCGCCCCCCCCCTATACCTCGCTCGGCTGTCAGCGCGCCGCCGAACATTTTGCGCGGTGTTCAGAGGCGTTTAACACCAATTTAATGTAACAATGTAAATGGACGAATTCTAGTTTACACTCTGTAGTTTCCGAATCCGTCGAGAAAATGTTATTTAATCTATCGCTCGACGTGTTATGGAATATTCAAAATACGATGTAAAACAATTTATTCGACTATTGTGCAAAAACTATTCATCGGACATAATCCAGTATTTGCACACTCATTCTTCGTGATATTACTTACATTTTCCCACAAGATTGACTCTTCTAATGCTAAAATACTCGAATTACGAATTTATTAAGAAAAGGTAATTTTTTGCGTTTTTTCCGAGTTTTCTCAGCGAAAAATGTACCGATTGACTATTTCATTCTAAAGGTTTTTGAATTTTCTACAACTTTCCTATTGGATGCGATGTGATTGCTTCAATAGGTATCAATCGTGTCATAAACTCACCCCTTTTCAAGCTCTATTGACTGGCGTATTATAGCTGACTGACGACTCTAATTGAGGGTTTACACGTGCAATGGTGTGCTGGCGCCAGTAATAACGCCAGTTTAACTTGCATGCCAGTGAAGGTTTACACATTTATGAAATTTTATCTCGCTAGTCTCATTCGCTGAGTGCAAGGTGTTAAAGTGAGTGTATAAAGAGATCCTTTATATTGTTTATCAACTAAAAATGTCAACAACTGAAACTGTCGATATTTACTTTCCTTGCAATGTTTTCATATGCATCTTCTCTTAAATTCCTATCTTTACATGAACTGGAATGTATATCCCACAAGCAAGGGCCGAATTCCACTTTTAGCTCATTGTAAAGAAATATAATTACTAAAATAAACACAAAACTGTGGTCTACTAAATTGATACCACACAATATAGATTCCAAGTACGTAATATTTACTGGCGTGCGTGAACTGGTTTACATTTGGAAATATTATTTGTAGTGGCGCATGAATTACTACTGGCGCATGAAAAGTTAGAACGCTCTAACGTGCGTGTAAAAATGCACGACAGTAAAGGTTTACATTTAATTTACACTAAAACTTGAAATTTTATTTTACACTAAAACTTAACTGGCCCAAGTCACTGGGTATGAATTTCAGCGCCCGCGTGGACGAAAAAGGCGGTAAATTGTGCGCATCCATTATGGTGCGCTTTGCGCGTAAGAACGCACGTCAGTGTTTGGCGCCGAGCGTCAGTGTTTGGCGCTAATTTTAAATTCTTCCGAGTCGAATAAAGTTACACGGGTTGGGGGGTATGTATTTTTTGGGGTCAAGAACTATCGATTAAAGCAAAAAAAAAAATCGTTTTTTTTTTGTCACACTAATGAAACCCCTTAATGATTCTTAACTTTTCCCACTTTCCTATTTTTCCCATTTTCGACAATAACGAAATAAAATGGATTACAAAACATATCCTAGTCCTATCCAAAAAGTATCCATTTCAGTAACTTTTTTCCTGTTATCATTATACCTATAGTATACTCGATAGAGGGTAATGAAGCTTTAGAAACTAAACCTCAAATTTACTAAACTCAATTATGCCCCATATAATTCAGTTAGTGTTGTTTTCGGTAAAATAAGCGTCGGGGAATTTTCGCTCTTCTACAATACCAATTAAAAGTTGTCTGGGGATTTTGTGCGTATTTTAAAATGAAACAGAAAACTCAATTGTTATTTAGTCAGGACGAAACAATACGAGTGTTCCATTTTGGCCGTAAACTTTTGTTTTATTGTACGGCGATTATATTATAATTATAACTTTTCGGGATAGTCAAAGATTCTCTTGAACGTACAGCGGCCACTGAAGAAATCTAAGGCGGGAAAATTTTAATTGTTTATGAAAATGAAAATTTGCACAGTTTTCCTGCACCAATTTGTTGACGATTTCGGAAAAAATATGGTCCGACTAGAATTCCGATTAGGCGTAGGCATTTCCGAGAAGCGCCGCGTACACAAACTCGATAATTCGATTTTTGATTTTAATTAAGATTCAATCGGCGGCTGCTTGGGAGAAAAAATAAATATTTGTGTTGGCAAACATTTAGAACAAATTAAACGATTTCGGATTCCGGCCAATCTACGGGCACAATAGTTAATCAAAACAAATGAACAGACCCGATCGCCAATGTCATTTATTTTTATTTTGGAGGTTGAAAGAAGTGCCTAAATTAACTCCAGCTTTTCGCCTGGATCCGAGGCTGCGCGAACACGCTCGAAACGATACAAACACGTAAAACGATAAATTCCCATCGTTTCCTTTCGTCAATAAGACAACATACGAGGTGTGTAAATTAAGTGAGTTAGACTGTTTTTTTTATTTTATTTTTTCGAATAGAATTACAATTCAGTATTGTCTCCTTCAAAATAATTTCCTTGGGAAGTTACACAGCGCTGGAGACGGTTCTTCCTTTCCTCATAGCAGTGCTGGAACACATATATTGGGATATAATTCAGCTGGTCGGTTACAGCTGTTTGAATGTTTTCTATAGTCCCAAAATGACGCCTCTTGAGGTGATTTTTCAATCTCGGGAAGAGAAAAAAGTCACAAGGACTCTAGACGAATACGGAGACTGAGGAGCCACAGGAAGGTTTTTACTAATTAAAAACTCGTTTACTGAAATGGCTGTGTGACAAGACGCATTGTCGTGATGTAACATCCAGTTGTTCTTTATGTTTGGTCTCAAGAACCTCTCTGTAAAAGTGTTTACAGAGAGGTTGTTACTGTTTGGCCTGGAAGCACACAAACTCATTGTGGATAATTCCCTGGAGTAATCAAAAAAGCAAATCAGCACGCATTTGATCTTCGACTTGCTCATTCTTGCTTTTTTGGATTTTGGAGAGCTTGAAGTGTATTATTCCATGCTTTGGCGCTTGGTTTCCGGGTCGTACTCAAACACCCAAGTCTCATCACTAGTATTGACACGTTCCATAAAATGGGAATCATTTTCAATCGATTCTAAAAAGTAAAAACACCTTTCTCGCCTGATGTCTTATTGTTCTTGCAAAAGGTTTTTTGGAACCATTTTTGCGCAGATTTTTCTCACCCCCAATTCGTTAGTCAAAATCTGATGAACAGTGGTGTGATTCAAATATAACTCTTCCCCGATCGTTCTTGTCGATCGACGTTCTGAACGCACAAGATTCCGTATTCTATCGACATTTTCATCGGTTCTTAAAGATGAAGGCCTTTCGCTGCGTGGTTCATCTTCGATCGACTCTTTCTTCCTTCTGAGAATGACGAATCCCTCGGCCTTATACCACCGAAAAACCTGGGCTCTTGAAAAAACACTGTCTCCATAGGCTTGTTGAAGTTTTGCAAAAGTATCTATTGCGCTGTGTCCAAGATTGAAGCAAAACCTGATAGCACAACGTTGCTCAAAATTAAAATGTCACTAATTTTTAAAATGCACTAGAAAAAAACGGTTTGCGAAAACAGTCAAACAGAACAAACCAATGACTCTAACAAGGTCAAACTTGTTCTGAAGGTGCATTATATGTTAACCTACCGCCCGTAAAGTCCCACCTCCGCTGTGTTGCTAGATCGGGCGCTACATTGCCAGTCTCAGTAACAACCGAAATTACCATACATAAAAAAAATTCTACACTTCATTATTACAATCTTTTTAATATCCAGTTTGGCACCAAAATGTTTTTTTTATACTAGTATGAAAAAGTGAAAGCTTTGACGGAAAATTATTAACTTCTGAGTCTCTGAGGTCATTTCGTTAAAATCTACATACATATGTATGTACCTATGTATATCATTCACTTGCACTTGTAAAATTATTCTAAAAAAAAAAATTTTTTTTCTTGCTTGGTTTCTGGTAAACAACTCCTTAGCAACCACAACCTACGTCCCTAGTAACCAATCACAGCCTACTTTATGTCAATCATTTTCGTTTACAAGTAATACTTAGTGAACGTTCGTATTATGTATGTACATATTCGATTATAAAAAAATCTGAATGTAATATTAAAAATAATTTGTAGAGCAATATTAGGAGGGGCATACGTGTTAACATATGCCCCTCCCGTAAGCATTATGGCATTCTGTATACATATACATATATTTCGCACCTAGGACTGTCTGAATGGTTATTTCAAAGTATACAGCGAATCAGAGCAAAGGTGCCAAATTCAAGTACAGAATGCTATAAAGTGTGAAACACGTTTACAGAATGCTCTTTTCATATTATGAGTAAATAGGTACTATTGACATATGCACATAGTATTTACTTATATAAGATGCAATTCGTTAAAATTAAACAAAAAATTCAATACAGCGACGTTTTATGTAATTTTATGTGTACAATGCGAATAAAATAAGTGGACAACGAATGAGGAATTTGAAGAATGTTTTGAGCTTGTGCGGAAGCGGAAGTGCGGAAATGCGATACAGAATACGTTAATATTCAAAAGAGGTCAAATACAAGTTTTATAAATACAAATATAAATTTTAGGGGATATAAAATCTCTCTAAAAATCCTCTCGAAAAAATCGCCTACACTTCTTCGTCCCTACCCTAGGAATAGGGGGGGGGGATAGAATAAAATATAAAGAAATATATGGAAAAATTTGTAAAAAGTTGTTTTTAAAAATGCATAATAAAATATAAATATAAAAAGATAAATTTAATAAAATAAATATTAAAGTTGTGAATATGAGTTTCGCACTTCTTGACATTTTGTAGTACAAGCTATTAACTATTCATTCCTAACAAATTGGAGGATAAAAAATGGTTCGAAACGTCTAAGCAAAGTAGCGTCCACTATTTGAGAAGGTATTGTATGTAAACTTACACAATTGACGATAGCCCCGATTTTTATTTGCTTACTTGTTACACTTTACATCGACGTATGTAAATAGTGCAGTGGAAAAAAATATGAAAATTGACGGATTCCCTATTAGGCGATCCATTTTTTTTTATATATACTTTTTAATACCTATTACTTCTGAAAGTGTGATCAAGGTCATCACATACCTATACTTGAATAATGTCATTTTTAATAGTATACACACGCTAATTTTGCAAAATAACAGTAATATATCACCTAATAATTACGTAGACTGTTAGAATGAAGACAGAAGTTAGTTTTAGACTTACAAACAACCAATACTTCTGCGTATTCTCTATCATATTTCTGCACTTCGAAGTAAATTCCGGATTAATCTTTGTTCATCCTCTTATGTAATTACAAAAAATGTGGATGTAATTATTTTTTAATTAATTATATCTTGTATATAACGATTCCAATAGTTATACCTAATAATGTATTTATACATGGTACGCACATGACACAGTATTCTGTATGTTAGTGTCGCACTGTATGGCATTCTGTACCTGAATTTGGCACCTTTGCTCTGCTTCGCTGTACAATTTGAAATAACCAATCAGGCAGCCCTAGGTGCGAAATACATATATACAGAATGCCATAATGCCTCCCGTAATACGTAAATCCCTTTTATAAAATCGTTTGTAAAATCTCTAACGAAATGAATCCTTGAAATGAACGCCGGTGGTAAAGGGTAAGTATTTATTTATTATTTATTAATGAAAATCTTGTATATTTATATTTTGTACAGTAAGTGATTCAAATTCATTCTGATTGAGTGTCAGTTGGAACCTTCAAATGTAAATATTTTGTTTTACATTCTGATATTTGTGGTTTCATGATAGCGTCTCCTAGAAAGGACTCCATATTATGCATAGAAGACGCTAATCAGAAATACCGTTATATTTTGTCACGTCCCTCAAGAGGGACTCCATGACTGAAAATCAAAAACGAGTAAGTTAATTTTTAATTTAGTTTGAGCCTGCATTGAATTCATTGCTGCTTTAGAAGATGATGCCATAGTATACCCTCTTCCTCCCATGAATGAAAGAGATGAGACATATGAAGATAGCAACGGCGGTGAAGTCGTTATCTCTTTACTAAAAAAATCAGATGTAATACCAAATAGTGGATCTAAAATTTACTTCTATAACTACTTGTGTAAAGCTGTTTGATCATTTATCTACAATAAATATATGCGCATCTGGTACCATAAGGGAAAATAGAACAGAAATATGTATTTTTTTAACAAAAAAGGACTGGTAGAAAGAAAATCGGGGATCATACAGACATAAGGATAGTGACAAGGTCCTATGGAAAACTAATAAAATAGTAACCGTTGCATCCAATTTCGAAGATACTACAGTCGTTAACACCAAGCGGTAGTGTACGGAGAAAAAGGCACACAGATGTATACCCCAACCACAAGTTGTTTCTCGATATAATAAAAGTATGGCGGGTGTTGATAAAATGGATGGTCATATCGCATACAGAAGTAGAATGAGGAGAAAATGGTATTGGCCCATTTTCGTATACCTTCTTGATGCAGCTGTTGTTACCGCTTGGCTACTTATGAAGAAAGTCAAAACTCATGTAATGTAATGTATGTCAAAAACTCATGTAATCCAGACTGCGTCTGTCTACTTGTTTTCCGACGGTGTCTTCGGTACCAAGCAATCTCGAGGAGACTTCGTTGCCGAAATTAGTGGATACTAGATATGATAATGTTGTTCACATAATTCAGTTTTCAAACACCGATGGAAGATGCCAATTGTGTAAAAAAAAGTAATAATATTTGTGTAAAATGTGACTGCGGCCTTTATCTGAACTTTTTTTTTTTAATTTTCACAACAAATATTTATATAAATTTAATAAAATTACTTGTATTTATTTCGTTTTGAGCACTTTATGCAGTGAGTCCCGTAAAAAGGGACATACTGTACTTTTAAAAAAATAAGGAAATCAAGCTCCTTTTTTAGTAAAAAAAAAACATTTATCTATATTTTAATTTGACCAAATAAAATAATCAAAAATAAACATTTAACAATTTTTAAGTGCAATGGGTTAATGTTTTTACAACTGATTTTTACACGCAGAGAACTTGCACTGATTTTTTTGACAGTTTTCCATTCTGTTTCGAGTACATACATATAGTACAAGTACATATAGTAAAGCTTTGTTATTACAATAAAATAAAAAAATCAAAAAAAGTGTTCGGCAGAAGTCTAATTGGCAACCATCTTGGAGTTGCCATTTAAAAAAAAATGGATCTCTCCGATGAAATGTTATATTACACACATATACAATTCGTGAACAAAATTTGAAGGAATTCGACTGGATTGAATTGCATGAAAAGTTAAGATTTATGGCTTCGACCCAGACAACGAACAGATAGATAAAATCGCGTACTAAAAATCCGTTTCAGTATCCACAAATCGGACTGCTATTCGTTAATTTTTGACGTGGTCTTGTCGGCGAGGAATTCAAATTAAACCGGAATCATTCGTCTATTTGGTCCCGTGAAAAACTTTCTTCCGTCGGATTTGATTGCCTCCGCGAAATCTAGTGGCCGTCGTTCTACTCGTAGATCCTTTTCGCATCCCCTCGGAGCCGGTGTGGCTCGTGAAAACTTGGCGCGTTGCAAAATGGACCGCAATAAATTCTAGCTCTAAATCACCGCCTGAACTTGCGCGCTGAATGGTTATTTTTCCTTCTCAGCACGCAGAAACTGGAGCATAGAACTATTATTAATACAGTTTATGATGTGTACCGTGTTTTAGTTATCGTAACGATTTCAAATATTAATTGCATATGATGAAAATCTTTGCATTTTAGAAGAACAGCGCTTTCGTATTTAAGGAGGGAGCCTCGTGTAAAGGACTGTTTTTTTTATTACTATTATTTTTTTTTTTGCAAAAGATGAGAACATTATTCAATCGTAGTAAAATATAGAGACATCCAAAAAAACCGTCATCAAAGTTGGCCAAGAAAAAAAAAGACGTATTTCTATTCTTAATCGAATTTATAACCGTATTTACTTGTCAAGACTGTCACATCATATGATAGCCATTGTTTATTTTACAAATTGTGACAGTCACTTGTGAAAAGTTTGACATAATCTGTCAAACTTGTCTCGTTCACAGTCAGAGTTGATGACGTTTTTTTTGGATGTTTCTATATTAGATAATATTGACGATGAAATGTGTATGAATCTAGTGGATGGCACCAGAGGTCGCAATCTACCATCTGCTGAACCTCTGTCAGTGGTTTCGAGTCCCGCCTAATAGACTTGGCAACTCTATTAGGACATGGGTGTTACTGTGTGAGTGTATCGGGGGTTAGGTGGAAGAGCGCCGAATGTGAACCTCGCCTACGTAAATTCAAAGGCACAAAAAAAATTACCAGTTTCCAGGCGTGATAACGCGTTTTCATGCGTTTAAACGCATTTTTATGCGTTTAAACGTGGGTACAAAATTGACGCGTTTTCACGCATAATCATGCATGATGACTTAGGCGTTATAACGCGTGTTCACGCGTGAACTTTTTTTCCCGGGTGTACGATGATTTTTCGATGAGTTATCGCCGTTCAAAGCAAAAATGTCATTATTGACAATTATCATAGTCAATAATGACATGTTAATATGATAATTGTTCAACTGCAATTACTCGGGAAATAATTAATGTACAGAAAATTCAAGTAGGTTTTTGAAAACCGTAAAGTATTCTTTACAAGTAGTAGTGATTGTTTTTTGTTTTAAACAAAATTTTTTCGTAACGAAATTGTTGATTGAAAAAGAGGTAGAAAATGGCATAAATCGGGATATTTGCATAACTTGGCATAACTTTGCAAGTAATGGAGTAATGGATAGACTAAGGATATTGACTGCAACTTTTCAACTTTAAAGTTTAAAAATTGAATTAACAAAATTTATTATTTGTTTATTTTTTATTTCGGTTTTTTTGAAAACTACCTTTACAGGCCGATTTTTTTTTCCCACCAACGGAAGCGCTATCTATTATTGAAAAAGCAAACCAGCAAACTTGTTTGGCCCAAACATCAACTCGCTTCGCCTCGTTTATCTGTTCTCGGTACCTTTGGCGCGCATCACTTTGATGACCTCGTAGGGACCTTTAAGGTTTTGTTTTGGTTCTAAAACTTCGGGAATACATTCTTCAGATAATAAATAAATGTTTTAAGCAATAAACAAAGAATTTAAAAAAAATCATTTTACACGAGGCTTTTCATTTTTACATTGGTTTTAGAAAAAAACAATCACTTTGCAGTTTTCAAAACTCTACTTGAATTTTCTGTACGTTAATTATTTCCCGAGTAATTGCGATATATCAGCGAAAAAAAAGATATTTGAGCAAAATCGACGGCATTTGAAAGAGGAAGACTTGTACTTTAAGATCCCACATATAGTTTTTTGAGAAAAAAATCGCGGTGATACATAACCTCAAATATGTATGTCAAAAAACAAAAAGTGTTTTTTGCACTTTTAGATTAGAATATCTCAAAAACCTGACATGATTACTTCGGAAACGACTATTCATTGTCCAGGGGCAAAATCTTGCAGGGTAGTGAGTCATTTAATTTTAAATATAGGGCATCAAAACTATACTGTTGGACAGAGTGGCACGTTTTACTTACAAAAACCAATGCCTACTGTGATTTTTTTATTGACTGAAAGTCAAGAAGAAATGTATTAAAGCTGAATATTCAATTTTAAAAATTTTGTAGTAGAATTCTGGTTTAGTAGAAGTAGTTCATACCTTAAACTGAAAAACGATTGAAAAAATGTTTTTATTTGGATTAAATTAAAATAGCAGAATAGCAAATAATACAAAAAATAACAATTTGGAATAATCAAACTGGATTTCATTACAAAATAGAAAACTGGATGTTGGCAATGAAATTAATTACTTTTTTTTCAGTTAATATATCGCCCACGTTAAAATACAATATTTTCAGACAAAATTTGGTACACACTCATTTTAGGGAAACAATCTTAATTTGGCAAAATGTGAAAATTTTTATTACATTAACAACAGTTTTCCTACAAGTGTAATATTTTAAAAATCTAATAATCCTAATAATTGTACTTATTCTTGCTGTTTTGGCACGAGTAGTTGTGCCATAAAATAAACGTCCATACCCTATAAAATAAATATAAACATAAAATAGGAACAAATAAACACTAAGAAGCTTGTAAGAAAAAAAATTGTAAGAAACATCGTTATTCTCTTGTTGACGAATGGCCAATTAAAATTTACGCGACGATTCTCGTTCATTGACTGCCCACGAAACGCAAAATACACTGAGCTGGGAATGTATGCATAAATCAAATAAAATATTAAATATTTAGGCTAATAACTCCTCGATATTAATCGCGCCGAAGTTAATAATAACTCATTGTTTTCGTACTTCGCGAAAATCTGTTTATTTTTTTCCGCCCGTTCGAACGTACACACAGACGATTCGGAAATAGGCCGGGCGAAACGGGCTCTGACGACGCTGCTGTTTAATATGCGGACGGGCGGTTTATTTTTAAAAAAAATTTGACCTATTGCCACGGGCGTTACGTCAAGCGCCTAATGAATGGGACAACGCCGAGGCAGCAGAAGGTCTAAATTTGTGATGCGCGTCCGCCTCGACGGAGAAACAACGGGTCCAGGTCAAAATCTTTCCGTGAATTAAAAAAAAAAACACGAGTAAAAATAAAAATACTAACGAGGCATATTATCCATAAAAGTAGGTATGCATTAAATTATATTTTCTTTAACCTGCTGTAAATTTAACATTTATTTTAATTAAATTAACATTTAATTAATTAATAATTATAATTAACATTTATTCAATTAAAAATTTCATGTCAATATCTATTTCATATCCCAAATTTCATATCTATATCATTAAACCAGATGCTCTTATTTTTAGCAGTTACATACCATGGCAACGAAAAAATTTCCAGTAATTTTTGTCCTGCTGGGTACCTTAGGCCAAATAAGACGAAATTTTTCTGTCAAATATTAACACGACATTAAACTGATGTTTAATTACACGTATCATTTCTTATTTCTACATGAGCTTAGATTACAAACATGTTATATCTATTACTTACGTAAATAACCAAATATTAAAAAGAAAACCTGTATTTTTTTCATGTGTTATATCAAACTACAAATAAATGTAATAAGATCACAGCTAAAACATGCAATACATGTTGTATGTTACAAAACTTTTCTGTCAGCGGGCCCAACCTACTTCGTAATTTTATTTCGTATTGTATTCTATAATAAAAGCGTCAATCAATCAGAGTTATCAAAATGTATTTCTTAATTATATTTAGATATGAAATGTTCTTAGTGTATTTGAACACGTGGGGGACGTGTTCAAATTGTTGACCGTAAATTTTTTGTCGGTCCCAAATGTTGTAAGAATTATCTATTTCTAATCAATTATATTTATCCATAAAAGTGTGCATTAAATTATATTTTCTGTAACCCGCTGTAAATTTAACATTTATCTAATTAAAAATTTCATGTCAACATCTATTTCATATCACGAACGAATCGGATGTTTTACTTTTAGCTGTCACCACGACAGCAACAAAAATTTCCGGATTTTTTTCTTCTAGTGGGTACGCGGGAGAAATTACACTAGGAAATTTCATATCTGTATCATCAAACCAGCCAGATGCTTAAGATTTGTAGCAGTTATACTATTTCTAATCTGAATGTGAAGACATAAAAAAAGCAAGGTTGTCAGATATATTTACTAAAATTGCTAAGCTCACTATACAATTTATACTTCATACTTCAGTAAACTGTTAGTTCGTGACGTTCTTAGAAAGCTAGTTTGGAAATATTTAAAAAAAATACATAGATATAAATTTATTAGTTAGCATTAAAATAAGGCATTTAAAATTGCTGGAAAAATAATTATAAATTAAAACAATTTTATATAAGTTAATAAATTCTTTTACATCGATTTCCCTTGTATGTATCTTAAAAACGCGTTTTTTTGTTTCTTACATATTTCTAGTAGATACCGTATTTTCCAAAGCCAATTAAAAAAAAACAAAAAAATAACAAAAAATAAAACAAAAAAGCAAAAAAACAACAAAACAATGGCAAAAAAATTAAACAAAAAAAAATAACTTCATATTCTTACTAACATGCCCGACTCAATCCTTTTTCCTAGCAAGAAAAGCTCATACTTCCACATGGTTCTTACGGGGCAGATTTTTTCAGATTGTTTGGCTAAATGAGCATTATTTACAGAAAATTATATTACAAATATTATGAGTTTTGTATGAAAGCTAATTTTAATCTCCTATATTGATTTGTATGAAAAAAAAATATTTCACAATTTTCGAATTTATAAAAAGATATATGCACGCCATCGGGCGGCGTTAGCCATCAAAGGAATTTAAAATATATCTCTCCACATTGAGTTTAGAAAGACTATAAGACTATACCATGGCAAATTTCCGGAAATTTTTTGTCATGCTGATAAAATGATGTTTGATTACACGTATAATATCTTATTTATACATGAGCTTAGATTACAAACATGTTATATCTGTACTGAAATTCTGAAATTTGTGCTACAACGTAGGGCTCGACACTATAAAACTCTATGATAATGACAGTATAAATCGTATTTTTAAGCGCCTTGTGAATTATGTATACACCCGTGTATTTCTTACCTCTGCATACCCACGTCACTGACCGATCCTTCCCGATGTTCCCGGGACTCACGTCTGCGCGGTAGTACGCCGATCTCATGCGAGAACGCTGGATAGATAAATGCAGTTTCACACGCGGTAAGCCGGGATTTCCGAACTCTACCTATTACTAATGTAAATAACCAAACACTAAAAAGAAAAACTATATTTTTTGTCATGTGTAAACCACAAATTACAAATGTAAACTTTGTATTCAGATCAAAAATCAGCATGCCCAACCAACTTCGTAATTTGATGTCGTATTGTGTTCTATAATAAAATCGTCAACAAGTCATCAATAAGTATTACTTAATTATATTTAGATGTGAAATTTTCTTACTCAACCCCCCACGTGTTTAAATTATTGACCATAAATTTCTTCTCGGTCCCGAATATTTTAAGAAAAATTTCCCTCGTCTTCGACTCGGGATAATTTTCACAACATTCGAAACCTCGAAAATACATAAAAAAAATTTCGGTAACACCTAATTCAAGGACCAGGGGAATTACTAGTGAAATTGTAATTATTTCTGAAATATCTTCAAACCAATCGGATGCTCTTATTTTTAGCTGCTACTTCGGCGACGACAAAAGTGTCTGAAATTTTTTCTCTGACTGGGTATCACGGTGAAATCACATTGGAATATTTTCTGCCAAATATTGACACCACATTAAACTGACGTTTGATTGTTATTGACGTAATTTTTTTTTTATTTGAATTTAAATAATTATAAATACATACATATTGGTATTATGTTACGTCTATTGCTTAAAAATAATTGTAACAAGAAAAAAATGTGTTATGTTTCGGTTATAATTCAAACACTAGGGAGATTACAACTGAAAATTTCAAAAGTTATGTGGAACTTATTTTTTTTTTGGTCGTTACGATAATAACAAACAACTATTAATACCACATAACAAAAAAAAAGACAGACGAGTGCATCATTATCATTATTTATCAAATTACTGGAGCAAGAGGCATTAAGAGCTACGGTAAGACGGCTTCATATATTATCTTGTTATCCTTTCGAGTAAAATTCCGCGCATCCATCTCTCTATTCACGGCCCGAAGTACAATCTAGTTATTTTTATTTGCAACATGCGCGGTTCCACACCTGCGACCCTATCCGAGTCTGGAGTCCTCAAAGGAAACTTCACGTCGTCTTGAAATTTCCATTTTGCTCGCCTCTGCCTTATGCATCCCGCACCTCAGTCCAGAAAGTGTGGTCGCGTCGGGATTTAATTAGCAAACGAGAAGAAAACTCCATTCACTGCTGGTACAAAATACCGGGGAAAAAGTAAATAATTAATTAATATAATGAATTAACTAGTTAATTTAACTAACTAGTTAAATAGTTAATTAACTAATTAACTATTGTAAATAGTTAATTTAACGAACAACTAACATTACCAACAAATAATTCGCAATAGAACGTTAAAAATTAGAACGAGTTGACATTACCTTTTGGAAAAGTTAACGAAACACCTAGAAAACTACTACTAGTCACGTATTATGATTTAACCGAGAACTGCAAAGATATTAAGGGGTTGAAAAACTGACAAATATCAGGATCCATATAAGCATTAAGGAATCTGTGAGTATAAAATTGGTCGTTTAAAATGATTGAATGATTGCTAATGAAAAAAAAAAAACAAAAATGGGCCTACAAACAATTACTAAGCAAATTTATTAACAACTACTATAGTTTGTTATAATAGGTGTCCAATTTTAAAACATCCACATGAACAACTCTGTAGAAAAGCCGCCAATGCAAAAATGACTTTAACAAAAGTTCTTTGGTTTGGAGGGGGGCATCTGATCATGTGATCCAACACCTTATCCGGCATCCTGATACGGCCACCTAAAAAAATAATGGCTGCTTCAGGACCGTATCAGGATGCCGGATAAGGTGCTGAATCACATGGCCAGATAGCCCTCTCCAAACCAAATAACTTTTGTTAGTTATTTTTAGATTGGCTGCTTTTCTACAGAGTTGTTCCTGTGAATGTTTTAAAATAGGACACCTGGTAAAAAACGGTAATATTTCATGCTATCGCATTAATATTACACATTTGATATCAAAATCCAAACAGTTCATAAGTTAAAATATAAATACAAAGTGGGACAGTAGACAAGGATATGTAGAGCTATCAGTGAATAATTTATCGAAATAGAAGCGAACCATTGATTTCTCCGTAAACGTTTTTCCCCTAAAACACCGCTTTTTTTCGCCTATACTGTGGTTGATATCGATAAATGTTCTTTATATATAATGTGACCACCGAAGGGTCCTTTTATTGAGGAGAACAGGGCTAAGCTTTCAGGAGAGTATTTTCGCAGAACGCCTTCTCTTAATCTCCGCCCGAGTTATCTGTAAAGGAAGCCGTCTTCTCGAGGTGCCTCCCTTCGAGTAGATGGCGGAGACAGATTACCATTTTTTATGTACATTTTTTATTACATCACATAATCCACAAAGAACATTTACACGTTTTTTTGTCGTTCTTCTTTCTAGTTGTTTCAGCTTGTTTTGCGGCGGAATATTTAAAACACGAGACAGTCCACGTCAAGCCGCTATACAACACTATATACACAATATACACTATATACACATTGTGTATACACCATATACACAACCCACTATACAACATTTACAACATTCACACTAATTACAATATTTTTTCCTCTCTCAAAATAAGGTCATTTTTTTGTAAGATTTCCTGTTTAAATTCAATCGTTTTTATTTCATTTTTAATTAAAAATTTTTCATTCATTCAAAAACGATTTTGAATATTCAAAACCGATTTTGAATATTCAAAATTGGCCGTGGTCACGGTAAAATGCTTTTAAAAGTGAAAATTAACCCCAAAAGGGGGTTTTTCTAAAAAAATTTTTTTTTTTTTCCCGGCCCAGGACCTTTTTTT
Source organism: Aromia moschata (assembly GCA_029963805.1). NCBI lineage: Eukaryota > Metazoa > Arthropoda > Insecta > Coleoptera > Cerambycidae > Aromia > Aromia moschata. The sequence goes on from JAPWTK010000628.1 coordinate 172,423, forward strand.
GTTTTTTTTATTTTTTTTTATATTTTCAAAAAGTAAAAAACCCCCCCCGGGTTTGTTTTTTTTTTAAAAAAAAAAAAACCCCCCCCCCCCCAACCTGGGCGCCCACCCCCCCCCCCCCCCCTCCCCCCCCTCCTTTTTTTTTTTTTTTTCTCGAATATTTTGAATATTGGAGAACATTTTTAATCCAGAAGATGCCAACTTATTTGGCGAAACGCGTGTCGAGAAAGTATAGTTCGGTGTTTTGTGGAAAACGTCCAGTTTTTTGTTACTACACTGAAGGTTCCAGTATCCACTCCAGAATAAGTATATCGTCGATTTAAACATAAAACTCATTAAGTAACACCAAACCAACTAAAAAAAGATGCTATCATCTAATAAGAGACGAAAAAAAGCACCCTGCACAAACCTTATGGCAATTGGATCCCTGTTGAATTAGTTGATAATTTAGTATAATGTAGTTCTTAACTTCCTGATCAAAAGTTGTGAGCTCTGAGCTGTGAGCAAAAAGCATGAGCCTCTCCTATGTACAGTTTTCGAGATATGGACGGATAAAGAGCTAGATATTGCCTATTTTGCAATTTTCCACGTTTCTTCCTTCAAGCACGATGTATTGATGTATACGACTCATTCCAATTACATACTGCAAAAAGCTGGAATGCATTAACGCCTATAATTGTAAAATTCTACTTACTAAAACCCCAGAAACCGAACCTCAACATCTGACCTCGAATCCCTAACCCTTTAAAACTAAATTACTCGTGATATACGCTTCTAAACACTTTGGTTCTGAAACCTTCTGAGTTCATCCACAGAATCCATAAAAACATGTTGGGTTTATTTGAGGTTTAAAACCGTTTTATTGTGGTAAATAAAAATATACTGGTTTTAATGTTACCTTCTAGATATACTGCCCGAACTTAAAAACTGTTCAGCATTTAATACCGGTTTTAAAGAATCTAATAAAATTAGCAAATAAGATTAATTAGTCTTAAAAGTTTATTTGCCTTATTGTGGTTTTAAAACGGTTTAGTTTCAATTAACTTTAAAACTATTCAGTTTTATAAAAAAACTTGCGGGCTGTTTGGTTTTATTACGTTCTAGTTTGTGACGTCATAGTTTTTAAGCAGTTTTGAAGATAATCCTAATATAAGTAATAAAACCTATTATTAAATCTGCTTGATCTTAGGACTATTTTGACAGTAAAGAGTATGTCTTAAAACTATTTCAATAGCTAACTTTAAAACGGCTTTCTCAAATGCAATAAGAAGGCTATATTAAAACTGAACGCTCTAAACTCAATCAATTTTGTTATCGTATAGACTAACTGTACTTTTAAAATATTAGGGCATCCTTAAAATTTAGTATTTCAGTTTTTTAAGGCATCCTTAAAATACTAAATAAAACCGTTCGGTGCTACTTGGGTAGAAGCCTAACCTCAAAATCTAACCAGAAATCCCTAACCCCTTAAAATTCCAGAACCAACGTGTTAGTGTTTAGAAGCGTATGTTACAAGTAATTGAGTTGTAAGGGGTTACAGATTTTAGGTCAGACTTTGAGGTTAGGGATCTGGGGTTTTAGTAAGTAGTCTTTTACAATTTTAGGCATTCCACCTTTTGCAGTGTGCAGTTGGCTTGAGTCGTGAACAGATCGAGCTTGAAGGTAGAAACGTGGAAAATTGACAATAGGCAATATCTCGCTCTTTATCCCTCCATATCTCGAAAACTGTTCATAGCAGAAGATCTGACAACTTTTGATCAGGAAGTCAAGAACTACATTGTACTAAATTTTCAACCAATTCGACAGGGATCTAATTTTCATAATGTTTGTGCGGGGTCCTTTGGAGTAATATGGATCATAAGCTAGTTAAAAAGTAGTATTACATCATTGAACCTTCTTGAAATAACATTTTCGTCTCTTGTTTTTAGAAGATCGCATTTTCATTTTCATTTACACCTGATATGAACAGAAACTATAAAACTACCACATCAGTCGACGTCAATAATTTCATATGAAGTAGAGACCGCCAGTTCTGCATTTGGAAGCTTCAAGCATACGAATTGATCGGTGTATTAGGTAAGTGTAACGTTAAAAATCTTGTCATAATTCCTTGGGGAATTGGCAGAATACATCGCGCGAATCATAAGCCGGCGAGACGTGACGAGAAGCACATATTAGTATGTCTACACTTTCTACACGTGTCTTTCTTTTTTTTTGGTTAATACTTCCACGTTACGACCGTTTGATTTACGAGTAAGAACGAAAATAAGAAAACGTTTCCATTTAAACTGGAAAGAGTCTCACTCGAATTCGATTTTTAAACAGGAAATGCCAATCATAATAAGTGTTTTGTCATCGCCGCTTTGAACGTCAAATCGATCTCTAATTATTGGTGCGTTCTCCGTTCTTGTCTACCTGACCATACTTTACGCATTCATTCTCGGTTTGTATATTTAAAATTTTCACCTAAAAATAAACCGGTTGATTCCCGTAAAAATATTTGTTCTCAAAACATACTAACGGGTTTATTTAAAAAAAAACGACTCTATTTCAGGATATGATCGTCCATTTCATTATCTCAAAATATTTATGGACTGTTTAGGGGGGATTATTATGGTCGAGGACTTGCGGAAATAGCCGCGGGATGTTGATATTTCGAATTCGTAATGAATGCTTCAAAAATATTCGATGGATAGTAAATATTGACTGTGAAATTATTATAGAATTATTGAGGATAATTTCAGTAATACATGTACACAAAGCGATACTTGATTTATACACATTTTATCAGATATAGCTCCCCGCGGTGAATAATAATCAACAAATAGAAATCAATAAAATGTAATCAATAAGTACTTTTTCTCGGACAGTTAGATAAATAATGAAGCAGTTCCGAGAACATTTGTAATGGAATAACAGTTTCTCCTCTACTTAAATTGTTTATTTTCATTTCCTATATCTTGGAGGTATCGTGATGGATACAACTATTTTTTGCGTCCTATTATATCTATATAGTTAGTCTATATAGATATAATAGGACTTATGTAGTAATGTAGTCTTTACTACAAATTCTTAATTATTTTCGTACTGAGCGTGGATACAATTTACGTATGTACGAGGGGGTACCCAAAAATAACCGGAACAGCATTGCCGTGGGCGGAGCTTGTGTAGTACGCATTTCTGCCGCTAGACGTGTATATCGCTGAACTCATGAACTCATCGCCAGTTCAGTGCCGCCTGTGTTGTCGACCTGGCTTGTTCTGTTCATCCGCAGTGATTGTATTTGCTAGCGCTGTTTTGTTCTTGTTTCGTTTTTTATGATAGCAAGTTTAAGTGAACAACGTGCAGCTGTGAAATTTTGTTTTCTACTCGGTAAAAATGCTGCTGAAACTGTTTTAGTGTTGAAAACAGCTTACAAAGATGACGCTATGGGAAAAACTCAAGTGTCCGAGTGGTTTGTTCGGTTTAAAAATAGCGACATGTCGATTGATGACAAACCTCGTTCTGGATGTCCATCAACTGCCCGAAACAATGAAGATGTTGAAAAAATTCGAGAGCTTGTGCTCACAAACCGTCAAAAGACAATTGATCGACTGTCAGAGATTAGTGAGTTATCTTGGAGCTTGGTTCAGCGAATTTTAACCGAAGACTTGGGAATGAAAAGGGTTGCTGCCAAGTTTGTTCCTCGGGCTCTAACTGACAATCAAAAAGAATGTCGAGTTGAAACATGTCGTGCTTTGAAACGATAGCTTGAAACTGATCCAGATTTTCTGTCAAAGGTCATTACTGGCGATGAGTCATGGTATTATGGTTACGACCCAGAAACAAAGCAACAGTCAAGCCAATGGAAAAGGCCATTGTCACCTCGTCCAAAAAATGTCGTGAAGTCAAATCAAATATCAAAACAATGCTGATTTGCTTTTTTGATGCCAAGGGCGTAGTTCATTCAGATTTTGTTCCCCCAGGTCAGACCGTCAATGAAACCTTTTATTTGGAAGTTTTAAGAATATTGTGCAACAGGGTTCGTCAAAAAAAGAGCCGATTTGTGGCAGACAGGAGACTGGTTCTTCCACCACGACAATGCACCTACACATACAGCCATCTCTGTTCGCCAGTTTTTGACTAAAAATGGCATGGTTCCGCTGCCCCACGCACTTTACTCGCTTGACCTGGCTCCGTGCGACTTTTTCTTATTTCCACGCATGAAAAGGGGCATGAAAGGACACCGATTTGACAACATTGAAGAGGTCAAGAAAAAAAACAGGGAGGAGCTGTCAGCCATTTCTAAAGATGACTACAAAAATTGTAAATATCTTGAATTTAAAATTGATCATCAATATCCACAGCGTGGACATCCTAATAATTTGTTGTTGAGATTTAGTATGCTATCACTTGAAAGTAGAAGAATATTCTTAACAACTTGATTGTCCTTGTCTGCTGTCAAAAATTAATATTAAGGTAACACGATTGGAGTCGCGAGTAAATTATGTGTTTTACTGTCCTACTGGCAGAACAAACATTCGTTTAAAATCCTCTATATATTTTATGATGTACAGATTTAATAGAGTAAGTAATCAATGTGATATATTGAATTCATCATTAACTAGTTACAGTAAGCTAATTAAAAGTATATATTCTAATAATTCTGAAATTATCAAGGGGTCAAGACTTGTGATTACAATTTGGAGTGGTTTTAGTGTAAATGATTTTTATTTCAAAAAATGAGTATCTATTGTATCTAGATTTAAACTTATCTTCAAACTATTTTTCTTTTGCTCTGTTATTGGATTATTCTGTTGGGCAATAAAAATCAAATCTATTATGGTAAGACTTCGGTTTAGAAAGATGAATAAATTTAAGGGCAATATATATATTTCGATAGAGGAGGATTCCCTGAGCATAGAGGCACAAACATTTTTTTCAGGAAACGAATCCTAAAAAAGTTATGATTTTTTTTATATCCCATGTTGTCTATGAGAAATTTTACTTAGCAAGACATATCATAGATGGCGCCAAGTAACTACAATATTAACAGCATAATAACCGACTAGAACCTAACCTAACCTATCCTGTATAAACTTAATAACTGCGACACAACTGAAATATATCAAATATTATTCAAAATGTAAATCAGAATGCAATAAGAAAATTAGCCGGGGAAGTCACCATATTGACGGCGGATAGCGCACAGAAGAGCTTCGAAGGGATCGCGCTTATGTTTGCGATTCCATCGCCGCCAAAGGTACTCGCAAAGATGATCTGCGAAGGCATCTTCACGAACATGACGACCATGAAAATAGCCTTTTGTAGCCCTCCAAAGCGACTCGGATCGCTGAGTGTTAGCACCAGTTGGACCTATATCAATAGAAGACAACGTTCTTGCTATGGTTTACAGTTTCATGAAAGTAACCATGGGAAGGCAGAGACAGATAAGCTGCCATTCATCCGTCCAGATTATAGAACCAGGGGCCACATGTTGCTCGATTATAAGTATAAGCGAAGCAGTGCTACGGCAATTTTCAGGACATACGACCATACGAAAGTCCTCACTGTGTTCAACACCGATCCCTAGAACCGAATGTCCTTCAACTAAACGTCCACGATTTCAACTAAATGTCCTTCAACTAAACGTCCAAATTTCGATTCGTCAATTTGGACATGAATTCCAGGGCCATCGATTTGTCCTCTAGCTTCTTGATCAGCATATAAATCATCCACCACCATTTCACGAGCATATTGATAGCTAAACAATAGGGTTAACTCGCTTCTTCAATTCAAAACAGTTTTATTAACAACCCTACAGTTCGTCGATCTTAACTCTGTAACATTCCAATCACAACTCACTCTATCCTAGCAATAACACCACTATTTATATTTTTTACATGTTCTAAAAAATTAATATGACATTTCGAATATTTAATATGTCATTCCATACAATTCTACAAACAGCTAGTGTATAAACTAAATAGACTAAGTATGTAAACTATAAAACTTAATAATTGTCAGCTGTCACTAATGACACTTAAAAAAATGTCACAATAGGGTTACAAAAAAATTAATAACTTTTTTTAGGAGTCTTTTCGTGAAATAAAAAATTGTGCTTCTATACTCAGGGGGCCCTCCTCTATCGAAATACATATACTACCCCTAAAGTTATTCATCTTTCTAAACCGAAGTTGAGCCTCTATTATTATTATTATTAGGTATACGTATTTCACCAGTTACTGATGACAATAATTTACAACCAATATCAGCTGTGTTAATTAAAAATAATATGTGAACTTAAGTAATTACATATAACTTAAAAGTACACCCTCAGCTGGTAATTTGGGGTAAACCGCCCTAGAGTAATATCCATTCCTCTATTTCATTAAAATCCCGGTCTCTGCAATCCTAAATAAGTTTCAGCGGCCCTTGGTTAACTAGTTATTTATGTCATTCGAAGAGTTTAAACGGGGTAGGGGATTTTAAAGGGAAACTTTTTATCTTTAGTTTTGTTTAAAAACGTCCCTGTGGCCGGTTGTTTTACGCAGTTTCATCACGGAAATGCGTCTAATGAATCCCCACAGTTTTGTGCGGGGAAAAACTAAATCTAGAACGCGACATGTAGTGAGACTTTCTGCATTAATTAAACTACGCTGAGGTTAGGGTTTTAATTTGCATCTTATCCGAATGGAAATTTTAATATAACATTCATCAAAATTCTAACGCTCCATTTAACAGATGTTTATTTTTCAAACAGAATCAAGAGACGTCATTAAAAATCACGAGGAATGTAGCAGAGTTAACAGTCGAGTTAAAAAATAACAATGCAGTCTCTAAAATATATTTTGAATGTTAATTTCTACAGTTGGGGGTTTAAAATAGCGTTTTAAAACGCAGTCCAACATGATAAACATAAGCAAAGTTACATCACATGTCTGGCTTTCAGACTTTCCGTAATTCAAATCGATTTCCAATAAGGCTACAGCGACCGCTTATGTTTATGCCAAATAAGTAGCTGCATCTTACAAATTCCGACGGGATGGTCTTGAACTTGCCGCGACCTCTCAACGGAATCTATTGTTATTGTTGCCGACTGTCTTGGAATTGTTTAGATATTTTCCTAACGATAATTGCAAAACTGATGCGAGCAATCCTGTGGAAGCCTTTTCGGAAATCGTTCTCTCGCCCTTCTGTTTATTTTCGTATGACACGCCAAACTGGCTTTAAAAATAACTGAAAGCGCTAGTCCTCGGATTTGTTAAAACGTTATATTTCACGTTAAAAAGAAACATATGTATTGTCCGCGTCGCGTATTAGAAAAACAGTTGTCACGCGCAGAAATATGCGCGGATGACTCACACAGCGTTTATGCCGATAGGTTTCGGTAGACGAAATTTTTGGAGGGTACCCAAAATAGACTTGCACCGCTTTTAAGATTTCAATCTTATTTAAGTCTCCGCAGCTATATAAATAAATACAATGTTTTCCGTTATATAATAATAAGTTATTTTCCACGCGTATATTCATTAAAGTTTAACTAAGTATAAGAGTGACGCAAATTCGTAGCATTTTTAGTAATTAAGTAAAATAAGATGTCAAAAATGTCCTCAAAGTATGGCGTGGAATTTGGACATGCAAGGATGCATGTCTTGGATTATATTACTCTTAGAACTAGTTTAGCATTATTAAATTAGATAAACTGCTCGTCAAAATTAGCGTTATAACATAACGTATTTAACGTAACACTATTTAAATTAACGCCATCTGCGTTCTATTCGAGTTAGAGACTTGCGAATTTTAATTTTCGGTAGCCTATGGGGTTGGTTTTAATGCCCCGAAATCGCTATGCTGTGACTTAAATGGTTCGTCGTCCACACCCCAAAAAGCAACCCCATGAAAAAATTCGAATTCAAGCATCCTCAGGAAGGTCTTCAGAATCACCTCCATCATTCAGCATCAAGACCTGCTTAACACCGTTCAGAGCGGCAAATTTTCAGGGAGATGGAATATCATATTTGGTGCTCAATCGGCCGTTCACAGTGGGTCCCGTCAACTTCATGAGCCTTCAAATAATGTCATGACATGAATTCGAGACAAATAGACATCTCACGCAGTCTTCTACAGGGGCGGAACCAGAGGGGGTGGGTGGGAGATCGGAGTAGGTGTGGCGTGGAGGGGTGCTTGAGTTGTCCAAAGGGTGAAAGCGAGTTGTGGCACCCTACACCAATTTAGTAGACAGCATTAGGATCAATGCATTCGCCCAACAGAGGTCAAACCATGCAAAACCCTGCGTACATGCAAAGGGGTGGCTTAGGGGGTCTGGAAATGGGATGAAGAGATGTGACGCGACCAAATATACAGAACTTATTGAGGAGATCTTAATGTGTGCCGGGATGAAGTTTTTACCCGACCGCGTCCTTCTTACTCGATCCTGTAAGCCTCTGAAATTGCCGTCAAAATCTTGCGAATTCAAATTTCGATATGGGTTTGCTTTTGGGGTGTGGACTGCGAATCGTTTAAGTCACAACGTAGCACTTTCGGGGCATTAAAACCAACCCTATAGGCTACCGAAAATTAAACACCGCAAGTCACTAACTCGAATAGAACGCAAATGGCGCTAATCAAAAAAGTGTTACGTTAATTTTGACTAGCAGTTTATAATAATTACTGCAGAACAAAAACCTTTAAAATCATCTAAAGTTACTGTTTAAAATGGTAGAAGGATTGAACGCCAGCGGGTTTATTCAACACGGGACTCCTTTCAGGATTTTCAAACAGAATTTCCACACATAGTAATGGATTTCGACCACTTTCGCCAAGTTTTCACTAGATCTGTGGCTTTGTTTAGAGAAACAGGAAGTGTGAATAGAAAGGAGGGCAGTGGGAGGCCTAAAGTTCACACTGCATAAAATGGAGAAGAAGTGGGGCAAATTGCTAACGGATACCCACCAACCCCTGTTCGGCGTTTAATCCAGCATGTACGTAATTATATTCCATATGGAACCTGCAAGACAATCCTGAAATGTGACCTGAATACGCACGCTTATCGTCCAAGCTCAGTCCAAGAATTGTTACCACACGCCGCAGCGAATGCAATTTTCAGAGTGGATTATGGGTAATTTGCATAATAATATGAAAACGTGTTTGAAAAAACCTTTTTACTGATAAGACTGTTAATTCTCAATAATTGAAAATGCGGAGCTCTGAATATCCACAGTTAGTGAAATAAAATACAGCATGTTAAATTTTTGTAAGATGTAACTTTGTTGACAAAAAATACAGTGCAATATGGAGTTCTATCTCCAGGTAAATATTCTGTATGAATCTTGTTCGTAATGTTTATTTTACCGAAAGTTACGCACTAATAACAATGAATGTCGAATACTATTTTACAGAAGTTCGGAATAAACTTGAAATTTTCAATCGAGGACCTGTTATCGCTCGAAAGCACACCTTTCACCAGAGAAAGGCCAGAGCGAAAGAGCGTTATTTTTAATTAATCCAGCCACTACTTTTTCGGATTACCTTGGATTATTTATCGCCCACTGTCTTGATGTAGCAGAAGAAGACCACCCTTACGAGATTATGTCCCAATTAGACAAAGACTTGAAGCCTCCCTAACGTAATTACGTCCCTTTAATCTTGTCTGATAAGTGGGTCAGAAATAATTGCGGGGTTACTCGAGACGGAAAAGTAAAATTTAATAAATCAGGTCGAAACCGGGCTCGATCGTTGCCCATTAATTTAATAACTCAACGTGTACCCGTTACGCTTTTATAATAAACCCATAAGCTCCGCTATACATTCACTGTATAGCGGAGTCTGGCTGAAACAATATTAAAATTTAGGAGAAAAATATACCGGGTCAGATTATAAATTAATCCATCTAGCCATGACAAACAATTGATTCATTTTCTGCTATCAGACACTTGTGATCTTTATTGAAGCTACACCGACCAAAACAACATACGAGTATATACAGTGTGGCCGATTGAAAACAAGAACACCTCCATAAGTAAACACTTCCGACGGGGTCGAAAAGTGAAACTTTTGAAATTATCGAATAAAGCATTACAGCCAATTATTTTTCAACGAATTTCATATACACTTGTTTTGAAGGACACTGAAGACAGTGACGTTGCTGTTTCTTTGCTAAAAATATCTTAATGATTTTCCTCAATTTTCGACACACTGAGATACATTACTAGAGTCCGGCCACCGATCGGCTAAACAGAACCGGTTATCGAACATGTACATTCTGATGATCGCAAAATTTAGTTCACCCAGACCCGTGGAGTAGATACACTACGCGCTATATCTTTATGCGATACTGAAGGAATAATACGTTTAACATTGAATATTGTGTCCAATGTGCCGAAGGATAAAAAACGACCTCGCGCCGACAAAGTAAATACATTTATCAGGAATTTTCCGAATGTATACTATAATGGTGATGTGATAATGTGTAAGGTGTGCGAAAGAGACATAATGTGTTGGGATACATATGACTGCAAAAAGCACGTTAATAGTGCGCAACATACATAATACAGAAAAGTAATGGCGTGCCTCGAAAAACTCAGTTTAAGTTCGATTTATTGCTAATGTTGATTATGTGTAATGTTTCGTTGGAGATACTGGAGAAAAAAACATTTTCAGGATTACTGTCCCCAGATGCCGTTACCAAACGGCAGAATATTACGTAAATATATACCAACTGCACGGGAAGATGTTATAAATAAAATAAAATATTAAAACATGCGCGGGTTTGGTTGTGTATTGATAAAACGACAGATTTAAAAAAACAATCCATTGCAAATATTATAGTACGTGTGCTGGATCCTCTTAAAACGACATGTTCACTGTTATTAGTACTAACAGTGGACATTACACATAAATAACAGGAACATTCCAATAACTAACATCAGCAATAAATCGAACGTAAACTCTGTTTTTCGGGGCAATCCAGTCTTTTTCTGTACCTACATACATATACAGTGTGTCCACGTTAAGGACTTACCACCCTTGTAAAATCTTTATTTTTCGACCGATTTTGATGAACATTTTTTTATTAGGTAGATATTCAAAATGCGCATTCACCGAGTGGGTGACTTTATTCTTGGTCTATAATCATGGCCAACTACGACAACTTTTATGGGCTCAAATGTAAAAAACTACTTTTTAGGGAGTTTTTTTAGAAAAAAAAAAACTGATGACGAATTCTTCTTTATAATTACTTAAAACATAGCTGTACCGATTTTCATTGTTCTAAAATACAAGGTGTCCGAGAAAAAAACGGATTCCTTTTTAAAATTGTATTATTCAATACTTACAATTTTTTTTACAAAATTAAGAAATTAGAATACAACAAAAGGGAAATCTGTAAAAAAGTTAAATCGTAGTCATTTCGATTAATAAACCTAATTCCCTTATACATTTTTCAATACGTCGACGATTATTCCTCATTACATTTCGTAACTGTTGTCGAGTTATACTCTGACATGCTTCTCTAATGCGATCAGAAAGTTCTTCTCGGGTCTGGGGCCTTAGTATACACTTTATTTTTTTGTCCCCCAAAGAAAGAAATCAAGAGGCGTAATGTCTGGGGACTACTTCTTCCGATCCAGCAATCAGGAAAATTCTCATTCATCCAATTTCCGACTATGACAACATTATGGATGGGTGCTCCATCAAGTTGTAAATGCAAATTGTAGCGATAATCAAGAGAAAGCTCATCATGTCCGTCGGTAAACTCTGTTTGTAAAAATCTGAGAAAACTGGCAGCATTCAAATTTTCATAAAAAAAAGTATGGCTCAATAATTTTTTTCATTTAAAATGCCACAGAAAACATTTAACTTCGAGGAGTATTGTCTCTTACACTCAATTACCCAATGTGGATTATTTTCACTCCACATTCTGATATTTTGTGACGATACAACACCGTCTGTCATGAATTCATCCGTGTATAAAATATTTTGTAAAAAATCAGGATTCTCTAAGTACATACCTTGTAGTCATAAACACAATTCCATTCTTGCCTCAGTATCTCCAGCTTCAAGTGTATGAAGAAATTTTGACTTAAATGGATTCTTATCATTTTTTTTCAAACACGTCCAGATTTTGCTTTTAGAAATATTTAAATTCCTACTAGCATCTCTAAGGCTTGAACGTGGGTTATCATTAAAATAATCAAGAATCATTTGGTTTCTTCTTCGCTTTCGATCACGATGCTTGTTAGGAAGTCTCTCAACTGTACCATGTTGGTCAAAATATTTGTTATTATTTGAAACTGTTACATGGTTAATATTGCGTTCTGGATGTCGTCGATTAAACTCATTAGCTGCCTCACGAAAAGTACGTGTTACGTCGCCAACTAATCTTATTGTTTCTACTTTTTCTTGTAAAGAATAAGACATGTTTATGGTTTTTACTTCTTCAGAATAGTATGAACTATTAGTATCTGACAGCTGGTAACTCAGATACATTTTTTTTGTTTTCACAGCACACCTCTTTTTTTATCAAACAGCAAGAAAAACTAAACATTGATAACTTTCGAACGGTTGAGCTTTTGTCTTCAAATTTGGTAAATGCAATAAACTCGACAGGGGAAAGGTTGGAATTGTTTTTGAGCAAAATCCTCCAAAGGAAAGGGGTGAAAATGGGGGTTGAGTGGGAAATGTTTTCAAAATACGAAATTCTGTTTCTCGGACACCTTGTATTTTAGAACAATGAAAATCGGTACAGCTATGTTTTAAATAATGATAAAGAATTCGTCATCAGTGTTTTTTCTTAAAAAAATCCCTAATAATAGTTTTTGACATTTGAGCCCATAAAAATGGTCGTAGTTGGCCATGATTATAGACCAAGAATAAAGTTACCCACTCGGTGAATGCATTTTGAATATCTACCTAATAAAAAAAGTTCATCAAAATCAGTCGAAAAACAAAGATTTTACAAGGGTGGTAAGTCATTAACGTGGACACACTGTATGTTGCACGCTAATAACGTGTTTTTTGCAGTCATATTTATCCCAACACTTTAGGGTTCTTTCGCACACCTTACACATTAACATTATCAGAGGACCATTATAGTATAAATCCGGAAAATCCCTGATAAATGTATTTAGTTTTTCTATGTGAAGTCGTTTTTTACCCTTCGGCACATCGGATATAATATTTAATGTAAAACATACTATTCCTTCATTATCGTGTATAAAAATAACGCGTAGCGTATCTACTCCAAAACTCCACTGTAGATGGTTCTGTCTATCCGATCGGTTGGCCGGGCTCCACACATTACTATAGAGTAGGCCTTGAATTGAATACACCAAAAGTCTCATCCTGTTAAAAATTCGTTTTTTTTGTGCCCTATATTCTGACTCTGCAGTTGTTCAAATTGGATAATAAAATTGGATAAATACAGGGGCGTTCTGCTTCTTAACTGACTACACTGTACAAAATAAATATGGGACGTTTCATGTTAGCGGATCACATATTATGTACCTACATAAAAATTGGCTTGACCGATCAAGACGTACGAGGTCTTAAAATGTTCGTTTAGTGATAAGCTTCCAAAATCAAAGTGGCGTTTTGAGAAATTCAAAGTGGCGGATCCAATATGGCGCCTGAAAGCGCTCTACTTAGGGAAAAAAATGTTAAAACACACGCCGAAAAAAAAGTTAGTTAATTTTTGAGATTCTATATATGGTTTCCGATGTATTTTGACGTCTTAAACACGAATCAGAATTAAAATTAATCTGTCGCATTACATTTTTTTTCTAACCTCAAAAAATAGGTAAAATGTATGAAAATGCTCAAAAAAAAAATGGAAAAATTGGTTCTCTTGGTCTATTAAAAAATGAACCCACGGAACTCAAGTCCATCTTCCTCACTTGTTCCTAACCTCAAAAAAATCGATCTCAAATCGATTTTTCTTAATTTTTTTTTTAATTCAACCACTTTTCACCAAATTTAGTATCCGTGGGTTTAGTATAGAGGTAGAAACCTCTAGTCTCTGATTGAGAATCTGAAGTCAGACCTGCAAAATGCAAGAGGACGGATACAAGATGGAGGAACCATAAGATTCAATTTTACAAATGACTTTATATTAATGATCGGCGACTTCCGAAACACCTATATATCGCATTAGTTTATTAACTTTTTGAACAACTAGTTCGCGATATTGGATCCGCCATTTTAAATTATTAAAATCCGAATGAAGAATTATGGTAGTAGTGTTTTAATGGTTTCTAAGGTTTTCTGTCTGCCATCTTGGATGTGCTATCTTAAATTTTACAAATATGACTTACAAATTCGTGATTAGTGAGCCCGAAAACCCCCCTATACCAAATATGGCGTAAATCGGTTGATTTTTGAAAAAAATCATCCGCCATCTTGGATCCGCCATCTTGAATTTTGCCGATCTGACTTTAGATTCGCAATCAGCGACCTCTAAAACCCCCGAAAACTAAATTTGGTGAAAATTGGTTGAATTAAACAAAATAGAAATTTTTTAAGAAAAATTTGATCGATTTGAGATCGATTTTTTAAGGTTAGGAACAAGTTTTCCATTTTTTTTTGGGCATTATCATACATTTTACCTGTTTTTTTGAGGTTATAAAAAAATGTGATGCGACAGCTTAATTCTAACACCGGATTTGTGTTTAAGAGGAGGTCAAAATACATCGGAAAGCATATATAGAATCTCAAAAATGAACAAACTTTTTTTTGGCGTGTGTTTTAAAATGTTTTCCCTAAAGTTGAGCGCTTTCAGGCGCCATATTGGATCCGCCACTTTGAATTTCTCAAAACGCCACTCTGCCTTTGGAAGCTTACCACTAGACGAACACTTTAAGACCTCATATGATCGGTCAAGCCAATTTTTGTGTAGGTAGGTGATCCGCTTGACGTGTAACGTACCATATACCTGTATTGGTTGTAGGTTAGACACATGAATACATTATATAATGCAGAAAAAACAATTTTAATCATGGATAGATTAGTTAGCAATTTGCCCACGTGTTATTTCGAAGTATACAACTGTAGTCAATGAGCGAATTGGTCGAATATAAAACGGTAGTCTTGTATCCAGAGGCGGACCGTTAACTTTGAGGGCCCTGGACTAAAATTATTTAGTTTTAAATTTTTTCGGAAGAGCAAAAATTATAGGCAATTAGACGCTTGAAGAACTTTTTTATTTTATTGATCTAGTGGTCTAGTAAATATAGTAACTAACTTCTATAAACAAATAATATCGGTATATAGGGTGATTCTTAAGTTTAATCAATAATAATTGTAATATTTTAATACCGCGTAGAAAAATTCATAAACATTTTTTTTTTCAAATAACATTTTTTAAAAAACTACACCCAACATAATTTTAAAATAATTTAATTTTAAAAGTTCAAATTCAGTGCTCATAATCTAAGAATTTAACGAAAACAGTTTTTACATTTCTATGTTTTTTTTCCACAATATTTTTTTCTATAGAATATATGTCTATATTTTCCTTCATTCGCAGAACTAAGTGACACCACTGTGCAAGTATTTTTAGTCTCATAAAAATATTAAAACAGTAACAGCATTTTCGCGTTGACTTTTTTAAAAGGACTCCCTCTCTGGGGTGCGTCCCATAAACACCTAATGCCTAAATCCGCCCCTGCTCGTATCGTCAAGCCACTGGATCCGCCGTCCTTCTGTCCTTCCCCATTATTAGATATATATTGGCACGTGCACCACGTGTTACCCGTCAACTCCCATCTAACAGACATTAATCCTTAATGGTGCAAGTGCGACCAAGTAACTTTGCACGGTATGCGCTCCTTTTTCTAGGTGCAATTTAAGGCGACGACCGACGAAGCGACGCTGCGGCTTTGAAAGTTGTTGCAGGTGTAGTCCATGTCCCGAAGCTCAAAAATATACGATTTGACTGCATGTTTTCTGGTAGAAAAAATAACTGATTCCTGTGCAGAATTTCCCCAGGAATACGGGAAAAATAGTTCTGATGCGATTAAAAGTCGGGGACATGTGTTTATTTAACAATTTATAAAAAAATTGCATTTTTTTTTTTTTTTTTTGTTTTTTTGCTTATATCTTTGCTTCAATCGCTCGTAGGCAACTTTTACGGCCACCAACTTTTTTCGTTATCAAATTTCCTACAAGATAGGCCATTTTGCAAATCGATTTTTTATTGTTTATTATAAACAAATTACCAAAAATCGCAACTAATTTTTTATCGAAGATATTTAGAGTAATGTAAAACAAAATCTACTCAATGAATTTTGATGTTACATTGAGAATTTATAGCTCTCAACTAACTTAACAAAAAACGCTTTGAAGATTTGAAAAATATTGCTTAGTTTTTTGTAAATTAATTATTTAAAGTTTAAACGAGGTTTTATTGCAAAAGTACGCCATATAATATCGTAATTTGGCCTCGGTGAACACATTGCAATTGGCATAATGTATAATTTAATACAAAAAAAAAAAAAATAACGTTCTGTCAAGAAAAAAACAATTTTGCAATTTAAACAATTGCAAATATCTCAACCATTTTTTTATATATATTTTTTCAAACCAGTGGCATTTTAATCGTCGTAAAAAGGCACACATTTAAAAAAAAAGTTACTCTACCTTTCTCGGAAGTCAAGATAGCATGTTTTGACGTTTTTTGAAATTACAGCCAAATTTCAAAATATTTCAACTTGAAAAAATTACCATATGTTCTTTAAGTATTATGTTATACAGTGATCAAAACGTTTTGAGATACTTTGTATAGTTTTACAAAAAAAAAATTCACGAAACTGCCATTTTCCAAGTTAGCGCTGGTTTTGCGCTCTCATCTCCTGGCTCACCACTGGTCACTCGACGGCAGAGCAGCTGTATGGGCTACAACGCTACGTATTGGCGCAAAACCAGCGCTAGCTTGGAAAATGGCAGTTTCTTGAATTTTTTTTGCAAAACTATACAAGATATCTCAAAAACGTTTTGTTCACTGAATAACATAATACTTAAAGAACATATGGTAATTTTTTCAAGTTGACATATTTTGAAATTTGGCTGAATTTCAAAAAAAAAACGTCAAAACATCTATCTTGGCTTCCGAGAAAGGTAGAGTAACTTTTCTTTTTTTAAATGTGTGTTTTTTTACGACGATTAAAATGCCACTGGTGTGAAAAAAAATATATTAAAAAAATGGTCGACATATTTGCAATTGTTTAAATTGCAAATTTGTTTTTTTTCTTGAGAAAAACGTTAAAAAAAAAAATTTTTTTGTAGTAAATTATATATTATGCTAATTGCAATGTGTTCACCGAGGCCAAATTACGATATATTATGGCGTACTTGTGCAATAAGACCTCAAAGTTTCACTTTAAAAAAATTATTTACAAAAAACTAAGCAATAATTTGCAAATCCGCAAAGCGATTTTTGTTAAGTTAGATGAGAGCTATAAATTCTCAATGTAACATCAAAATTCATTGAGCAGATTTTGTTTTTACGTTACTCTAAATATTTTCGATCTAGAATTTTTTTTGCGATTTTTGGCAATTTGTTTATAATAAACAATAAAAAAATCGATTTGTAAAATGGCCTATCTTGTAGGAAATTTGATGACGAAAAAATTGATGGGCGTAAAAGTTGCCTGCGAGCTCTAAAAGCAAAGATATAAGCAAAAAAACAAAAAAAAAAAGTTATTTTTTTATAAATTGTTAAATAAACAAATGTTCCCGACTTTTCATCGCATCAAAACTATTTTCCTGTATTCCTGGGGAAATTCTGCATTGGAATCAGTTTTTTTTTTCTACCAGAAAACATGCAGTTGAAATATTCTTCGGAACATGGACTAGCGTTCATAGCGAGCAATGTACTCAAAATCAGCGTTCCCAAACTGCTGGTGACTGACGATTTTGAGTAAATAAATTAAGATTTTAGCGAATGAACAGAAAAAAATGTGTCAAGCTCGCGAAAAAGGAAGCTTCGCAAAAGGATAATCACTAATCATTAAGGTGCGGGAAAGTATGCTGTCACGCAGAGCCGGCACTATACTCTATGATAATTAAAGTATAAACCCTAATTTTTAAGCGCATATTTCTTGCCCCTCTACTGTATGTCTGTGCGTAGAATGTTACGAAAAAAATCGATGCAAGTGATTTCGAGTTCTACCTCCGCCATGTCAACTGGACAAACACTGGACACCTGCAATTCTCTTATGTCCAAACAGTGAGTGCTTTTCATTTGTAAACTTCCATTATTTTGTGCATGCAGTATAAAGTCGTGACATAAATAGAATAGCATATTTTAAAATAAATTTAACGAGTTTAAAAAGCGCATTAAACGAAACATGTGTCATAAATTCAAAATGCGTAAGTTATTTATTATCTGAACATCTGATTTCAATATGCAATTTTATTTTATAACTCAATAAATTGCTCATTAGTAGGGTCCGGAAAAGTATGCTGTCACGCAGAGCCGGCACTACCATATACAACTCTATGATAATTAAAGTATAAACCGTATTTTTAAACGCATATTTATTGCCCTTGTATACCCACGCCACTGACCGTGTGTAGAAATCGCACTGGACTCCTGTCTAGCAAATCCCGTGCGGGAATACGGGACGCCTGAATACAATTTCTCCGTAAGACAGAGAGACATTCCGATAGCGACCTGCCGCCGGTATAAACGGGTCGTCTGCCGTATTGAAAACAATTTTTTGTCGCGAGTGACTAACTCGTTAGTTCGTGTACTGTTTTTACATATAACCTGATTTTGTGTGGGTTTTTGTAATAGTGGCACAGTCGTTACCATTTGTGAATAGACTGAAACAGATTATTGAAAATTACGACGATTTTAAAATAGACGGATCACATATTTTACATATTCCTTGCAATCGTTGTTTTATTTCGTAATCGCCGAGAGTGCAAAAGACATTCATATTCTAATATCGGTCAAAAAATATATCCCCGGCACTGTGCCAGGGATATTTTACATTACAAAAAAGGAATTTTGGTTTGACTTGCGCATATTGCTTGCACAACTTGCGCATGTAGCCTTTCGTGGAATGTGGTCGACAATATTTACTTCATACGTTGTTTTGCCAAATATGTATCCAATTTTCCATTACCTACTAATGATACGTTGCGTAAAACATATTTACAGAATACATATCAACGTGTCGTGGGAAATATTAAAGAAGACATACGCAATAAATCTCTGTGAGTGACAGTGGACAAAACAACAGATTTTCGTGGTAACAAGGTCGTTAATATTCTGATACGAATTTTAGGTGATTCAGACATTTCGCCCCCGATATTGATTTAAACAAGTAAAATGAAAAAGTCCTCTGTAGATGTAAAAAATTATAATGTACTGATGTTAGTGGCAACAAACAATTGTTAGTGATAGAAACAACTGTGCGGAATTCGTGAAAATAATGTGCTTGGTGTGACGTCCTCTGCCTACGTGAACTATTTTGAATTTGCACCTTTTATGTAGATTGTGTAGCACTTTGCACTTCAGTAGATTGTGTAGCAGACGTGGTCGTGGCAACGTACACTCAGCAATGAGGACAGTCGGTGTTTCTGAATGACACAAGCAATATGTACGTACATATATTATTAACACATTTTTACTTATGTCTTTTTGATCTCTCACATGTTGTCTTCCGTCAATAACATGACATATTACGAGTCCGGCCCTGCGTTACAGCACACGTTGCGAACCTTACTCATTAGATTCGGAAATTTCTATTTATTGTTTATTTTTATTCTTGATTTATCTTTGCTCGACGTTTGATTTGATAATAAAAAGGCACAAGATATTCGCTTTAGGTGTCCCCTTTAAAATTGCTCAAGTAAATTATTAAAAATGCGCCACAAATAATCAGCTAGAAATATCGATTTGGGTAAAATCAAATTACGAACGTTGTTTGCACTTCTCGTTTGCCATCCTGTATCCGTGGCATTATGCAAAATAGTCGCCCCATATCGAACTCTCCTTTAGCGTAACTGTGATTAAATTATGTCAGCTCTTAGACTAATTGCTCTCTATTGCCTTTTACCGCAATTTTGTATCGGCATATACGCTGCCAGTAAATAGACGCAGTAATGACACTGATGACTTTTGCTCGTTTTAAAGTTGAATGTGCATATGTGTAGTTGGTGCAGCAAACAAACTGATGATATTAAGGCGTAGATTGTACAAAAAACTGTTTTAGTAGATTTTATGGGCGATATATTTCTAAATGATGTGTTAAGGGGGTATTCAAGTCTACAAATTTGAAAAAATCGAAATTTTTTTTGTTTCGTATTTCCAAAGTTTAGACATTCAAGAATATGCCCTTATTATTTAATTGAATATGCCCTAATTATTTTTCATAATTTCAATTATTTTATGAGTTACAGACATTTTTGTGACGCGGCATCGGCTCCGGTCCGACCGGAACAAATGAACAATAGACGATAGACACTGCCCGAGTACTTACGAAACACGAAACGTATTTAGTCGGAATCTTTTCGTCTTAGTATTTATTTCAAATTAGTTTTGAGCCAGCCTTCAAGCAACGTGGACGTGCTAACTGAGTAAAATTGCCGGAAACTTTTGTCTCAAAACTTTAAACGCGTTTTTCTTAAAACTACTTTTTTCGAGTTGGCGTGCACGATATCTCAAGTTCTAATGAACCTATTTATTTGAAATTTTGTGTGAATGTTCTTTATACATTCCTCTCTCGCTCAAGCACGCTCAGATCAAAATTTTTAATTTTACTATTTTCAATAAAATCGGAATTGTTAAAAATAACATGCAAAACTATTTTTTTTTAAACGGCCGCCATTTTATGCAAAAAATTATTTTTGACTTTTCCAAGGTTCGGGCTATAGGGACATCTATACTAATTAAGAATCCGTTCGGCTTTTTTGTTTCAGTTGACCAGAAGGGTTGAAATCATGCACGCCAGGACGCCCTTTTTTTTTGGACCCCCCACTTTGCCAGCTCATAACTTTGTCAATTTTGAGTTTTTTTTTCAGTTAATTTTTTATGTTATTTTAAAATATCAATAAACAAATGATAAAAAAATGGATAGTAAAAATATTTTTTGTTTCGTTTGTACAGAGCTTCAAAAACTGCCCGAAATTCATACCTCTAGACTAGAATACCCCCTTAAGCCTTAAGCATTGTTCCTTTTATAACTAACAATCACATTTTGTTCTCTCTGACAAAATTTGCTTCTCGAAACACTTATACACTGTGGTCAAGATAAGGATGCATGGGGATACTCAAAAAAACCTTACCCCAGAAACATATGTATGCAGTAGGTGTGTTTTATTTGATAATTGATTATTTCTGTGGAATAACCAAACGGTGTAATAATCGTTGTAATTATTACAATAAGTACAGTCGTTTCCCCCCGACCGTCTGGCAGACTAGCATTATTATTAGTGTGTTCGAGGTATTTATGTCGTCAGCGTCGGTATTACATCACATCATAATAAAATGTCACACCTGCAAACGCCTAAAGAACTACCATTCGCTGTCAAAATGAATAAGATTTATTTTATGAAGGAGCAATCGTAATGTGTAGAGTCTGTAAGGAAAAACTGTAGGGATAAACGCGATTGTAGCCGTCACATAAATAGTGTGATACATAAAAATAAAAAAGAGGGTGTGCCCTTGAGAACTCAGTTTATGTTCGACTTACTTTTAATGCTAAGTGCCTGTGATATACCTGTGATGTACTCAATAAACAACCATTTCATGAGTTTTGGATTAAAGTGACTTACTAAAGTGGATTAAAACTGCATTAAAAAATACATGGCTGTGGTTATGTATTGAAGAGACATTTCCAGTAAATAAAAGCTGTTATTTTACAATTCAATCCTCCCGAAGCTGTAGATATAAGGAGAGTCAGACCAAATTTCAAGATGTGTCCGTTGAAACAGCTTTAAAAACTATTCATAGTAACTATAAAGGTTTGTATGACGCCACATAAAAATCACAGAACAGTGCATTGTCGCGGATTTTTTTACGTGGCGGTGGTAACGGATATTACCAAATTATTTCCAAGTAACGTATCTTGGATTTGTTTGGTGCTTTCTGTTGATTCGGCTCACTTGAATTGACTCACACGAATTGTGTATACTTGTGCAACCTTGCTTCGCTACTATTCAGTCTGTAACAATAAGCGTACGGAGAGAAGAAGGTATTAACATTTCTCCGTTATATCGCTTGTAATTAAAAAATTAATTAAAAAAAAATCAAATGTAGTGGTCAAATAAAGTAGTGTTAGTTTTTTTTTTAATGTTAAATAGCACCTACACATAACTACAAAAGCCACGCAAGCAACTATATTTTCAGAACGGCCGCTATCCATGATGGTCAACACCCGTCTATTCACTCCATCAACATTGTACCAATTTGTTGGCTAATACTTGCACACGTCGTGAGAACGCCTTACTTGTTACTGGCCTTCGCAAGCTGGCTCACTTGACAAATACAACAATATTGGTGTATTTGTCAAGTACACCAGTCGTCTGAGTCCGGCTTTATACTATGATGCGTACGCCTATGTCTCGCGGCCTCTTTTAGTATCTGAAATATTTTGTATAGCACTTTTCTCAAAAAAAATCTCGTAAACCTTAACAAAAGTTATTAAAAATACGATGAGGTTGTAAAACGAAAACGCATTTCTTCGAAATTAAGACCATAAAGATTCCCCAAAGCAATTTTCTATTGTTAACGCTAGAGTTAGTGGTTCGTATTTCAATTAAGAATTTTTTATCGTCTCTAATTAACTAACACTAATTACTTTAAAAACCGATCGTACAAGTAAAATCTATTAAGGATACGTTAAGTTTAGATTTCCGATAATAACATGCTTATTTATCTCTCAATCCATTGTTACCATTACATATTGGAAATCTACTCGTTAAGTTTGTAGAGGCAGTTCCGTATTTTTTTATTTAAATAATACTTACATATTAATAGATCCCGTATACGAGGTGTGCAAATCGAGTAATGAGACTGGCAACATAGCGCCCGATCTAGCAGCATTGCAGAGAAGGGACTTGGAAGGGCGGTAGGTTAATATGTAATGCATATTCAGTACAAGTTTGAACTTGTTAGAGTCATTTGTTTGTTCTTTGTGACTGTTTTTGTAAACCAGTACAAGAGAGTCGATTGAAGAAAAACCACGCAGCGGTTCATCTTCATGAACCGATGAAAATGTCGATAGAATACGGAATTTGGTGCATTCAGATCGTCGGTTGACGACAAGAATGATCGGGGAAGAGTTGAATTTGAATCACACCACTGTTGATCAGATTTTGACTAAAGAATTGGGGATGAGAAAAAATCTGAGCAAAAATGGTTCCAAAAAACCTTTTGCAGGAACAAAAGGACAACAGGAGAGAAAGTTGTCTTGACTTATTGGAATCGATTGAAAATGATTTATGGAACGTGTCATTACTGGTGATGAGACTTGGGTGTTTGAGTATGACCCGGAAACCAAGCGCCAAAGCATGGAATGGCACACTTCAAGCTCTCCAAGACCCAAAAAAGCAATAATGAGCAAGTCGAAGATCAAATGCATGCTGATTTGCTTTCTTCATAGCCAGGGAATTGTCCACAAAGAGTGTGTGCCTTCAGGCCAAACAGTAAATTAACACCTTTACAGAGAGGTTCTTGAAAAAAAATTCGAAATAGGGTCATGCGTTTGAGACCAAACATCAAGAACAACTGGATGTTGCATCACGACAATGCGCCATGTCACACAGCAATATCGAGTAAACGAGTTTTTAGCCAGTAAAAACATTCCTGTGGCTCCTCAGCCTCCTTATTCGCCTGACTTGAGTCCTTGTGACTTTTTTCTCTTCCCGAGATTAAAAAATCACCTCAAGGGACGTCATTTTGAGACCATAGAAAACATTCAAACGGCTGACCACCTGAAGGCTATTTTAGTATATGAGTTCCAACACTGCTATGAGAAATGGGAGAACCGTCTCCAGCGCTGTGTGGCTTTTCTAGGAAGTTATTTTGAAGGAGACAATACTGAATTGTATTTCTATTCAAATAAAAAAAAATTAAAAATTGGTCTCATTACTTAATTTACACACCTTGTAAAATGAAAGTTAAACCTTGTGTCATATACCAGCCTGTTATTATCGCCTGTTATCCATATATTATTATAGAACAATTTTAGGTATTATTTGTACATACTAAGAAAATTGACTTATGAAAATTGAATCGAATACGACTACTAATTACTATTTCATTGTTTATTTAAAGGGAGGCGTTTACCCCACAATTCTCGCACCGTAATTATTCATATACCGACTCGATTTCCGACTGGGAATGTGCGCCTTATAATTCCCATTGCGAGATGAATTATGTCGTACGTACATAATATGTACGCACGTAGGGCGGCCTCGGCACGGCAGATAGGTCGGACAGATTGGCCGATATTGAAAGCAACGCAGCATTCATCCTTGCGGTTAATTAAATTCGGGGGCTGGAAATGCCATAAATATAGGGCGTTTGCAGGCATCGTTAGCAAAAATTACAGTTCGCGGATCGTTCGTCTATGATCCCCTTCGGCAGTCACCGAGCTCAAGCGTTTTTGTTTAATTAATAACGGGTTCTCATTAATTTTTCAATTCAATTTTAAATCGTTTCTAAGTTAATTTTTCTTTTATACACGGTAGCTATAAAAACGTGTCTCTTTGTCGAAAATTCGTATGTATATGGGGTATATCTACTATCAATCGTAACATATTTCACCTGCGTTTAAAATGTAGCTTCCCCTGCATTATCTTTGTAGATATCATGAATAGCGTCGAGAAATTCGCAGACCTTAACACAACCGTATTACGATAAAGTAGATAACTGTGACAGTTGATATAATAATTAAATAAATGATAATTAAAAATTATCATATTTTGTAAGGAAACGAGGAACCCACATCATATTTTAGGGAGTGATTAATGAACCTGAACAGAATGCATAATAGCAAATTAAAAAACTTCAAATAAAACTTAAAAAATTTTTGGGTAGTGATTATTACACCCAGATAGAAAACTAGAATATAGCAGAAAAACTTCAAACGAAAATTGTAAAAACAAATTCTGAAAAATTGTTCACCGTTTAGATAATGACTAGTAAAATATTTACGATTTTTTTGCCACATTTATCAAATGAAGTATAAAACCTTATAAATATAAAATTTGATATTTTACACGTTTTTATATATTTGATAAATGTGGCAAAAAAATTATAAATATTTTACTAGTCACCTAAACGGTAAGCAATTTTTTAGAATTTGTTTTTGTAATTCTCATTTGAAGTTTTTCTGCTATATTATAGGTTTTTATCTGGGTGTAATAATCACTCCCCAAAATATGACGTGGATCCCATATTTTCTTTCCAAAATACGAGAATTTTCAATTCTTCCAATCGTCACTGTTATCTACTTCTCCTTAATGCGGTTCCGTTAGAGTCCGCAATTTCTCGACTGTAATCATAAGATATCTACAGTTAGTTAACGAACTTTATGATTGTTTTTAACACACCTGATAAAAAAGAAAAAATAACCTTTTATGAAAAAGTAACCAGAACATTATCAGATAACATGCTTAAATTAAGAAAAAAAATGAAATCGGACTATACAAACAAAAAAAAAACGTGGCTCTTTCGCTCTTTCAAACAAAGCTCTTTCGCGATTTTTTTTTTTTTCGTAGGGAACATCAATTTTATTGAACACAAGAAGATTTACACATCATAATTAAATGGATTTTTCTGCCGCGCCTGTTTTTTTGTAAGCGATAGCACTGCACTGTCTTTTGGTAATCTAGTCTATACTCGACAAGGAAAATGTAGATATTTCGAACTCCGTAGAAACTAATTACTCAAAGTCGCCCTCTCACCCTGCGTTACTGCTCCGGCCTTGTGAGATTTCAATTTAACAACGCCAAACTGGTATTGTTTATGAAGAGTACATCTTGCGAAAGTCAAACAACGCTCCTGTATGTACAGTCGAGCACGGTTTACCGGGTTAACATCCACGATACAGTGCCGGAGAACTAATTACGTGTGGCGGCGGTTTACCGTGTCAGCGCGAAGTAACCATTAGATTACTGGCAATGGCCCTGATGGAGCTCCTAATGCTGTATTGTTTGCAGATAGCAGCACAAACGAAACTGGTAGCAAATTGTTTCATGCGTAAAACGGGGCAATTGCCTTCTGTTACACAGAACGTGGAAACATTGCTTCAACAACTTTCTATTATTTTTTTTACTTAAGGGGGCTTTCCCGGTTTTCGGTTTCAAAAAATCGTTTTTTTTTTACTGAAATCGATGCGTTATACATTCAAATTTATTGTCCTGAAATTTTAAAGTGATCCGTGTATTAGATTTCGAGTTACAGCCGGATTAGTGACGACGGTCCCGACGCTTGAAAAGAGTAACGCAGGGAAAATAGAGGTGGACAGTGTAAAGGAAGTGTTTCAACGATCCGAAGAAAAGCATAATGTAAAATATGCTCAGTATATTGGCGACGGGGACAGTAAGACCTCCAAGGCGACTTTGGATTTGGACCCGTACAACAACGATCCCAAAGTAATGAAAAAGGAACGCGTCGGTCATATGGAGAAAAACGCATGGGAACCAGGCTCCGTAATGCGAAGAAAACAAACAAGGGACTCGGGGGATGAGGTACAGGAACACTGACCATCAAGGTAATAGGCGAATTGACAACTTATTACGGCCTGTTACTTATTATCCGTATTCGGCGAAATGCGGATTCAGTGGAAAAAATGCGTGACGCTATCTGACGTGAAGCCAAAATGAGGTCTACAAGACAGAGGACGGTGTCCTGTACGGGCCCCGAATTGATGACGAACTGTAAGTAAAAAAAATTCATAATTGTATGACAAAAAAAAAACGTAAAAAAAAACCTCAAACGCATTTTTGTCAAAACAACGTTTTTGAAACTGGAATGAGATTTTTCTCGGACACTAATTAACCGATTTTAATGATTTTTCTTTTAAAATGTTCACAAATGATGTCATTAGTGATCAACATAGGATTTTTTTTGATATTGCAAAAATTCGATTTTTAATAACAATTTAATGGTAGAAATTTAAGGTGAAAATCGAACTTTTTTTTTCAAAGTTGCACCAAATCGCGTAAAATTTGAATTTCAAAAAAAACCCTATGATAAACACTAACAACAACCCTATATTTTATAAAAATGTTTCATTTTTTGATTTCAGATGAATAGCGTCATAGAAAATTCTCATTAACATGAGACATGTCCGCCTGAAGTAGCTGCATTGGAACAAGGATCGACGGCCGCCATTTTGGTTTAAAAAATAAATAAAAAACTAAATGTAACCTACATACCTGTATCTTTTAATTAAAAAAAATTGTCTCAATCCGTTTTATACTTTCCTCAAAAAAAATTCCCAAAAAAAAAAAACTTTTTTTTCCATCGAAAAAGCGGGAAAGCCCCCTTAAGGGGGGCTTGATACCTTTTCGGCTTCAAAAAAAATTTTTTTCATATTTTGTTAGACAAAAGCTGCAAGAATGTGTGTACGAAGCGACAAAGTGACATTCGAAAAATTGACGGAGTTACGACAATTTTGGCTTAAAAAAAAATAAAAGCAGGGTTTTGTTCGTCTTGGACTATATTTTCAAGATCCGTTTCCCCCCAATAGTGTTAGAATATCGTGTATGTGTTGTAACATTGTTCAAACATCACTATTTGCGTAATTGTTGAAAAAGTGTTTCAGTTTTCGCTATTTTTTCGTGCTCTTTTATTAAAAAAAAAAAGTGATATTTTTCCCGGATTCTACGGGAAAAAATACGTTAAAAACATGTGTCGCACTTGAATTTTTTTTTTAATTATGTAGATTTATTGAATTAAACAATGATAATTATTAAATATATGTGAAAACAAAATTTTTTTGGGACAAGTCCGATATACGTTTTTAACGTATTTTTTTCCCCTAGAATACGGGAAAAATATCATTTTTTTTAAACTAAAAGAGTTCACGAAAAAATATCGAAAACTGAAACACTTTTTCTACAATTACCGTCAACCGGGGCCACTCAGAACTAGGGGTATTACTCGGAAAGTTTGCGCAATCCCGAATTAAATTATGTGCTGCCATCTAAAAATGCATAACTAAACTATAATTTCCGACGCGAACATATGAGTAATACTGTTATAATTGTTAAAGTTGTTTTACGTCTATCGGTGCATTAGTACTATAAAATATGCAGTTTTATCTAACGGTAAGTAATGATCATATTTTTTAAAACCTCAAAACTTCATACTGGATCTTTTCTATTAGTTTGTTTTATCACCTAACGTTTTTTTTTTACAAGTAAGATTATACACTGTGATTCAGAATTATGGTGCAAAAAAAGTAATCACAGATAGAGGTCTTAAAATAAAGAGACACGTGTATTTTCGTTTTGATCAATTTAGATTTTTAAGGCCCGTACGAGCCCATAAATGGGGAGTTGGGAAAACAGTTTTTTTAGATATCTCGATAAGTACTTGATCGATTTCAATGAAATATGGAAGATAGTCTCAAAATAACCTTTCTAATAGAACCCTTAAAATATTTTTAGAGCTGCCGCAAGGGGGCGCTACATATGGTCACTACATCGCAGTTTTTCGCTTCTATTTTTTTTATTCAATTATCTTTTATGTTTTTCTTTTTTCATTCTGATGCAGAATTAATTTTTACACCAAAAATGTCCTCTTGTCTATTTTTCATATCATGCACCCATTTCGAGAAAAATGCGAAAAACCCTTTCAATGATCTGACTTACAATACTGCGAAACTGCAAATTATCACAATTGCCATGGAAACAAGCAGGTGACTGGACGAATTAAAACATCTAGCGTAACAGTGAACTTTTTTATTAACATAGACAACAAGAATTAAACTATCAATAATAAGGACAAAAACAAACGAAAAGTAATTTAACATAAACAGCAAGAACTAAACTAGTAATAATAACAAAAATAACAAGCGAAATAGCAAAATGTTAAAAAGTTAAATCGTAATTTTTCCAACACATCAACAGATAATTTAATACGCAGAATATTATTATTCACTCTTTCGCGTAAATCGTCAATGTTTAACACTTGGCGAGAATAGACACTTTGTTTTAATTCACCCCACAAATAAAAATCCAAAGGATTTAAGTCGGAGCTATGGGGAAGCCAGAATTGTGGAGCCTCAACAAACCGCCCAAACCATCTTTATGTGTAATTTTCTTCCAACCATTGTTGAACTAGCAACGCATAATGTGGTGCAGCACCATTCTGCATGAACCACATATTAACTCTGTCCTGAAGGGGGACATCGTCCAATAAATCCTGTAGCCCATTTCATAATTCACTTGAGGAGTTTAAATTACTTGGGGGTTCAACTGCGCCTAGGACGTTGTTTCCTAATATTCCAACCCAATAATTAATCTTAAATCGAAACTGTGAATGTCTGGTTACGGTAGCACGCGGGTTTGCATCCGCCCACTCATAGTGATTCCTTAAATTAAAAATCCCACATTTTGTGAAACACGATTCATCCGTAAAAAGGATCCTTTTAAAAAACAAGGGATCATCTCTGTGTTTTTGCAACATGCTTCTACAAAATTCTAACTTTTTCAGGAAATCGGTTGGTAACAATTCCTGAACCTTTACAGCGTGAAAAGGATACAAACTTTGTTGGTGCAGTATTCTCCAGACGCTAGATTGGGAGATATTCTCTAACATACCTAACCACCTCGTACTCAACGTAGTATCTTCCCAGACTGTTTAATACTCGCTCTTCTACATTTACATTTCTCGCAAACCGTTGTCTTCCTGCATTGCGATTAGTTTTATAAAATGTTTAATAAAAATAATTGTTTTTTATTTGTGATAAACGATAACAAGGTCAAAGAACATATTTTAAAATTAAATTTTTGTTCTGAGACGCCCCAAATAAGAAGTGACTTGCTTTTTAGGCGAAAATTCAGGTTAGTTCCTAGACATCCCCAAACTGCGGGGCGTATCGGAACACCTCTTATGTGTAAAAAAATATGTATCATTGAAATATCTTATCTATAGTTTGTCATAATGTTGACCAGATATGACACACCGTTTTTTTTATAATATCACTCAAATTTATCAACAACCTTAAAAACTATAATAAAAAATAAGTCAAAAATGTTATCAAGCCCCGGTTGACGGTACGCAAATAGCGATGTTTGAGCGATGTTACACCACATACACGATATTCTAGCACTATTGGGGGAAACGGAGCCTGACAATATAGTTCAAGACGAACAAAATCCCATTTTTTTAAAGCCAAAATTGGCTTAACTCGCGATTTTTGGCCGCTCAACATTGATTCTGAATCACTGTGCGGCGCGTAGCCGGTTCCGTAAAAGCGGGCAGGTGTGAGCGAAAGAGAAGAGAGAAGAGAAAAGAGGCTGAAGAAGGCGTGAAATAAAATATAATTTTGTACATTAACATGAGTACTTTCACTTACAGTAAACCCCATCCCTCTACGTCTCTTCGTTTGCTCAAAATTAATTATCAAAAAAAAAAACATGAAAAACGGCCGCAAAGGTATCAAGCCCCCTTAAGCATCATGGCCTTTAACCTGAAGAAATTTTGCAAAAAATTCAAATCACAATTTACACGTGTGATGCGATTAAATGAAAATTAGGAAAATAACTAGGTATCACTCTAGTTTCGATGGAGTGACAAGATTACTCTATTATGAAAAGAATATTTCGATGGTTACAGTGCAAAATCTCATCAATCGTCAGTCATTTTTTACCACTCAGTGTTTATGACACCATTAGTTTAAACAGATCATTATCCTTTAAAGTGCACAAACCCAGTCATAACTCTCTATTTTGAAAACTAATACAGCCATAAGTCTGGATTAAAAGAGGTTTTTTCTGTCACCCTTATGTACAGGGTGATCGATTTAACATAGGAAGTCGGTTTTTCTCAGAAACGGCTGAGAGACATTAATTTTTGTTTACGGTAAATCACTTTTACTCACCTTCACTAGAAATTAAGGCAAACATTAAAAATATGTCTTAACGACGCCTCAATTTTTTTTTGCAACATACCGGTTTTACTTTACCATTAAAAAGATATATTAATTGTGTGTTATTTTTCTATTTAACATTTTTTTTGTATTTTGAATATTTAAAAAGTTATAGTCAATTTATTGTTGTGTGCACTATATCTGTTTTTCTCGTAGTTAAATGAATATAATTTCTGTAGAATATAATTTCCGATTTACTTTCCTAAAGGCAAATAAACTAAACTAAACTAAATTTAGTTTCTGGAGTGGGTACTGGAACTTTCGGCGTAGAAACAAAAAACTGGAAGTTTTCCACGAAACATCGAACTACTATACTCTTCACGACGCGCGTTTCGCCAACTAAGTTGGCATCTTCAGGAAAAGATTAAAACTAAATTTTAACCAACACTTAGACATACACTATTTATACTTAATTTGTCGCCATGGTTCACTGAACCGTAACATCTGTCTTTGTTTATCAGAGCAAACAGTGGACTGGTGGGTATAGGACCGTTATCCTTATTCATACTACTGTTATTTGATATTAATGATATTATTGATATCTAATCTTTCAAAAGCATTTAATTTAATTAATTTTAAATTATTTACATATGTCTATCCTATGGTTGTTGTCAAAAGCATGTTGGGCAACACAAGATTTTTCCGTTCTACCATATTTCAGATGAGCCATGTGTTCTTTAAATTCCATTTGATCACAGTCCTTACAACTTATTTTTTTAATTTAGTTTCTAAAACTAAAGTTTAGAAAGCTTCTGCCTTTTAAGACAGAAAAAAAAATATAGCTTGCTAATGATGTTAATAGAAAACGATATTAAGCATTGCGATGCCTCGATTTTTTTAACAATAAACCTTTATAATCCACAAAAGTATTTGATTTCGATGCATTTTTTGAATAATTATTTTTTAATTTTCATTATTTCAAAAATCATGCCCGATTCCCAAAATCGTATTTGGTCTACTAAAACATCCGCTTAAAAATATTATCAATCTATTAAATATTCCATTTCTAAATTTCACATCGTCATTTCACAGATGTCTTTCTAATGCAAATAAGAACTGCTTAATTTACTTAACTTACTTACAGGTAAATAACAATGATGCATATTGAACATTTATTAAGTAATTAATTTTTAATTTTTCTGGTTGTTGTTATTGTATTTACTCATTTGTAAAGATTTAAGTAGCATTTGTATGTATATTGTTTATTGTTGAGGTATCTACATATATTTGTTTATTATAAATTATACAATATTTCAGTTATCAAAACCCAGGTTTAATACATATATTTTTTGTTGTAAATAAAAACATATATACTTATGTATTATGTAAATGTTAAACGAGCAATAGCGTCCGAAAATGTAATTCCAAATGTTCCAATATTAACTATTAAATAATTCATGGGGAAATCGGCCATACCTTTTGAAATAAAAAAAATATATATATAAAAAAAACAGGTACTTAGGTATTTTGCTAAAAAAATATTCGGCGTCGCAATTCTTAGCATCAGTAAGCTATATTTTTTATTTCCGTCTTAATTTTTAGTAAAAGCAAGCAAACTGATATACCTATCTTATACAGAAATTATATTCATTTAGCCAGCAGCTTACGAGAAAAACAGATAGGGCACTAAATAATAAAACATCCATAACTTTTTAAATATTCAAGATACAAAAAAATGTTAAATAAAACAAGAACACACAATTAATTTTAATTGTGATGGTAATTATCTTTGCGATGGTAATTATCTTTCCTTAATTTTGAGTGAAGGTGAGTAAAAGTAATTTACCGTTCACAAAAAATTAATTTCTCTCAGCCGTTTCCGAGAAGTCGAGAGTGAGATTCACTCTCGATCTCTCGAAAAAATCGATCTCGTGTTGATTTAAAACAATAAAATAAAATGCACGTGGCACAAATGAAATATAAAACGTTTTTATTTCTCTTGTAAAATTAACTTACATTGACTTTTAAGTTTTGCGCTTTAACCCTCGATTTGTTAATATAAACAAAGTTCCTTTAAAATAAAGAAAACACATTTTTTTACTTTTTTGGAGGAAGTAATGATTCCTTAGGCAGCGATATCTTAAAAGCCTGCTAAACTTTAAACCTACTTGTCAAAATAAGAGCAGACCATTTTTAAAATATAACTAATGATTTTTTTAAAACATGGACATTTTTTGGCTAATAGAAATACTGGAAACATGGATTTTATTAATTACAACAAAATATAAATATAAGCCTGTAAACAAAGCTAGATTTTTGACTGGGACAGCTCTCCTTTGTTTTCTTTACAAGACTATTCGTTTACAGAAAAAAATCCATCTTACTAGAAGAAACAAAAAAGAAACTAACCCGAATCTATTAGCAGCTTTCCTTCGTGTCGAATTATCGAAAATTAAAAAAATACTTATTTAATCCGTGTTCGAAAGAAAACCGTACTACTTTTGGGTTTATTACAATGGCTCGGGCATTACACTCGGGTCGAAAGAGAAAAGAGTAGAGCAAGAACAAAGGATTTACAGCGCTCCTCGCGGAATCCAATTAAAACAAAGTCGGCGACCGTTCTTTTGTTTTCTGATCATGCTTTTATTTTTATTGGCTACTCTTACTCGATTCCCGCCGCGAGCGTTTTCCACCGGCTTTTCCCTAGCGGCGACCGACCGACGTCTTGTAAGTACAATAACAATTACGGAACCTTTTCGGAATAACAGTCATTCATCCCTCAACATTAAACAATACTCGGGAAAAAATATTTCTTCTACGCGTACAGGATCAAAAGAATTGAGGCCACAGTCTTAGCGTCTCTTTTAGTAAAGAAGTGCGTAAAATCCTTTTTGAAATACCGATCGACGATAAAAAAATTGTAGAATATTTTCACTTTCCACGGTATTTCTAAACCAGATGTGCCAGTATAGGGTTTTTACCAGCCAGCGTACTTCTCTGCCCATCCTGTAGGTATTTGAATTGCCGCCAAAATCTTGTGAAATGAAATTTCGAAATCACACCGACGGGGTTAGTTTTTGAGGTGTGGACGGCGAACCCTTTAAGCCTGAGGCTACCGAAATTTAAAAACCGCAAGTCTCCAGCTCGAATAGAACGAAAATGGAACTGATCTAAAAAGTGTTACGCTAATTTTGACCAGCAGTTTAATTAAATTAAATATTGTCAGTTGACATTGTCAACATACAAAGATTGTAACACAAAATTAACCAGTGGTATTCAAGTCTGAAAGGCAGGGATGGCAACAGAACCGGTTCTTCAAAAGCGGTACGGTTCCGCTTCCAGAACCGCTTCCACTTTGTCACAAAAGGAACCGCTTCCAAGAGCGCTTCCGGGGTTTTATTTTGGAAGCGGTTCTGGAATCAGGACCGGTTAACATTTTTGTGCGGTATTTGAAGCGTTCCCGTTTTTAAAAAAGATGGAACCGGTCCAAAAAAATATTTTACCGGTTCTCGTTTGGAACCAGTTCTGGAAGCGGTTCTTAGATAGGAACCGGTTCTTTGTGCAATTTATAATACAGAATTTTAAGAAGAGGCGATATTATTAGACTAACGGCTATATCGGCAGAATCAGGGATCAGGGATCGCGAAATGAGGTTTTAAAAAAAATTACAGAAAGTTCTTAATGGAGTACACTGGTTAAAATTAATTACGGCTTCAAAATCTGCACATACACGTCGTTATTGTCGGTCGAAACGCCCGGTGATAATAAAGAACTCCTTTTGTAAGGTTAAACATGCTTTTTATGAAGGAATGAACGAATCATTTTGATCGCCAGTAAAAATTTGGTTAGATTTTGAGAAGATTGCACCGTTTAGGGGTGAGACGTAAATTACGTCATGAATAGTTAGTTTTCCCTTCCTTACAGATCACAATCGTACCGAAAGTGTGTGCATCCCTCTAGGTTGGTTGTGTAACGTTTTGGATTGTTATGATCCTAAAATAATTATTGTTTATTTTTGTTAGTATTTTTGTCCATGTCCATATTCCACGTTCGATATTGAACATAAAAGTGATAATTAATAAAAATTATAATCAACTAAATGACTTTTAGTTTGCTTCATCTGATCAACGGAAGCCCGAATTGTAACGTTAAATATTTCGGAGTAGAAAAAACTACTCTGAAGCTCCTTGAATTAATTGATTTTTTGTGCCAAAAATGTAACCATACTTGGCTCAGATAATATATTCGATATTTTCTCCTATTTTTTGTAAGTACAGTAAAACTCGGACATAACGCTTCCCGAATATAGCGTTCTCCCGGGTATATCGCTTTTTGATATAATATCCTATTATGTGAAGGGGAGGGAGGTTAAAAAGTGTTCTACAGTACATGGTGTAACGTAATTTACGGAGAGCCCCTAATGGTTAAACCAATAAGAAGAAAAAATACCCCAGGAACCGGTACCGGAACCGGTATTCGCACCGGTTCTTACGAAATCACCCCATTACCGTTTACAAAAGGAGCGGTTTTGGAACCGGTACCAAAATTCCCGAAACAGCGGAACAGCTTCCAAAGCAAACGGTTCTTGTACTCTAAAAAACGGTTCCACTTTTTGGAAGCGGTTCTCTACTGGTGGAACCGCTCCGGAACCGGTTCCGAACCGCAAGAACCGCTACTTTTGCCATCCCTGCTGAAAGGTTTTCATTTCGGTTTTGTAATTCGCGCTGTACAATGAAATAATTGAATTAGCAATGGGCATAACCGAATTATGGGTATTTAAGTGATTTTAAAAACCGGATGACTATTCGAATGATTTCACTCATAACAGGTAACGATAATCGATACTTGCTGCGATGATGCACGAAATGTGTCGAATGCTGCCGATTATTCGATCACAGTTCCACAAAAAAAAATTTTTTTGGAACTGCTATCGGGACAACTGTATCCCTATGTAATTTTTGACGCTGAATCCGAATCCGAAATACAAAAAATCGTACATCCCCAAAATCAACCCCTAGCGCCAAAAAACACTCCCTAAACAAGGTAAAAATGACTTAACGCTTCACGAATAGTCTTAAATCTCAATAATTCTAAGTAAATATAAACATTCAAGTATGTATATAACGCAGAAATCTCCATGAGTGGGTGAACACTATCCCTTACACAACAGAAAATTTAAAATTGTGATTAAAAAGCTTACGATGCCCAGTTATTTTAGAAACAGTATGTAACTACATTAGTCTCGATGCGATGCTTAAAAACTACCCCCATACAGTGGCGGAAACCACCCTTAAATTTAAATTACAGTTGCTTAGATGACTCCTAAAAAGAATTTTCTAAAAATACAATTACTTATTTATGTGGCTTCTAAAAAAGAATCGTCTAAAAATTCAGAAAAAAACATCCATATAATTTTCTGATTATATAGTTTTTTGACCAGCCGGTAGGCGACGCATTGGCAACCGCATATGAGTGTTGAAGGTCTGAGGATTAAGTATGCGTCAAGTTGGGCTCTTTATTGGGGCGTTCATTGTTTCTGTTATTACCTTTTTTTCTCTGTTATATTGTTCAGTTTTTTTTGTTATGATTACTTTTGTTATAGCACTGCTGGTCGTATTAGAATTGAATTAAGACTACAGGTAAATTTTTGCTACTTCATAATATGGGTACTTCTCAAGTACGTTGTCAAAGATTCTTCTTAAATAAGAAAATGCAGATGTGTTAATCTTTTCTATAAGGTACTGCAACTATTTTTTGAATTTCTTGTTATGTGAGGAGTAATTTTCACCCTCTCATGAGGATGTCACTGAATGACTTTGATGCAATGCAAGTATTCACCTCCAAACTGCAGTGCTGCAATCTTTAGCCAATTTTAGCATCGATTAAAATATAACGATGACAAAAATTGTTCCCCAATTTTACTTGTAATTTAAATTTAGGGGCGGTTTCCGCCACTCTATGGGGGTAGATTTTGAGCATCGCATCGGAACTAATGCAGTTACTCACTTTTTCCAAAAGAGACGGCATCGTAAGCTTTTTTTGCAATCACTGCATTAAGTCCTGGGGCGGGGATTAAACTAAGTCATTTTTACCCTGTTTAGGGAGTGTTTTTTAGAGCTAGGGGTTGATTTTGGGGGATGTATGACTTTTTTTGACTTCGAATTCGGATTTAGCGTCGAAAATTACATTGGGATATAGTTGTCTCTATAGTAGTTCCAAAAATGTTTTGTTTTTGTGTGGCTGTGTAATTCATTGTATTCGAACAGTTGAGAATTCCTAAGTTGTTAGGTATAATTCATTCAAATCGTTAACGCCTAACCTTTAATTGTAGGTTATTTAAATTATTCGTTTATTTAACAACTGTATTTATACCTAAAACTTCAATGCATCCAGGTGCCAAAAAAATCTATTGTTTGGCAACATTTCAAAAAAAATTGAAAATGGTAAATCGAGACCAACCCCCGACAGCCTGATACAGAATTCTTAGAATATTTTCTTTTCGTAGAATATTCTAAGATTTTTTCTTGGAATATTCTCAAATATTCTAAAACCTCTCTACGTCCTAGCTACATACATCTGCAGACAAACAACTCAGCCGGTTGCCGACTTTATGTCGTTCTTCATCCAAGTTACGAGTTACTTACATTGCTAGGTTTAATTCGAGTACCTAAACATTAAGGTTATTTTTTATTCTAATACTTGAAAGTAAAAACCGGATACCAACGGTTATTTGAAAAATCGGAATAACCGGTTATTTTTCATTGGAATAATCCCCTCACTAAATTGAATATGTTTATCAGAAAGCAGTTGTTTTGACTTTGACGTCAAATTTTCCAATAACGAGTTGAATAATGAAGTTGAAATAATGAGCAATATATCGAATGTATCCAAATAAATTCGAATATATTCCAAAGTATATCGCCGGAAGGAATAATGAGAGTGCGGGCGGGCGAAACTGAAACTTTTCAGCGCGACCGGCGCGCAGGGAGTTAAGCCGGTGCCGGTGCCGGTGGTTCCCAAGAAATTTTCCCCGTTATTTATGAACCTGTCTTCTCCTCGAGTCTGGCCAGGCGAAAATATGCGGAATGCCTATTTGGTAATAAATTTGCCCGTGTAATAAAATGTCTGCGCTATCACCTTAAAACGTGAGGCATAAATACGCCTTCGCCGTGTTTAAAACACCTTCGGGAATTGTGTAAAAAAAGTTAGTCTTCCAGTAATTAATAATCTTCCAGTAATCTCGTAAAAGAAATGTAGCTATGAAAGGAGACAAAACTACCAACATCAGTATCCACGAACCGTAAAAATATGTATGTATGCATTTAGATTGATGAAGCTAATATCACTTTATTTCATGTGCACAGCAATTATTTATTCGTTTTCATTAATCTATTAATATAATTCACCGAACACTGTTGCGCAGTGTCATTGCAAATTAATTACCTACGTTTTGTAAGGACGGCACGTTATTCGATTATAATTTTTATTTTCATTAGCCTCCTCCATTAGCTAATGAAGAGTTTATTTTATCGCCGTTTGGCATCAAACGCTCTGCTCGAATTTTTTTGTAGCAGAATAGGTGGAATATTCATGGAATGTGACATGCACACCTACCTGCTTACTTGCATTGAGTCAGGTCATCAACAAGACCAAGCAGCAGTCATTGGCCGTCATGGAGTCGGGCACCAAGGGCTTATTCGTAGGAAGTCATTTTTAAATTATAAAATATATATATAAAACCATATCTTTTGATCTTTCATTTATGTGAATTTTTTTAATGTCATTTATGTGAAACGAAATGCTAAAAGTAACTGACTTTCTACATCGTATGCAGTGTATTTCATTAAGAACCAAAACACTCCCGCAATTTTTTGTTAAATATATAATTTGAACAAAGTTTCAAAATCTATAACACAAAAAACTATATTTTGTATTTTTGAATACATGCTTTCAATCCAAAGCTTACTGTATTATTACTAATTGTACTATTGTACTAATATTTTATTTGGTTAAGTTGTTCAAAATTAACCTTTGGAAAAGTATTTTTATTACAAAAGTTTTGTTTATAAAACATGTAAGGCACTAAAAATAAAAACTGAACTTCGGATCATGATACATTTTAACTAATCAAACCTAGGCCTACTATAGTGTCGAGAAATGAATAAAATAAACAGAAATTTCAATCATAAATTTGGGTTGGTGTCTGTCAAATAGTATATAATCTATATACAATTCAAACTGTAACTTCTAGCAACAATATAAAAAAACAGAAATGTGATTACATGAATATTATGTCTTACAATGGCAATTTCCCCTGTGAGAAATAAAACACTGAATGTTGTAAGCATTTTCTAATGGAAACGAAAAGGTGCAAGTAACATAATTAATACCGTTATCATGTTTTTCTGTATACTTAGTATTAAAAAAAAATCTGACATGACTTATACAGTGGTGTCTTTGTAATTTAATTATTGTTATAATGTTTTTAAAAAATATTTTTAATCGAATTTATGTATCTGCTGGTACACTAATTTTGACGGATTTCCCTAAAACTGTTTCTTAATTTTCGCCTACTAATATAACTATATTAGGTATAGTAGTTAAGATCTCAGTTGTACCAGCTTTAAAAAAATGAGACCAAAATCGTTCAATTTGAATAATAAAAAAAATTGCAGCGGTGTTTTCATTTTAAATGGGCCACACTGTATATAGATGTAATCCAATAACGGTTCTTTTTATTTTACCTTGAACGATACAATTAAGTTTGCGTTTTATTCGCAAACATAAAACCGCGTATCGTTGTTATTTAAGTGAATTTTATACGTCTAACGACGTATTGAACAGTTAGGTATGTATTGTTTTGCGTCTTTCGGTGAATGAACGCGAGCATGAAACTTTTCTCGGATTTGCCAATCTCAATGCTTATTTTTTTAATAACGTCTCGAATCGTTCGGAATAACGTATGCCCAATCGTTTACATTGCCTTGTAAGATCAACAGCATATAAAGAAGGGCTTATAGAAAGAAAAGTAAGCCCATCGCCCTGCATGTTTATCGATCTCCCAGAAAAGATTCTTAAGGGAGTAGTTCGAGTCGCTCCTCTATTTTCTCCATCCTTTCATCCCCTCATGAATGAATACGCCTTAGACGTCGACCTAACGCTGGTCGACGTCTAAGATATATCCCCATTTAAAAGTCCAAACTCAAAGGTTACTTGCCTGTTTCAGAATTTTAAACTATCACAAATTGGTTCAGGTATAAAATGATAAAATATTTGACCATTAAACATAATATTGTGCATTTTTTTAATGCCGTACGAAGAATATTTTTAAATATAATGCGTAAAGATATGTGCACTAAAAATAAAATATAACTAGGTAAGTAAATAAAAAATGTCTCACCATCAAATTATCATAGCAAGTTGACGTACAAAATAGGGATCAACGACAATGTGACGCACACTGGACCACTTTCACATAGAACGAAAAAAAAAAAACAAAACAAAAAAAGTGGGGTGAAGGCGCACACTAAATTTTGTGGGGGGTCAGGTGGGGGGCGAGGAGGTGAGAGGGGGTTGCGAGAGCGTGACCATCAATTTTCAGACTTACGAAATTGAGCCGCAACGGTGGTGTGTCGCTCAGGGTGCGGACTCGCCGTGGCACATGATGCGCGCAAGCTGAGCGGAGAACGGCATTCAAGCGGCTGTGCTGAGAGATAGACAGACAGACGGATGGCGCACGGCGTCCGGCTGCGATGCGGACGCGTCTCGGAATACTGGCTCGAGAAGCGAGCGACGCTGCCTCTACATAAGTTCCCTTCTCCGTCGCTTTATCCCTTCCAGGCGTCGTTGCCGTGGCGACGCCGAGCGGTCGTGCGCGTCGCGGCGTTCCATGCAAATTCGTCGTGTCGCCACGGGAAAAGAGACGCGGGGGATGAAGGGAGGAAGAGCGGACGTGGACGCGGAATATGTCCTACATCCTCCACGTAGACGGGCTAATTAAGGGGCCATACATATGCATGTCATCACGCAATTAGAAAATATATATATATATGGGTCATTCTCTGTCAACCGGACCCCCCCCCCCCCAACCTGTCCATTTCAGGTTTTGAGTAAAGAGTGTTCTGTAGGGGCTTAAAATTTTCGTTGAAAATGAATACTTTTGAATGCCATGTGTCCCATTTATAAATTCAAGATGGCTGTCGCAATATGGCGGCTTAAACGAGAACACTAAGTACCAAAAAAATTAATATATTCAGAGATTAATGGTTTGTAAAATGAATTATTCGTGCGTAAAAAATGATCTGTAGGGGCTTATAATTTTCCTTAAAGTGTCTACTTTAAAATGACATTAGTTTTATTTAAAAACTCAAGATGGTGGTTCCAATATGGCGGCTTAAACAGGAAAATTTCCCAAAAAACGACCAAATTAAGAGATGAATCCTTAAAAAAAATACTATTTAGGACGTGCAAATGTTCTGTAGAGATCCACTATTTTCCTTGAAGTGTCTACTTTATAATGACATGAGTCCTATTTAAAAACTCAAGATGGCGATTCCAATATGGCGGCTTAAATGAGCTAATTCCCCAAAAAATGACACAGAGATAACTGAATTTAAAATTGAGTTATCAGGTCGTAAATTTATTCTATAGGGCCTTAAAATATTTCTAGGTTTCTAGGTCTCTCAAAAGTTCAAGATGGCGCACAGTGGAAACAAATTACCTTTTTTGGACAAAAATCTGCCGACAGTTCAAATCTTAATGAAAATCAAAGTTTCTTAGTGGGAAATATTCGTTACGAATAGTAGTTTTTAGTACCACTGCTTCTTTTTTATTAAAAAAATTATCCTAACCTAGAGAGAAAGGAATAGTCCTTTTTTTTTTAATTAACACAACAGAAGGGAAAACCCAACAATCTTAACCAAATGACTCTAAACGAATCAAATTTAACACAACAGAAAGGCAAATTCAACAATCCTAACCAAACGACTCCAAACGAATCAAATTTAACACAACAGAAGGAAAAACGCAACAATCTGAACCAAATGATTCTAAATGACTAAACTCTGACATTTGTACGTCCTAAATAGTATTTTTTTTAAGGACTCATCTCTTAATTTGGTCGATTTTTTTGGAAATTTTCCTGTTTATGCCGCCATATTGGAACCACCATCTTGTATTTTTATATAAAATTAATGTCATTTTAAATTAGACACTTTAAGGACAATTTTAAGCTCCTACAGATGATTTTTTAAGCACGAATAACTAATTTTACAAACCATTAATCTCTGAATTTACTAATTTTTTTAGGTAGTGTTCTCGTTTAAGCCGCCATATTGCGACAGCCATCTTGAATTTAAAAAGGGGACACATGGCATTCAAAAGTAGACACTTCAACGAAAATTAAGAACAGAACAGAACAGAACATTACATAACACTTTTACTCAAAACCTGAAATGGACAGGTGGGGGGTCCGGTTGACAGAGAATGACCCAAATGACCCATATACATATATAGGAGAACCGGAACCACCAAACAACTAAAAACTGTTGCTCTAGCGTAGCGGCTATATCCTCATTTGAGTGGAAATAAAACTACAAACTCGGGTATCAACAACCGTCACGCCCGTCACGTCACGTAACGTCCGTCACGCTAATGTAGCGGCTATACTCAGCATCGGTTCCGAACCTGGGGCCCCTGGAGGTAATTATCCATAATTATGCTGAGGTTTTGCTTATATAAGAGGGCATAATACTGATAAGAGGGCGCAGCACCGCTGGTTGTCTAGTTATTAGTTATTCGATTTTGAAATGGTAACAATACAAATGGTAACAATACAATACAAGTGAATAACGGGATAATAAAGGTTAGGAACCACTGGGCTATAGGGTATAGCCGCTACATTAGCGTGATGGACGTTTTTTTTTTTTTTTTTTGTTTTGGAAAGCCTTCAGGCTTGATTTAGACAGTGTAGAGTAAACATATGGCCCATTCCGCGGTAACCGATACCAAGGAGCAAAAAAATAATTTTCGAATATACTATATGTTAAAATAGAAAATTAACAGGTATTATATTCTCAATTTCCATAATTCAAAAGAAATTCATCAATATTTTCGTCGATTTTCGTAATATTTTCTTCAAACTCAGATGGTTCCAATTAGGTAGTGTAGTATAGAGAAAAAAATATTAAAGTGGCAACACTGTTTTTGACGTAAATCACATTGACAGACCGCCATTTTCGTTTACTCTGGCTATCGTCAATTGTTATTATTTGTCGTGAAAAAAATTGAATTAATCAGGTAAGTACAACTCATTTTATTGATAAAATTGTAACCGCGGGAAAAACAATAAAAATTACAGAACAGAAAATATCTAAAATCTTATAATACCAGTTTTATTGGTCTATATTAATAAATAAAGCCTCAAAGTGTACTAAGCTTTTGTTTTATTTGCACTAGTAACACCCGTCACAAATCTTGTAACACCCGTCACAAGTTTTGCTTGCAAAAAAAATGTAAAAAACAATATATCCACAAATATCTTACAATTATCAGAAATGAAGATCATTTATCTCTCTACTTAGCTATTCGTTTTGTTGCAAAAACTTCTAATTTAGCTGAACTCTGATGTTTAGCCAACAAGGTAGCATATTTTGCAAAAGTACAAGTAACACCCATCGCAGGGCTTAAACCTATTATTGCATTTAAACGCCTGAGTAATTCCTAATACGTTTTGTTTTAATTAAAATATCATTGAAATGAAGTGAATTGTACTCAAAACGCAGACAATTTTGTTCTAATTTAGGAATTATAAGTTAGAATGCGTACAAATGTAACACCCGTCACCGCGGAATGGCCTATATGTTTCTAGAAGGTAATTCCGAAGTTATCATATTTTTTTACAGCGTGTAGAAAGAACTGTTTAAAACATTTTTTTCCAAATACCTACCATTGTTTAATAAACTTAAAAGAAAAGTTACTTTATTAATTTCGAAGTTAAAAAATTTCGAGAGTAGTTATCCGGTTCTACCGTTTATCATTAGTCCTATCTTAAATTATAATTATACACAATAATTTTCTTATCTTAATCGTTTTTGGATTTAGAATTTTGCTGTACAAACTTTTCTCTAAATTTAAGGCAGTACGCCTCTGTGGCGTTTCCGCCAAACTCAACTATTTTTAAAGGATTTCAACATTTAGTACCAGTCCTATATAAGTTTTATATCAATTTTCTGTCTCGAATACTGAAAGGTATATTTTTTATAATATCAGAAACTTCATAAAACCAAATAAAATAACAATTTACCCTCATTAATACAGTATAAGTATATGGCGATGGGTGGTGACCCTACAAGTATATATGATAAACATACAAGGTCAACAGACAGATACCTTTCTGCTTTACACGAAATCTTTAAGTTTATGTTATACTTATATATTTATGTATTAATTTTTTTTAACTTCTTCACAACTTGTAAAAAAATTACTGAGTTTTTTTTAGGTTAAGTAAAGTAAAGATAAACACAATTCTTGAAATCTACATTTTCACTGGCGACTTCGCCAAATATTGCAATATTTTTATATTAATTTATTATTTTAAGTAAAATTATAGGATCTAAA
Source organism: Aromia moschata (assembly GCA_029963805.1). Lineage (NCBI taxonomy): Eukaryota > Metazoa > Arthropoda > Insecta > Coleoptera > Cerambycidae > Aromia > Aromia moschata. Next base: position 217,071 of record JAPWTK010000628.1, read on the forward strand.
ATAGAGTTTAAAAACTATCAAACAGCATTATATGACTACTGATTACAACTCAAGCAACTCGAAAGTAATTAGTTTTTATATATTTTATGTATGTAGGTAACTAAAATTTAACCAAACATTCGACATGTCGAATTCTATACCTATATGCAGACTCGTATATTAAATTATATTTACATAACGAAGAAAAATGAATTAAACCCTCAATACACAGAAATTGAATAATTAAAATAGGGCCTTGATTTAGGATTCATTTTCAATTATAAGTTGGACATAGCGACCTTATTGTGTGGAGGCGTCGAAACTAATCAAAGGGGATTTCCCTGGATTAAAACGTTAATATGAAAACTGCATCCCACATTTCGGAACTCCGTCTGGTTATTAAAAAAATATTCAAAGGAGAGAAATGAAAACTTCTCTATTTACCATGAAAATACAAATTCTTATTTGGTGTTTAGCTATTATTGTAAAAATAAAGAATACAAATCAAAAATTATGATTTTATGATGTGAAACTACGAATATCAAAGAATGGAATCTTCATTTTCAATGTAAATTTTGCGAAAAAAATGAAAGAATAAAAAATATTGAAAAAATCTTTTAATTACAATTGTTAAATTACAAGTTACCGTCACAAAGGATCCAAGGGTTAGATTTTATTACAAAAAAGATACAGTATGCTGGAGGATATAAATCGAGAGAATGAGACGGAAAACGTGTCTCCTCGATTAAATTCCAAATAAGGCCGTTTCAGAACAATTTAGGCTCATTTACGTAATGAAAATTATATTATCGAGGCTGCAGTTCCACAGTTCGCTGTTTTGACGTGGGAGTAAATTATGAAAATTTGTTAAGGGCTGACCCAATTCCGTCGGCCTACCAATCCGAATGGCGAGCCCGTTATTGTGTTACGCAGTTGATAATGCAGCGGGAATCCAAAATATGACAAATCGAAGTTCCTATTCGATAGATAGCAGATGCCCAGCTGCACTGAATATCCCTTATCGTTGTCAGGCGTAAACGTGTTCATCGTTTGATCGGAGAAGGGATATTTTATAGTTTGTAAGTTATGAAGTAGTAAACAATGCTGAATAATATATTAAATATATTATATACAGTGAGAGACAAAAGTCTGGTATAAAGTTTAAATTGATTTGTACGTAATTTCCTTACTTGACCTCCGCTATATTAACCGTTTTCAGAAACACGGTTGAATGTTAATAAGGATATTCACGTTCAGTCATTTTTTTCTATTATCACTGACTAATTACTTAGTTTCAACCTCAGCCAATAGCAGTAGATTCTAATGACACGAAAGGAGCGATTAAAACTAAGTTTTAATAATCTGTTAAAAATCATTTCATTTAAAAGTTTTTAAAATGGAATACCCTATTTTTTCATTAATAGTTTTCGAATATTCCAAAAGTTTTCGAAATATTTCAATTTAAAGTTATTTTTTTTGGAAATGTCGGATCTAAGGTGTCATCTAGAAAGAAATACGAACATTAATAAAATGTACATTTCATCAAAAATGATGGAGGAGCCGGTGGGACCCCTTAATAAAAGTGGCGAAGGTGCCAATGGAAAGTTTTATTACTCTCTTCGAATACTTCTGCCCATTGAAGTGTCAGTAATAATGTCAAATCCGTAAAAACATATTTTTATTTAGATTAGCAGATGCCCAGCTGAACTGAATTTCCCTTATTGTTGTCAGCCGTAAACGTGTTCATCGTTTGATCGGAGAAGGGATATTTTATCGTTTGTAAGTTATGAAGTAGTAAACAATGCTGAATAGTATATTAAATATATTATATACAGTGAGAGACAAAAGTCTGGTATAAAGTTTAAATTGATTTGTACGTAATTTCCTTACTTGACCTCCGCTATATTAACCGTTTTCAGAAACACGATTGAATGTTAATAAGGATATTCACGTTCAGTCATTTTTTTCTATTATCACTGACTAATTACTTAGTTTCAACCTCAGCCAATAGCAGTAGATTCTAATGACACGAAAGGAGCGATTAAAACTAAGTTTTAATAATCTGTTAAAAAATCATTTCATTTAAAAGTTTTTAAAATGGAATACCCTATTTTTTCATTAATAGTTTTCGAATATTCCAAAAGTTTTCGAAATATTTCAATTTAAAGTTATTTTTTTGGAAATGTCGGATCTAAGGTGTCATCTAGAAAGAAATACGAACATTAATAAAATGTACATTTCATCAAAAATGATGGAGGAGCCGGTGGGACCCCTTAATAAAAGTGGCGAAGGTGCCAATGGAAAGTTTTATTACTCTCTTCGAATACTTCTGCCCATTGAAGTGTCAGTAATAATTTCAAATCCGTGAAAACATATTTTTATTTAGATTAGCAGATGCACTTTTATTTAGATTAGCAGATCCAGCTGCACTGAATTTCCCTTATCGTTGTCAGCCGTAAACGTGTTCATCGTTTGATCGGAGAAGGCATATTTTATCGTTTGTAAGTTAGGAAGTAGTAAACAATGTTGAATAATATATTAAATATATTATATACAGTGAGAGACAAAAAGTCTGGTATAAAGTTTAAATTGATTTGTACGTAATTTCCTTACTTGACCTCCGCTATATTAACCGTTTTCAGAAACACGATTGAATGTTAATAAGGATATTCACGTTCAGTCATTTTTTTCTATTATCACTGACTAATTACTTAGTTTCAACCTCAGCCAATAGCAGTAGATTCTAAAGACACGAAAGGAGCGATTAAAACTAAGTTCTAATAATCAGTTATAAATCAGTTTTGATGTACAATAAACCCAAAACGAACAATTGAATACTGGAAAATCACAAAATAAAAATATAATATTTCATTTAAAAGTTTTTTTAAATGGAATACCCTATTTTTTTCATTAATAGTTTTCGAAAATTCCAGTTTTCGAGATATTTAAATTTAATTATATTTTTGGAAATGTCGGATCTAAAGTGTCATCTAGAAAGAAATACGAACATTAATAAAATGTACATTTCATCAAAAATGATGGAGGAGCCGGTGGGACCCCTTAATAAAAGTGGCGAAGGTGCCAATGGAAAGTTTTATTACTCTCTTCGAATACTTCTGCCCATTGAAGTGTCAGTAATAATTTCAAATCCGTGAAAACATATTTTTATGTAGACTTTCTAATTTTTTCTCGAGCATTTATTTTCGATATCAAGCCAATTATTGTTTTAATTATGCACTCTGTATGTTTATCTGACAATTCATTGATGTGTTTCAGGAATTTAAGTTTTAGGGGACACCGTGAGAGTTTTATCGAATTTATGTCCTTTTAAAAAAACATCCTAGTATTTTACTGAGCATTCAATATATTTATAGAGCGACTATTATTTTCACCGGATATTTATTATTCCTTGTATGCATGTAAATTTTATATCGACCATTGATTATTTTTATCGATTATTCGTTTTCTATTCATGCATTTGGATAGCTTAACAGACATAAACGAACATAAATCTTCAATCTACAGTTTTCCAATATTTTATTCAGACATTATTTCCAACGTAATTGGATTGTGATTCAGAAAGTCTTGTCCAATCTTCGCCTCAATCCTTCAATTTCTGAATAATATACAAACTTTGAGAGTCCGAACAGAAATCAAAACAGTTTTCCTAATGTCATAAATTTCGACATTTTTGGGAAAACTTCCTCTCAATATTGGCCTGTTTCTCCCCAATATTATGAGCACATATTGATTACATCAGGCGTCAAAAAAATTCAAGTCGAAAAAACAAAGGTCTTTGTCAGCAAGGGGTTAACGTGTTTACATAATTTTCATTAAAGTAGGCGGAGGAGCCGGTTGTATATATATATTAATAAAATCTGCGATAGCGCAAATCGTATTAAAAATGAGGGAAACGCTGGTAAAACTTAAGTGGCGAATATGTCGTTTTTAATAACATTTATCATTGGCGCTGTCGTCATTTTTACTAAAAAATTAAAGAGGTACCAATAAATTAACTTAAAATGTACGCCTTTAGAACGTACGGGTTGCCTTTAGAGAGAATATACCATAATTTGAACCGCAAAAGGCAGGACATTTTGGAATGCGACCAGCCCCCTCGTCAACCTTGCCGCGAACATCTTCACATGGAAATTTAATTTAGCCCTGCGACACTCCGGATTTGTGCCTCCCATTAAAAGGTCAATATATTTTTTAATCGCTTATACTGGAAAATATAAATAACACGGCTATCAAAAAATTTGATCCTTTGACCTGCTAAACACGATGCCGTGACTTGTTTTTCTCCATGAAGTTAGAGTTATGAAAAAACATAACCTTAAAATTGATATGAAGCAAGTCTTATTATATTTATTGGGTAAAATAAGGTATCACTGCCATTGTTTATCTTAATCAAATACATTATTTATTTTTTTGAAAATATTTTTGAATAAATAAATAAAACATAACCTTAAAATGCATCAAACGCAATATTCGTAATACTCAGCTTTCAATCAATGTTTACATTGAAAAATGCGGAGACATCTTTTTTTGCGGAGACCAAACGGTGTACCTGATTGGTGAGGCTGCATTAATCTGAAACAAACGCAACAATTGTTTTTTAGTTGTTTATACCATTTTCAACAATCTGTACCGTGGGTTGTTCAGTATCTTTTTCCATTTGTTCAATAGTAACAATTAGGTAAGTCGAGAAAAAATCGAAAAAATATTTTTTTTTAAAAAACTGCCAAAAATCAAATTTTTCAATTTTTCAAAAACCCACGGTACAGATTGTTGAAAATGGTATAAACAATTAAAAAAAATTGTTGCGTTTGTTTCAGATGAATGCAGCCTCACCAATCAGGTACACCGTTTGATTTCCGCAAAAAAGATGTCTCCGCATTTTTCAATGTAAATATTTTTTTTTTTTAATGACAATACATTTTTTTTTCGAATACTTGAGAGTTTGCTGTGCTTTGAGTAAGCACACATTTAAGCCCTATTCCACAATATTGGCTTTCATAGTTCTCCTACACTAAATTCCCAAAAATACTTGGCATTTTTCGCTGTTGTGAGTGCAAGGACCCCTTAAATAAAATAATAATTGCGCCATCTATAGTAATGTTTTTTTTATTATTATTATTTTTACTATTGATTTTTGTAGGTTTTGATTTACTGAATACGATAGTCGAGTCCGTTTTACCCAATCTCGTTTCGTTGCCGAGCTATAAAGGCCTGGGATATAGGCCAAAAAAAGCTTTGTTTTGTAGTTTTAGGTTAGGTTTTCTGAAAATTGTGACTTGATAGGGTAAATCGGACAAAGGTATTATGTTCAGCATGTCAAAAACCTTCAGAATCACCTATAAGGGTTCAAAAACATCCTTGCAGTCTGTGTAATCTGAGCCACAAATTAAAAAAAAAAACGCTAATAGTGTTCATAAATTATACCTCTTCAAATTAAAATCTCTGGCGTTCTCGTCATACTTTTTCAAAATTAGATACAAATGTACGTCTTTAGGACGTATCGACTGAGTCTCTCGAGAATATACCATAATTCGAGCCGCAAAAGCAGAATACACTCGAACCCCTCTTAATTCACCTTCGCTTAATTCACATCCTCTCTTATTTCACCACGTTTCCCCCCATTATGCCACGAAACCGTCCCGGTTAAGTCGCCGCCTGTAAAAGTTTTAGAACTACGTTTGGAAATTGGATTCTCGCATGAGTATGTACAAAATTTATTGAAAAAAATGATTGTGTAATACATTAAATATAGACACCTAACCTTTAAAATACGTAAGGTGTCTTTTAAAATATTTAACCTTCAAAATATTCACTGAAGCGGAATGAAAACAATTTTTTGTTTTCTTGTTTAATATTTGCATATATTATAGGGGGTATATCCACTCTCAAAAGCAATAAAACTACTATTATTAATTTACAAAATATTTATTTTCTATTGCACCATCTTCTCGATAAAACTGTCAAGACTACGATTTTCTTAACATACGTCGTATCACTTCAAGTAATCCTGCGAGGGTTTGCGTTTGTACAGGACCAGCAAGATGAAGCTGTAGTAGATTTTTCCACGAATTCTTGAGAGTATCTATTGTAACACTGTTCCAGGCATTTTGTAACAAATGGTTCAACTCTGTAGACGAAGGATGTTCTGGTGCATTGTCTAAGATTAAGATGAATCTAAAAAAAGAGCAAACATGTCACAATTTGTCAACTTTCCTTGTTTCTGACGTATTTAATAGTACATTACATTGACATATTATATACACTGACATGTGTGTGTATATGTAAATGTTTTTTCTCCTTTTGTAATGTACAATATTTTTCATTATTTTCGTACGCCTTCCCATGCACATATGATGAAAATAAAGCTGTGTACTTACTTTGCTTCGGGGTCAGGATTTCTTTTCTTTACGCTGGGTATGAACACATTCTTGTACCAATTAGTGAAAACGTTGCGATCCATCTAACTTTTTTTGTGCCCTGTACACAATTGACGTGGACACATTTTCAAACATCGAGGGCGTTCTGACTTCCCAATAACGGTCAATGGAATTTTATGTGTGCCCGATGCATTCGAACAAACTTGTATGGTAACACGATCTTTGGGAGCTTTTCGACCTGGTGCTTCAGTTTCGTTTCGACACACAAAAGTTTTGGTGGGAAAATGTTTCCAAAATAACTAGGTCTCGTCGCCATTGTATATGTTATCGAGCTTATATCCATGGTTTTCAATGAAAGCCTTTAACCCCTCTCGAAATGCATTGGCGTCGTCTTCATTTGCTGAAAATTTTTCTCCTTTGATATTTAAACATCTTATCCCGTGACGTTTCTTAAATCTGGCAAGCCAGCCATTACTCGTCGAAAAATTGGAGTCCACGTTAAGACTTGCATGAAATTGCTTGGCTTTTGCTTGTAGAACAGGCCCAGTCACAGGTTCGCCGAGTGCTTTCTTCTGACAGAACCACAAAAATGTACATTTCTCAAAAAGACTATCGTTAACTGAGGAATATCCGAGTACATTTTTATTTGCGCCGTATTTTTCCATAGTTTCCTTGTGTTGTACTACTTTGTCTTTGTTGTGAATGATTTTTGAGATGGCCGAGTGGTGCACTTTGTACTTTTCTGACAGATCCTTGTTTTTCATCCCATTTTTTAAATATTCGATGACCTGTAATTTCTCTGCAAATGACAATCTTTTAATAAACCTTCTTTCCTGAAAATTGAATGATCTCACTACGCAACGGACTCAAGGAAAAAAGATTGAGTCAACAAAAAAACAATCAAATTGAACTTTGTCACGCACGACTGGGTATACTTACGTTGATTTCTTTGTTCAATTGGCTCATTTTTCGTTATAACAAGTGCTGTGGTATATCTCTAAATATTTCTTTTTGCAGGTAAAACATGAAAAAGTTGACGTTATGATCGCGACTTAAGCGAGATTAAATTTCGCGACTTAAGCGAGGTGATTATGCACGGATTTGGTGAATTAAGAGGGGTTAGAGTGTATTGTGGAAAGCGGCGAGCCCCTTTTTCCCCCTGCCGCGAGCATCTTCACAGGGCGACTTAATTTAGCCCAGCGGCGACGCCCAATGGGCGAACACGAAACCCACAAAGGAGCTAAAGCGCCGATTACGGCCTCCATTAGGCGCGCCCGTCTGTGCGTGCGTCCCGCCGAGCGGAAGCACATCCGCACAACGGCGAGGATCGCGTCTCGCCTCGCAGCGCGCGTTAACTCTCGCTCCGTGCGTCACACGTGCCCGCCCGCCCGTTTGACCGATAACCGCATCACCATACAGACGCCGCCGCCGCCGTCGCCGTCGCCGTCGCCGCCTTGATCGTGGATGATTTCATTAGCGCCGCGCGAGGCTTTGATCCCGTCACCTGGGCCGAGCGCTAATGGGATGGGCCCCGAGCCCCGCGTCCTTTGACCGATCACCCGCGAACAATCGCTCTCGCTGTGTCCCTTTGAGAGGGTCGAAAGGAGGCGATCGGCTTCGATGGCGATTTTTTGGTTGAATCGCCTCGCTCGCGCGCCCGTCTGACCGTGTGCCCGTCTATATATAGAGGCGTTAATGCGGCTTGCGGCTCGCGTGAAATTCCGGCGTTACGCTTACGTGTGTGTGTGTGTGCGCGCGCGCGTGCCAGAACGAAGAAGAGGGATCAAAGAAAATGCTCATTTAATTAGACTCTAATGAAAACCGTCGAGCGTAAAGGCCTCTCTTCCATAGCGGCTGGTCACGTTTCGGCGCCGCTTTTATATATAAAAAAAATCCATAATCCGTAACGGATAGCTTCGACGGATACGCTTTGCAAGAAAGTATGGACCGTGTAATTTTTTTAAACACATCGAACCCTTTTGTCTAGAAAAAAAAAATGCGATGGTTAGTTGCCCGCAGAAGCGATATTAAAAGAATTATCTTTTCGATTATTTAGTGTATTCACACCTGAACACTTTTTCACTTAACGCCGAAATACTTTTTCATTTCGCCAATCATTCTGACTAAAGTTAAATCTCATTATTTATTGTATTCGTACCTGTCCCCGTTGCGGTTCACACACGTGAATGTTGAGGGGTCTAAAAAAATATTACAGACTGATATTCGGGATAACCATTCGGACAAATATTCGGGACAACCTGTAATCACGAGTAACATATTTGTATTCCTGAGAATAAATATTTCTAAGATGCGTCTTTTCCGATGCCCCTTAAGATTCCGCGAACCATTATGGCATTCTGTCTCTTAGTCCCTCGTTTATAATACACACCGTCAAAAGTCTTGGAACCCCCGATGTTTTGTATTAGGAAATAATGAATTTATTATGACACAAATTAATAAAACATATGTTTTAACAAAGTAAACTACGAGGCGCGTTCATAAACTAAGGGCCGTTTGCTTATATATAAATATTGGCGCTTCGAAGCACAGTTTTACTACTGCAGCGCCATCTACTGACTCATTGCGAAGCTACAACGTCATTTGTTTTGATTCTGAAGTCGTATTGTTGTCCGTGAATGCAAAGAACAATGGCCGCGAAAATCGTTGATCCCGCCAACTGTGAAATGCGTTCTGTGATTCGTTTCTTATGTGCAAAAGGATCGTCGGCTGCTGAAATTCATCGGGAGTTATGCCTGGTTTACGGACCTACAGTTATGAGTGAAGGAAAGGTTAGACAATGGTGCCGTGATTTTAAAAATGGCCGAACAAATGTCCATGACGAAGAGCGGAGTGGCAGGCCCAGTATCCAGACCGATGAGATCGTTTCACAAGTGGACCAAACACTGCGATCTGATCGTCGATTGACGATTAGTGGCCTGGCTAACAAATTTCCTCAACTTGGACGCACTACTGTTTACAATATTGTCACAGAAAACCTTGCATACCGCAAATTGTGTGCAAGGTGGGTACCAAAAATGCTCACCGACCACCACAAAGAGCAAAGAATGTCTGATGGACGAAAGTTTTTGGCCCGTTATCAACAAGATGGAGATGATTTGTTTTCTCACATTGTTACTGGGGACGAGACGTGGTTATCCTACGTCAACCCAGAAACAAAACTGCAATCGATGCAGTGGCGACACTCATCTTCACCAAAACCGAAAAAGTTTAAGCAAACTCAGTACACAAGTCGAAAATTGATGGCTACAATTTTTTGGGACAAAGACGGTGTTCTTTTGGTTGATTTCATGGAACGTGGGACAACAATTACAGCTGACGTGTATTGCGAAACGCTCAAAAATTGAGACGTGCGATCCAAAACAAACGCCGCGGGAAACTGTCATCTGGCATAATCCTCCTCCACGATAACGCGCGTCCTCACACTGCTGCCAAAACCAATGAGAAAATTCAAAATTTTCGTTGGGAACTTTTGACCACCCACCGTACAGTCCCGACCTTGCACCTAGCGACTACTTCCTCTTCTTGCATTTTAAACAGTGGCTCGGTGGACAACGTTTTGAAACCGAAGAGGGACTCAAAAACGCCGTTGTCAACTGGTTCAACTCTCAGGCGGCAAGCTTCTATGCAGAGGGGTTAAAGAAGCTGGTGCAGCGGTATGAAAAATGCTTAGAAGTGAACGGCGATTATGTACAGAAGTAAAGTAAGATTGTACCTAACTAAATATGACAATAAAATTTGTTTCTTATGAGTACATTTTTTTCTGTGACCAAACGGCCCTTACTTTATGAACGCGCCTCGTACAACTTAATAGTCAGTATGACCTCCCCTGTTTTTCAATAACATGTTAACACGCCTGTGCAGTGAGACGATCAAACGGTTAATAAATAATTCTTGGTTGAACAAAAATGTACAAAAATCGCTCTATATTTTTTAAATAGAGAGTTACTGTTTTTGTCGTATGCACTCTGGATGGATGTTTGCTCAAGTTACCCGAGTCAAGATAGCATTTGACCTATACAAAAAATAATAAAGCTGATTTTTTGTAGAGATCATGCCTGAGGGCTAAATTGTAACATAAAAGTCCTGGAGAATCCTCCTTCCGCAACCCCCTTTTTTCGCCCCCAACCCCCCCCCCTTTAATATTTTGGTGATTTTCTCGAAAACTATCAACTTTAAGGAAAAATGTCAAGAGAGCATTTTTTAAAGCTGATGAAATTCCCCTTCCAATGACGTATCGCAATCCATATTCAGTAGCACATGCCATCCACCAGTGGCGTATCAAATGAAGGGTTACTTTTAAAAAACATACTTTTTGCTATTTATTCTCATTTTTTTTATCTAAGTATAATTTTTTTAGAAGAAACATATTTTTTCTCTAAAAAAGACCATTAAAAGATAGTTTACTTGCGAATCTTTTAGAAGTTCATCACAATTACTTCAGCCAAAAAAAAATTAAAAGTTTATCCGAGACTTCTCAGTTTCACGTAAATCTGGAGCAAATTCATTTTTACTACCAATATAAAACCTTTTTAGGGCTGATATTTGATTTTCTACGTATACGATGTATGCTCAGCGAAATATTAACTATTAAGTCACTTCAACCCCGGGGTAATAACCCCTATAATATAGAATTTCCAAGTCTGCCCCAAAATTGTATACATGCAGTTACAGAAAAATCCCAACTTAAGGAATAAAGTTTGCGAGATATTTAATGTACCTACTCAATTACAAGAAAATGTGATACAATGTGGGTAAGAGTTTGTCAGATCTCTTTATCCTGATGGTCCAAAATTTGGAGATATCAATAACCTTCGCCATCATCTTTGGCGGCAATGGCAAGACAATCGCCTTCTGCACTCCTAGATCTATCCAGTTTGCCGCCCACAAAAGCAGCATGTGCCCAACATTCGCTGAGAGTATACCTTCAGGTGAGCAACGGATAAAGAAAAATTTATTTGTGTCATTTCTATTGCTTTTTAAGGTACAAGAGTGGCTGGGAAACCGGCTACCGTCTACTGGATGGGGCTGAAAGTTAGTCGAAGGACAATTGTTGCCTGTCAAAACTACGCTACCTCCCGCACCCGAATCACTTCTCTCTCTGGTTTACTGCCATTGCAAAACCAATTGTGCTGGCAGATGCTCTTGTAGACACTCAAGCCAAAAGTGTAGCACATTTTGTTCCCCTTGCAATGGCGAAATATGCAATAATATTATGGAAACTGTTACAGAAGATCTACTCTTGAGAAATATGTTTAAAATGTTGTTTTGAAACTAAATAAAAAACAAATTAAACAGCAGTTTCAATATTTCTGGTTCTAGGGTCGTTCTCTACATCAATGGATTTGCAATTTTATCACCTACAAAAAATTTGGTAACGATATTTTTTCGTCAAGCTTATAGTTTTTGGTAAAAATCAGTAAATTCGACGTGTCCTTCAAGAAATTTCAATTAATCTCGGAACAGCTTTCTTTTGATACGCCACTGGTGTGTACCACGTGGTACTATATCGGCTCGCAATACGTCGTTGGAAGGGGAAATTTTGTCATCTTCAAAAATGCTCAATTGAAATTTTTCCTTAAAGTGAATAGTTTTCGAGAAAATCACCAAAATATTAAAAGGGGGGGGCGAAAAACGGGGTTGCGGAAGGAGGATTCTCAGGCATTTTTGTATATTACTATTTAGACCTCAATTATGATCTGTACCAAAAATTAGCTTTATATTATTTTTGTCTAGGTTTACCCAAAATTTGAACTATCTTGACTCGGGTAAGTAGTTTACCAAGTAGAGAGCAATGCCTCAGTTTAACTACATATACACAATATAAATCTGATTTCATTAGATCGCTTTATATAGATAATTAATAGTCTACGAGGAACAAGAGGGTTTATTATGTTTCCTTGTCAACAGGTCACCGGCAATTTTACACATTCCAGAATGCATTCAAAACTCAGTTTATTATGCTTATGTATCAGCACTGTATCCAATTTTTACTAGTATTTTACAAGATTTTTATTTAACTTTTTTTACCATAAAACCGCTTAGTTTTTTTTGTAAGAATTAATTTTATATTAAATTTTGCCAATGAAGTTTTTAAAAAGTATATTTTAATGTCTCTGTCTCAAAAAATCTAACAAACAAGTATGTTATACGATGCTTCAGTCATGTCTCGATGTAAAATTACAGGATAACAAGCAGACAGGTTTTTTCGCTCAACTCTGATCTTTCCGAGCATTTCAAAGCGTTTTAAATCCATTTATGTAGTAAAAGTTTTTCTTCCTTTTTTCTCGTTGTTATACTCCCACACCAGAAAGTGTTTGACAAAGTAAAACGTATTATACGATTAATCCGCCCCGCATTAGGTCAAAGTTCACAGTTTTCGCTCTCTTCGAGGCTTCCACAAGTAAAATGCCATATTAATTCGAGAAATACATATCATGCACGATGAGCCATTCCTAGTGGGTGGATATTGATTGACCCAGTGCTGTTACATCTACACGGGGAATGAATTTGTTGTCATTACGCTACAGGCTACCACATACCCGCAAGTATAGGTGTTGCAGACATGTATTGCAGATTGATTTAAAGTTGATCCCCCCCTTCCCCTCTATCTTCGTTAACATTGCGTTTAAAAAATTCCAAAAAAAAATCGTTATTGAATTTTTTTATATACACGCGAGCACAAAATTGAGGTCCCTTAAGAATTTTTAAATCATTTTAGGAGCAATAATAATGAGGACTTAATTACTGAATCTTGCTGAAAATGCAGTATAATAATTAGCATTTTTAAAGTATAGGCAAGTTTAAAAGAGAAAAGTTGTGATTTGTGAAAATGTGATTTCAATGTTTTGCTCGACTGTGGATAAACTAAAAACTGACAGAGATACCTCCGCAGAAAAAATGGAATTATCGGTTTTCCGTTTTTGCCGGAAAACCGAATGTCGAAAAAAATGGAATGTCGGTAGGCGCTAGAAGATTAAAGCAAATACAGGAACACTATTGCATATACATATGGGTGGTCCAAAAAAAATAGTTCTTCCGGCCCTAGGGTTAAATCACAATATTTGATTGGTTATTACTAATTCCAGAAGATTAGCTCATTTAATTAAGTTTTAGAGGTCGCTCATTGGTGTTTTATTTTCCCATTCAAATTACATGGGAAATGCGTCATTATTCGTTCGTGGTGCCGTTTCGCGAACAATTAAAAATTTATGGCAGCTCATATTATTTTCTGGTAGTCGGGGATCGTATAAAACATTTTCAGTGTCAGTATGTGGAATTTTTATCCTAACGGCAGCGTTGAACGCACCAGTAGCGCAAATCTCAGGACGACAGTGTACTACGATACTCAACGCTCAAATGTTCTAATGTTCTTTGTTATAAGCCAGAGGTATTCAACTTAAATAGGCCAGAAAGAAACAAGTTTAAATTAGTACCGATGTCAACGAGAGATGGCGCATTTATTTGACCA
>JAPWTK010000629.1:0-230445 GCA_029963805.1 Aromia moschata
GCGTATTTTAAACAAAAAATGGGCGTCAAAATATTATAGTCACAATTCCGAGAATTTCGAAGCGGCTAAAACACTATATACGTCGCGTCAAAAAAAGGTAGTCGCGTAGAAAACGTTATAAAACTGGCCCAAATTAATATTTATCAAAATCGCAAAAAGTTTTGCAAACTTAAGGAGATTTATGATTTTTTCTAGCCCAACTCGGTCAATATCGTACAATAAACAAAGAAATAGCGTCATTGTTAATTAAGGCTTGCAAAAAAATTGATCGTTAATTACTCGAAAAGTTATTAACAAGATAGAGATGTAAGCTAGAGGCTAGAGATAGAGATATGTGAAAAAATATTTTTTTGTCACAAATTTTTAATTTAAAAAAAATTAGCGGACGGTTTCAGCTCTACGGACCCCGCGCATTGTGTTCTACGCAAAAAAATACATAGGCAACCATCAAAACTAGCCCTATATGTTTCAAGAGCAGTTTTTGATGATGTTAGCTCCCTGCCTACTGGACTATAATGACAAAGAGACTAATGGAGACACTTTTACAGACGAAAATAAAATAAAAAAGAGATGATATATTAATTGTAATTCTTAATATATTTTTTCAAGGTCATATTTATTAAAAAGTATCCCGTATAATTTGCAGATACACACACATAAACACTGTATTCTTACTAGTCTAACACATAATTTAGAAAATATTTTAATTGTATCGTATAATTTAACTTACATAATAAATTACATACGCGTAATAGAAGTATGTCTGCATTTTTGTAGTAGCTTATGTGACTAATTTTAAGTGATTCATATATCTTAATTGAACTGGTGGTGAAATGAGCAATGCAGTCGTGTCATTTTTATAGCTGAGGTATCGTAAACAATAATTGGCAAATAATATAATTATCATAATTCAAGAATAACATTACTAAAACTAATTTATCGTGTTTATTCCTGGAAAATAAACAACACTTATCATCTCCAAGCACACAAGTACAGTACCATCGGTAATAAATGTCGCATGTGTTTGTAATGTTAAATGTGGTTAAAATGAAGTAAATACCGTCGTTATTACCACCACCAGTCTGAATAATGTAGTCTTAAATGCTTTAATTTTATATTTTGTATATATCGTATGTATATACTACATTATTCATACATATTGAAAATGTGTTATCAGTTATCACGTTTTGAGTATTGGACAGGGTTTAGCCATTTTTTATAGTAAGGAAGGGGCTGTATTGGAAAATGTAGTTTGATAAAATAGCATGATTTTTCTGACTCTATCTATATGGAACTAAGTCTAGGCGTAAGTACAGTGTTATGGAATTTATAGCAAGGACAATAATGCCATTACATTACTCATTAGTTAACAGGGAACATTTGGTACGAGTGATGGAGCGGTTGAACAGAGTAAGGTATTTGAAGTACTGAATCCATTGCATTTTCCTAATAGGTATAGTTGAATGTTTTCGTATTTTTTTGTCTATAATGGTCACTTAAAGTAGGTAGTCATCTACATAGACATATACTAAATTATGTATGTACATACATACAGACGTACATTGTATACATATACATATCTTGCAACGCGCTATTTTCGCACCTGATTTTCGATTTGTAGTTTTTTTTTTTTTCTGGGAGTGAAATTTTTACAAAAGGTCGTTATTACAGGATGTTGCAAATTGAAATAAATAAATGATATATTATTCATGATATTATATCCACATCATTGTTTCGTTTCTCACTCAATATGGTGTCCTTTATGACTGTCTTTGGACAAACTAGATTTAAATGGTGCCCATCAGATAATTTTACGGATTAAACAATTGTATAATTCAAGGGTTCTGAATGATTTCTAGATGTTTTAAATGAGACACTGTCAAAAAGATTGTGAGATTTTAATTATAAATGGGGAGTCTTGGAGCATCTGCCTAAGAATTTTTTTTATAATAAATGGACTGCAATTTGGCAGCTAATTTTGTAGTATTCATGTAGCTATTTAATGTCTTTTAAATCTGTTTAAAAATTGAAAAGGGACTTTGTCACTAAGAAAATTTATAAGCCTTGTGGAATATATATATATATTTCTTACTTGTTACATATACAGGGTGTCTGCGGAGATAGTGTATACTTAATAACTTCGAATGGAAAGAGATACGTTTCGGATTTTCCATGCTGCAAATGGCTCGAAATTTTGAGTTGTTCATTTTTCACGTTTTTCCGTAGTCAACTAAATCCGAGAAATAAATAGGAGTTTTGGATTTTTGAATAGAACACCCTGTATATTTTTGTATAATTTTAACTTACGTCGTTTTGAAAAAGAAAGCATCACAATCATTTGTTTTTATTAAAATTATTTCCAAAATTTTGAGGGATTTTAATATCAATCCAAAGTACCTATTTACTTCTCGAATTTAGTTGGATATTGAAAAACGTTAAAATACTCCAGATTTCAAACTAATTTCAAAAGTTATTAAGTGTACCTTATCTTCGTAGACATTCGGTATATACATATGTAATTCCTTAAATTTGTAGCTACAGGTATGTACACAGTGTGTTCCATAATGTGTGTTTTAAGACTGTGGCTATAAAAGACGCAAAAAAAAATTACAAAAATTTTTCCAACAACTTTTTTATTCAAAATAGTCTCCATTAGAAGTAATACACATGTGTGCACGATCTTTCAGCCTTTTAATGCTTTTGGAAAACTCCTCTATTGAAATACTGTTTAATTTCGTTGGCACGGCTTTTTGTATCTCGTCTATCGACGCAAAACGTTTCAAGTTCATCTTTAATTTGGGGAATAGGAGGTAGTCAGAGGGACTCAAATCAGGCGAGTACGGTGGGTGACTGACCACAGAAACCATTTTTTTTGGCCAAAAATTGAATGTTAACTGAACTAAAAATTGAATGAAAATAAGAACGATCTCTCCACAACTCGGTCCTGGCACGCGCAATTCTTTTGCAAAGGCGATCCAGCACTTGTTGGTAGAATGAAGCATTCACAGTAGTACCTTGAGGAATAAATTATTTGTGGACGACGCCTTTGGAGTAAAAAAATGGTGCATGGCCGTCCGCTCCTTTCGTCGTCTTCAACAGACTCTCTACCCTCCGGAAAAAGGTTACCACCGAAAAACAGAAGCTAGAGACATAACAGATCCGCCATAAGCCAATTTTAACATTTCGAACGTTTCCATCATTAAAGCAAGATTTAATCGCAACACGTTGTTCATTATTTTTATTTATCGTGAAATTATGACCGCGACCACTGTAATACTACCACGTGAACTGCTACTGAACAGCTGCGTGTGATCCGATGGACTTGAAACTTCGTATGGGGAGAGGGAGGTTGTAGTAACTAGTTCCAAAAGATAGCGCTAGCAGTACCGATTTTATAGCCACAATCTTAAAACTTATGGGACACTGTGTATATATGTCTCAAATGCTGTTTTTATTTTTTTGGGAACCATCGATTTAGCACCACTTTTGAAATGGTCTTTCCATTTCTAATAGTCAAGATAGCAGTGGACGATTTATGGTCAAACACCCCGTACTTGGGAAGCATTTCATCAGAGTTGCAAGCAAATCGTCCGGAACGACATAGAAAGTAATTACAGTAGATATCTATACATTACCATTCAGCAGTTCTAGCCTTACTAATTTTAATGAAATACTCCGCACATAACCTTACGAGAGCGTGAAAATTCAAACGTGAAAGTGATACCTATAAGTTATTTTATCATAGCCACTAACAGTGGCGGTTGGTGCTAACGTTTGCGGGTTTCCTCAACCTAAAAAAGTAATCGAAAAAACGCAGTTTTTCTAACCGTCGCGTCGTATTTATTTGTCATAAATCGACTGATTTGTGTACTAACTGGATAGGTAGTAGAACGTAAGTGGGGGAGAAATCTGAGGGTCCACCATTTTGTAAGACAGTAAGGAGACCCAATTGCAGCAGATCGGTTTTCGCGCTATGCGCATGATGACATATCGGGGAGTATTTGAATGCGAGCAAGTGGTGTGTAGGATTAATAAATCTGATTATGGCGTAGATTCATGATGTTAAATAAAAAAATATGTTAAATAAAAAAATATAGTTGTTATTTGAAATTGGAATTGGAATTTGGAAAATTGGGAATGTAGATACATTTTTTGACTCACTTAAAAAATAATTTCGAGTTGTAAGCGAACGTTTTCTTTTGCATTATACACAACAATTGCAGGGGTCGCCGTACTTGGTAGGTACACTGTTTTTTTTTATATTTTAAAAATAACAAATAATATTTGGCACCCATGCATCCATGTACCACTTGGATTAAATCTTAGAGGAAAGTTTGAAATTATAAGAAATTAACAAGTCGAAAATTTCTACAACTACATACATACTATTCAAACTAAAGAACTATTTTAACAATATTCTTAGAAAAGTAAATGAACGATATTATTCTACATTATAAATTATATGAAATAAAGAAACTTAAATATAGATTGATTTAATATATAAATGCACTCATTTGTATCTTCAAGATATTTTTTCAAGGATGATTCCAAGGAGGACCGATAAATAGTTCGCTAATATGCGTCCAGAAGGTTGCGTATATGTACGTAGTGTCTTGTAAAAAACGAAGTTTTAATAGAAAATTCAATGGAGGCATGAAAAAAATGCACTGATTTTCGGTTGTAATATGAAATTGCGTTTTTGTTCGTCTCCTTATTATTTGGTGGTAAACAAAAGCATGTAGTGTTGGCAGAACCTATGTATGTAAAATGTGGTATAATTTACGCTTTTCGGAAAAGTAAACATCGCAATTCAGATAGATATGTATTGTAACACAATAACATTGTTACGAATAATATGATAACAAGAAAATGTAAACAGTGTGAATATAAATATTTTTAACTAAAATTTCTAACTCAGATTCGACCTTGAAAAATCTAAAAAATAATCAGTTGTGCCATATTTCTTGCCATATTTCATAAGTATGCAGTATTTGCAACCCACATATTTTTTTTCGCACGAGCCGCCCCTGGCCACCGCAACTCTAACATGAGAGGCAACAATCTCGTTAAATAAATTTCTCGTATCGGTTGCGTATTTCCTCGTTCTTTTCGATTAAATTTGCATCCGTCTACCCTATGAGACGTGAGCCTTGATCGGTGCTAGTGTACTCGCAGTTTGACACAGTTCGTTCCCCCTTTTGAGTCGGCCCGGACTAGTCCCCAGAGCCTGCTCTGTCCTGCGCGTGCTTTGGTACCGGTAACAGTCATTTGTTGGGAAACCACCGTTGCTTGGAGTTTTAATGTTTGGATGTGCTTCGAACGTTAGTCATTTATTTTTGTTGGATTTGTTCGATAGTAGTGTGGTTAGTGGACTTGTGTGTTTTGTTGTTGTTTTACCGTTTTGACATATAGTTTATTGGAGGTTAGAAACTTTCAACGGCTGTTAGAGGATATTAGTGTAAATCGTGGATCACTAAGGAACTTGTTGAGGTTAGTTTTATGAATGCACAGTCCTTGAGAATGCATGTTGATATACAAGAATTCAAATCTGTATTGCGTTCCTTATCATTGGTTTGTTGGATTGAGGAAATATTTTTTGTTTTTATTTCTTCAATTATTATTGTGTATTATAATTTACTTTATTATTATTATATAGCACGTATTAATTTTGGAGCAGTTCAGCAATATAGAAATATAACTAAAAATTAAATAATATTACCTTAAGATTAAAGCTTAAAATATTAGCTTTCTATATAAATACATAAAAATAGTTTGTCAAAATTTTCGTCCTTGGGTTTAGTTAAAGTTTATTCGTTTGCAGGTACGGTATTTGCAGGTACGCTAAAATACATAATATAGTACCTACTGGTAGGTACAGCTGCTGGTCACAAGAGTATTGACTCACCTCGGCATTTAAACAATTTTTAGGGAAGGAAGTTTTAAAGGCTTGGTTTTACGCAAAAATAAAAATTACACGTGGGCATATTCTTAAAAAAATATAGCATACATACATATTCACTTCATAGTCACAAATAATATTATTTCTTAAAAAATTAGGCAATGATATACACAAAAGTATTGATTCACTTGATTGGTGGTAAATAAAAAATATATAAAAATTTATAATCTGTACACTATTGGACATCCTTTTGATTTTTATACGCTTTGAAGGCTCTAAGGCATCGACTAGACTAAACCGGGGCTTATTTGGTCCTATTTTTGCTGCAAAAACTGATTTAACATTTTGTTTGAAATACTGTGTGTCTGTACTAACTGTTTAAGACGCGCCTAAACTTCTTGGCACATTATATAAAATTCATTTTTTTCACAATCTGCGCGGTGCTTTGGGTGCATTATCCTTTTGAAACAGAAAGCTGTTTGAGAGATCCAATTTTTCAGCACTAGTTATTAAATTCTTTTTAGGATATCTAAATACATAAATGTATTCATTATCCCGTCTATGAAATGAAGTTCCCCTACCCCCAGCCGTCGACATGCACCCCGAAACCTTTAAGGAGCCACCACCATACTTTTCCTTTGTTAAAAGCTTTCCATGGTTTTCGCCATACACGTTTCCGTTTTATTTATATTTTTGGTCATTCTAGCCTTCCATTTGGGCCTTGTAATACCTTCTAAAATCTGGTGTGGGTGTCGTGCTCTTCTTTACGAAAATACGAGGATTTCGTATTTCACCCATCACCATTGTACCCGAGAGTTCTTTTTTCAGTTTTAAATGATATAAAATTGTTCATGTGGTAAAGTTTAATTAATATTAGTTTAGAGGAAAGACAGTGCTATACGACTAAGTCTGTATTGAATTTTTTGGCCAAATCTATTACAAAAAAATGTTGTATTAAGTTTTTTAGTATCACAAAAAAAGCTGTGGTATAACATTTTAAATAGCTGAAGTTACAACTCTCTTTGTGGTGGAATTTTCTTTTTACTGAAAATTATTTTTATGTCGCTTGTAAGTAATAACTGCGATAAAGGAAGCTTCCTATTATCCATCAATCAGGTAACTAGAGATCGTAACTATCCTTGTTGGAATTTTCTACCTGGTTAGATATCTTCATATTTGCGGTATAGGGGTAAATTCTGAGGTCGTTACATGGAATTTCTCCGTTGGGTGTAGAGCTAAACTCAAAATTATATGTATAACCTGCAGATTATTCTAAATCGTAGTTCCTAAATTTACCATACATTTATTCATACCTACTAATTGCCTTGTATTTAAAAATGTATGTATATTAAGTATAAGATATGAATTTGCAGATCTAGTATGAAATTATCGCATTATTTAAATGAAATAGGATATGGATGTTTGTAATTGAGGAGCTTGCTGCAAGAACGATGCAGCTCCATTTTCAATGCGTGACGAGGTTAGTTGCTTATAATTTCGATAAAAATATTAGACGTTATTTAACGCAAATTCGACGCAGCTCAGCATATGTCAGTATGTATACTCCATGCACTGAGATGTGTGGAATTTGCGTTAAATAACGCCTACTAGTTTTATCGAAATTATAAGCAGCTAACCTCGTCACGCGTTGAAAATGGAGCTGCATCGTTCTTGCAGCAGGGTCCTCAATTACTAACACTGTTTTTTTGGCCTTGTGTGTATGTATTGTATATTATATCCACTTGTAAAGGGGCATTCCCCTGTGGCACTATGTCGGACCAGTTAATGCTAATTAAAATATACTTTTTGTTTGTTACTACACGATCTATAGTTGTAAAGGGACATGTTTCGTGTTCACAGTGGTGCTCGGTGCGGACATCCTGTAAGTCTCCGTTTTTTTAAATGGCGTATGTGACATCTTGTTCCGAGTCTGTTCGTTAATTAAAATATAGGGGTGTCCGCATTTTTGTCCAACCACTTACTTAAATTGACCCATTGTGTTCTCGCGTCTGTACTTAAGCAGTATAAATTGAAATACAGGGCGACTGTTGCCAGAGCGGCCTTTTTTGAATTTTTGTTCGTTAATTCAATCATGATTGTAACGTATTACTGTCGTGGGAATTTATGAGGGAAGACTTGTGGTTAATTAACGTGTATATCAGGAAAACGAGTATCATCGTGGGTTTTTCCATTGATTTATTTGAACGAAATTGGAACATGTTCACTTGTCACCTAATATCTGATAATAACAGTATCTTGATTCGATTAGTGTTAATCTAATGTAGTGTGATTTTGAGATCTGTGTGTTTAAATATAGGGTAAGTCGAGGAGAGATGGACCACATTTTGAAAAAAGCTTAAAATATTTTTAAATTTAAGAGATATATTTTCCAAAAAAAATAACACGTATTTTTTAGACATTTAGGAATGTACAGTAGTAGTTGAAGTTATATAAATCTAAACGTTTTTTAGAAAATAAAATATGAAGAAAATGTTTCTTTGTCCATCTCACCTACATAGTGTAGGTGAGATAGACTATGTATAGGAGGTGAGATGGGCCAGTAAAAAAACTATTTCTATTTGGCTGTATTGTCATGTTTCCCCAAACAAGACACTTGTCAACGCTTTTTAATATTTACAACAGAATTAAGAATATTAGCTACATTTCTTCCACGTTTACTAAGACTAACGATTGTTGGAGATATATGTGCAATCCTTTCCAGTAGTTTACGTTGTGTTTCTATTTTTCCTGGAGGTTCGATTAACGGTTTTCCATGTAAACCTGGTACAGTTAACTATGTTGGAGTTTTTGCATGTTGTTGCACCATACTAGATTGATCACAAGACGTTACAGTGTGAACATTTTCAATAAACGCGTACTGAGGAATAGCGTCAGGGTTGAAAGAGATAATACCCCTTACATGAAATGCTGCGATATCGTTTTGATTTCTCGCTGATTTGTTTCATGCCTGACCCAGAAGTTATCCAAACTGAAGCCTTGATATTTTACGATTGGGGTTTTATTTCAATAACCCTGTGCAAGCATTATAAAAATATGATTTTATTAACTTGAAAAATGCTCCAGTGGTTGTACGTAATGCGTCGAGTGGGCACAAATTTGAATTTTCCTCGGCGAATTTCAGCATTTGTAAGTTATTGGTATGTGACGAATGTCTGTCAACCGTCCGTTTTTTTGTTTGTTTGTGTTTTTTTTTTTTATAAACATAGGATCTTACAATCATCTTTGTTGAATTTGTGAGAATACCCATTTTCTCAAATTCATTTGTCCAAAACCACTTTTTTGCTTTTTCTCCCAGGGTGGAGTCGGGTCCTAGACGTTTACTCTTTTCGTCATTCTGGTTTCTTAGACGTCTTAATAACGTTGTTTTAGGAATATTAATTTGTCTGGTCGTTTTGTTAATTCCCATGCCCCAATCCATAACTGTCTTCATTGGGTTTTTTATCATCCCCAATTCAGGTACTTCTCTGCTTTGCGTTTATTTTTCTCTTATTTGCAATAGGCGTTGTTATAAAAAAAGGAAGAACTCAATTTGAAATAAAGACTCCTCAGTAAAAGTAGTCCATCTATCCTCTGAATGGAGGAGAGACGGACTACAGAATTTTTCACGTATATATGATTTAAGTCGCATAATTTAAGATTAGATGCCTACACATGGGTCTAATATGTTACGTAGTACATAAAAAAAATTATAAAACCTACCTAATTTTTTACACTTATACTCAAATTGTATTCAATGAAAAATATGAGTATCTATTAAAACGATGATATTTTTTATTTTCGTTTATATGTGAAATTTGTAGCTGCCATATGCATTCACGTATAGGTCGGAATAATAGTAACATGTGGTTAAAATAGTGGCTCCATCTAGAACATAGACAAAAAGTTATTCCAATCGATCCGTCTCTACTCTAGGTCTATCTCTTCTCGACTTCCTTATCTGTAGTGTAACCTGTCAAGTTAAGAAATTTGACATTCTCAAATAACCTCTAAGAATATAATCCTAGAAAAAGTTATGGAACTGAGCTATATCAAATCTATTTTACACATTTTTTACAATACATATATACAACTTTTATACAATACTCATTTAACATTATAAAATATAATTCATATATTTTACAAAACTAAAATATATTTCTGACAATGTAAAATAAATACATATTTCTGTTGTCAGTTTTTCATTTCATGATTAAGTACTAACAGGGCTGTTGGAATTAGAATGTGTCGAATATTTCTAAGAAAACATGGGATCCACATATTTTAAGAGGTGTTTACTAGATCTAATAGAAGATTAGTAGCAAAAAAAAACTTTGTTCCTTAGAATAACTATATCCATAATACCAAGGCCATCAGATCTTTAATAAGGTCAACTTGACTGAGAGTTTATCGAGTGTAAGTTTTCAACAAAAAGTTATAGAATATTTTTATGTATTTTAAATATTCAACCAAAACTATTCAAACGTTTGAACTCCCTATGTAAATAAAACACTGCCATAAGATGTATTGAATATTACAGACTCATTATTCTGTAGTAGATACATGTCATCGGATTACATCAAGGACTTTGAATTACATATGATCTTTAAACTTTCTGAGAATATAGTTTAATAAGCGGGGATTGTATATGTAAATATCGATAATGAGATCTTGTTTTAATAGAAACTAGAAAAGTACCATCTATTTTACTTACTTATATAAGTGAAACGAATGTTCCCGATTTAACCATTTACTTCCTTTAGCTACAGGTTGAAGGTCATGCTTGTAGTAAATTATCAAGTCTATTACTATTTTCTAAGCAAAGTTGTGTAATCAGGTATCCGTAGTGTTCAGCATTTGTGATAAATGCGTGAAACATTTTATTCATAGGGGTGGTAGTGAAAGTGAAAATGCATGTAATTAAGAAATCGTTAATATAAGAGCTCCGACATAAAAATTTGTCGCGTGAGGGCTAAGTATATTGAGTTTGAAATACA
Source organism: Aromia moschata (assembly GCA_029963805.1). Taxonomy (NCBI): domain Eukaryota; kingdom Metazoa; phylum Arthropoda; class Insecta; order Coleoptera; family Cerambycidae; genus Aromia; species Aromia moschata. The sequence continues at coordinate 10,894 of JAPWTK010000629.1, forward strand.
TAATTAACTTACTATTAGACACATTTAATAAAGATATGATATATGTATATTTGCAAAACATTTTCTGATTTTTTTTGGACAGTTCAAATACTAAGCGTTAAAATATAGACATCCAAAAAAAAACGTCATCAACTCTGGCTATGAACGAGAGAGATAGAAATAGCGGTCATGTCGAAGCTTTTTGGTTATGTCAAACTTTTGACAAGTGACTGTCACAATTTGTAAAATAAACAATGGCTGTCATATGATGTGACAGTCTTGACAAGTAAATAAGGTTATAAATTCGATTAAGAATAGAAATACGTCTTTTTTTTCTTGGCCAACTTTGATGACGTTTTTTTTTTTGGATGTCTCTATAGCTTGTAATGTACCGAATTCAGGGAAAATAATGTGACAGGTTATCAATATTTTTTGAGAATAACGTTCATCTTAAAATGTTTCTCATTGCAAACATATTTTTTATTCCAGAGTTCTGTCCACCAAACTTTTGGTGTACAATGTTAATAAAATATATCATACGTAATATTTTATTTATGCATTTCTTTTTATCAAATTCCAGTTAAAATTGTTGTAAGAACAAAACTGGGATTTCCTAAGTTTTAAAATTACTATGAAATAATGATTTCCGATGAAATACATATTTTTTCTTATCTGAAAACTTTTTCCGTAGTAGATATCAATATAATCGAAAGTAGTATCAATGAGATAATATACAAATTTCACACCATAGTTTCTACTAGTGACGACTCGTGGACTTATGATGAACGGAATTTATCCAAGTGGCGAATTCGCCATTTTGCCATTTTCGCGATTTTGCCATTTTTTATATTAAAAAAAATAGTAATGTAATGGTATAACCAACTGGAAGTTTTAAGTGAAGCGGTGCGTCACTAATCGTTATGATTTGCTTAGCCATTATCTATTTTAGAGAAATTGTTATATCTCATCCACATTCGTAGATGTCCAAAAACGTAAATCATTCGTTTTGTAACTAAGGATTTATTTTTGAGGATATATCGATTACCTACTTATTTTACTTGAACATGATTGAATAGCTAATGCACTTCAATGCTGGTAACAAGATCCATACGGTATTGTATAGGTACCAAAGAAAGATCATTATTTCATTCACGTTCTCACTATTCCTTGATGGCAACAGAAATAGTATTATTCTGGTAGGTACTACATATGTAAAAATCTTTGTTTCCTTTCAACTATGCATTAGTTCGGGTATCTGACAACATTAACATTTCTCATGAAATTCTGTGTACTGTGAAACTCGTATCACTATAGTTCTGTTCGCAGAAGCATTTCTGACATAGTTTCCAACCGTCAGAAATATTGAACAAGTTGCGTTTTTAAATCGTTCCATTTACTACAAAACTGAGAAAAACGACTACATCTAATGGTTGTCTGTTGTCTATCACACTGGCTCTGCGAACAGAACTAATATACTATAACAGAAACAGTAATATTTTGATTACCTTAGGCCTTAGATCATTTTGAGTAAAAAAATTACGAAAAAAAGATTTTGATTTGATCGACATTTCATCATATTTAATCGTATTTTAAATTCAACGTAAATGGCAACATGGTTTATAGATCGACAGCTTGATGATTACAGCTGTTACATTCTTTAAAAGGTCTAGAATAATTTATGGCCTTTGTAGTAATTATTTAAAATATGAATGGAAACCTGTACGTGACAACATTTATGTCCTATCTGTCTATTTCTAGTCTTGGTTCGGGTGAAAAGGAGACATGTGACAAATAATAGCCTGCAATGCACAACAAGTAGGCGTGGACTTAATAATGTCTTAACCGAAGTTTCTTTCAGTCTCATGACAATTTACGTGTTTTTACTGTCATTATTGTAACGTTATACAGCAGTCTATTATAGTGAGGTGCAACAATATTTATTGTCTCCTGTTAGTTCCAGTGCGGAATAGTACGGTAAAATCGTGATTTTTTCGTAATTATTTAGGTGCACGTTCAAGCTTTAATAACATACTTCGCAGATATTCTAGAGTGGTTCATTACATAAACAACTAGTTAATGAAAGTCAACATTCTGGTACGGACAAGCTAGTTTAACGATAATTAAAAGTTCACCTTAGACGCGGTAAATATTTTCCTTACTTTGATATAGATGTTTGCTTGTAGTGAGTCAAGTAATTTTAAGAATTAAGTTATTTTAGATTGTATCACATTGTTTCCCATGAAATTTGTTATCAATAATGCAATATTTTTTTAATAAACATTACGAATTTCTTATGATGACGAATTGGTAAACATAACGAGTCTGATCATCTTTAGATATTAATCACTCTGTAAGATGTTTAAAAATAGATACATACCTCGGTATACATATATTTTTTCCACATTGGTACATATTTTTTTGCATTGTTGCATATGCTAATTGTTTCCGCTAGATTTGCCATATGGATGTACGTGTTATATGATTTTTTTGCTATTTAAATATTTCTATAAGCGAGGCGACATCGTCGCTCTTTGGTAACATAATCTGGTAACAACAGTTTAGTAAAATATTTGCTAAAAGGTAAGATAAATCTTTATAGGGAATCAAAGATTTGCTCATCTGTAGACTTTGTATCGCCACTATTGACATCTTGCTAGTGACTACTAGGATCCTACATCAAAGTGACATAAATGATTTATTTTAAATTACCCCTTCCGGGTATACAAAATAATAATAATAAAAAAAAAACATTTGGTTACATGAAATATATCTGAATATTAAAAATATTTTATGCACTCTTCTCTTCCGGGTAAAGCGAAAAGTATTATTATTTACTATTTATAAATTTGTTATTGTGTATTTCCTAAATCTTGTAAGTAGTTTTTTTTGTAAATATGACCTGTTTACAGGCAGGACACATTTGTAAGACAAGAATAGACACTTTTAAGACATATATTTATTGCCGGATTTTCATCGGATTTTTTTTAAATTATATCAAACTGTACGAGCCCAGGCTCATAATACTTCGGTCGCCTAACATTTTCAAAATACATTATCAAATTATGAAATGTAAAATCACGAAAAAGATCGATAACATTGCCTTAATCTTAATAGAATCGAAAAAAATTAAAATTAAATAAGAAAAATGAGAATTAAAATTTAAATTATTAAAAAGATTAATATTTTTTTTATAATTGAAAGTCTATCTATATTTTAATGAAGTTAAGTTAAATTAATTTTTTCATAATTACCACATATTTTATAAGTTGATAATGTCTAGTTGAAAATGTTAGGTGGCCGATCTATTATGAGCCTGGGCTCGTACCATATGCTTGTTTTATTTAAAAACAAGTAATTTTTTTAATAGTGAAATTAAAGAGGGAAAATGGAGAAATCAATGTTTTTTTTTTTTAGTAAAATGGTCAAATTTTAATCTACTAATTATTTACCTCTAAAATCAAGTTGTGGTTATTTTATTAAACTGAAGGATGTTTAAAATACATTTTTTTATTTGCAGAATTAAATAAACAGATAAAAACACAAAACGAAAATAAACCGAAAAGAACAAGAAAATTAAATTAGATTCAATAATAGAAAATAAATAAATAAAACAATTTAAACTACAATTTAAATTTTCATCGTTTTCACCGTTCCTCCGTTTATGTGAATACATTTTTTCAAAGTTCTTGCGCAATTTATTTGACACGTTTCCTTAAATGTCGTTGTTCAATTTGTGCCCAAGTGTTTTACTCGCTCTCAAAGCTCGTCGCCTTTCTGAGGTAGTTTGTGAGTACATCTTTTGTTTGTCGAGTTCTGAGTTTCTCTTTTCGTCTTGAGTTAAATCGGACGATCTTGGTGAGCAGTTGATTTCAATGTCTTTCAAGGCCTAATCATTCTGGCATTCTTTCAAAGCTGCTGCGGACAACCATTTAGATATTTCATATTCAAACATTCTCGAAGTTGTAAATTATTTAACGCTCAAAATATTATTTCTTCAAAATTCTGATAACTGGTTTGCATTCACCACATTCAGTTATTATGAATATTGTCTTTTACAAGGATTACTCATTCTGTATTTCGTTGACATTGGATTGGATATTGTCAAGGAAAGTAATTACTTTTTTTTTTGGAGTACATCGCCTATTGATGTTCAGAGGTACAATGATAAATTAAGTCTTGGGCCAAGTTTTACTGAAACATTTTTAAACATTCAATTCATTTTCTAATCTAAACCTAGTAACCAATTTCTAACCTTAATTTAGTACTCACCTATTTTAAGGGATGCTATATAACTGTTATATAGTTTTAAGTGTTCAAATTTTAAACGGATCACACTATATGTAAGTTATATATAATGTGCAAATAGAATAACGCTCGCCGACGGTATATTCCAGCGAAACGGCTAAAACTACCTGCCGGCACAATAGGCAAGAACTCTCGCCGGTGATCCGACCCGAGGCCGATCCATTATAGATGACGCGCGAGCTGGTCGTTGCCTTTGGAAGTGAAATAAGAATTTTATACTCTACGAGTATAAAATATATATAAGTAATGAAATTTCAAATCTGAAAAAGTCATCAGAAATCATTTAATGCGTGGGTATTGCGACAAATCCATATCACAATTTTGATGCTCAAAATACGAATAGGCCCTATATGTGTCCCCAAAAAGGGAATAACAAAAATAGATGATTGTGTAAACTTTTTTTAGCTCTAGCCTCTTAGATTATAATATGTATTTTGACCGTGCTGTCTTCATGATTCAACAAATAAACATTTTGTTTCAGTAACTTTTAAGTCACAGAAATGGGTGCGAGGCAGTCCAAGAGGTCAGTAGATATAACGACAACCCCGAAGAAGGGAGAAAGTGAGTCGGTCGCAGAGGGCGAGGGAAAATTAGAAAAGATAGGAGATGCCGACGTCAAGGCCGCCTCGAATGGTGCTGTGTGTACAGAAATAGAATTCGCGGTGAGTACTTCCTATCTTCTTCTCTTTTAATATATCCAAGTGACTTCCTGTCGCCTATTGGAATGACAATTGTCGGTAGCTGCATATGCCTGTTGATTACTAATTTACCGATTGTTTTTGGCGCGTATGTCGCCTAAAAGTCCGATAGTTAAGTTGAAAGACTGATGAAGGGACTGATTTAATCGAGAAAGGTAGCTTAGAAGTGAATGTATATATATTTTGTATTTCTCGTGCATGTCTGGAGATATACATACAAATTATACATACATAGGCTTGAAGCTACAAACACCACTTGAGTTTTGGTTTTATTAATTTTATTTGATAAAGATACAACAAATGTGATTTCTATTTATATAACAAAATTCTTAATAGTTTGGTTATTTCATCTCTGTAGATATCATATATTGAATCATTACTGCCATCGATGAACATTGTTATTTAGGTATTCTTTAAAAATGTTAATATGCGATAAATAAATTAAAAAATTACATTTCACAATTGTCTTAGAATTACAATTCAGTATTGTCTCCTTCAAAATAACTTCCTTGGGAAGCCACACAGCACTGGAGATGGTTCTTCCATTCCTCATAGCAGTGCTGAAACTCATATACTGGAATAGCCTTCACTTCGGTTACAGCCATTTTAATATTTTCTATGATCCCAAAATGACGTCCCTCGAGGTGATTTTTCAATTTTGGGAAGAGAAACAAGTCGCAAGGGCTAAGTCTGAATAAGGAGGCTAAGGAGCCACATGAATGTTTTTACTGGCTAAAAACTCGTGTACTGAAATGGCTGTGTGATAAGGCACATTGTCGTGATGCAACATCCCATTGTTCTTGATTGGTCTCACATGCATGACTCTTTTTCGAAGTTCTTTCAAGAACCTCTCTGTAAAAGTGTTGATTTACTGTTTGGCCTGGAGGCACAAACTTTTTGTGGACAATTCTCTGGTTATCAAAAAAAGGAAATCAGCATGCATTTGATCTTCGACTGGCTCATTCTTGCTTTTTTTTGGGTCTAGGACAGCCTGAAGTGGGCAATTCCATGCTTTGGTGCTTGGTTTCCGGGTTGTACTCAAACACCCAAGTCTGATCACCAGTAATGACACGTTTCATAAAGTACGGATCATTTTCAATCGATTCCAAAAAGTCAAGACACCTTTTTCTCCTAATGTCCTTTTGTTCCTGCGAAAGGTTTTTTTAACCATTTTTTGCTCAGATTTTTCTCATCCTCAATTTGTTAGTCAAAATCTGATGAACAGTGGTGTGATTCAAATTAAACTCTTCCCCAATCATTGTTGTCGTCAACCGACGATCTGAATGCACAAGATTCCGTATTCTATCGACATTTTCATCGGTTTTTGAAGATGAAGGCCTTCCGCTGCGTGGTTTATCTTCATTCGACTCCTTCTGAGATGCCTTAAACCATCGAAAAACCTAGGCTCTTGAAAAAACATTCCGTATAGTAGGCGTGTTGAAGTTTTGCAAAAGTATCCGTTGCGCTGTGTTCAAGTCTGAAGCAAAACCTGATAGCATACCGTTGCTCAAAATTAATGTCACTCATTTTTAAAACGCACTAGAAAAAAACGGTATTCGAAAACAGTCACAATGAACAAATAAATGACTCTAACAACCATTACATGATAACCTACCGCCCTTCCAAGTCCCGTCTCCGCAGTGTTGCTAGATCGGGCGCTACGTTGCCAATCGCATTACTTAATTTACACACCTCGTATATAAAATTATAGTCCGCTATAGCAGAGTAGAACTGTAGTAAATGGAACAAGTTAAAAAACTCAAACCCAACTGGTACAATTTTTCTGATCATTGGAAGCTATCAGAAATGCTTCGGCGAACAGTCCTAATGTCTAAAGAGTGTAAAATTTAATTTAATGAATAATTAATTTTGATATTACGTACATAATCATGGTATTAAAACTTCGATATGACATTAAATTCAGATAGATAATAAGTATGTAGAAATAGTGTTGTTGCAATTTAGAAGGTTACGGCCTATTATGTGGATATAAATACAGTTATTGAAAATAAACGATTTTTCCCTAAAATTGGTAAAGGGAATAATGTCTTATGATTGCCTAATCAAGTAAAAAACTGTTGCCTTGTTAAAATTCAACTTGTTACAGTTGAACAGTTAAGTATGTAATAACAAACAATTAAATCTACTGATTACTAAAACGTTAAAGCTATATTTAGTCCATACCTAGTAATTAAATATGATAGCCTTCACAGTAAACGTGAAGGTAATAACAACGTGCTGAGAGAAAAACGCTTTGATCATGAATCCCGAAAAGGTCGTAACCACCTTTACCTTTAAGTGTTACTGTAGAAAAATGTGGAGCAGATCAACAATAATAAATAGTACGACCTGAAAGAGAGACGTTTGGGCGATGTTTGGACTCTTTATCGTTCCATGTTTCATTAATACTGATCTCCACACATCAAGGTTATTGCTGTTCAGCTGTGTAAATAGACAAGCAGAAAATAGACAAGTTCCAATTCCTTATGTCAGTTGGGTGTTGAACTGTAAAAATAATAAATAGGACCCAAATCCTCGCATCCTTAAGAGGTATTTAAATATTTGTATCCAATAAATAGCATTAGTCTTTTGTCTAGTGTGCACGGACGACCGGTATGAGTTCTGTCACCACACTCTCGGATGATATCTTTCTACCATAGTATAAGGAGCACCTCCTTGCTCTTTCTCCTTGTGCCACGCTTTCTACCGTTACCTATTTTTACAGTGCTAGAAAGGGAGCCCCGAAGCGGGTGGTGACATTCCTAGTTGATTTCAATTTGGGAATAGTCGTACTAATAACGCATAGAAAACTAACATAAAAATTTTGAAAGTAAAATCTCATAACGTATTCTAGAAGAGGTTTGGTAAACTTTTGTTACACGATTTCTATTTAAAGAATGAGAGTTGACAGATCGTGACGTCACATGAACCATAACAAATTAATTTTTGCTATGTACCTACTCTTGTAGTGTTTTAAGTTTATTTCATCCCTGAAAAATTATCCATTCTCGTTTCCGAAATATGGGGTGAGGTGACATTTTACAGACTCACCGTGTTAGAAGGTTATATTTTCATCACTGGCGACTGGCTAGTTATACTTATTTTGTGTTAGGCAGGTAAACACCAAAATTCAACAAATTATTCGTATGTAAACTATGTATATATACACTATACAGTTTGTGAAAGCCGACATCGACCGGTTGTAAAAAGAACAAATCTACACCTCTCGTTCTAACGCCAAGCACAGGTGGTGAGAGGGCCGGTCTTATTCCCTCACTATATCTTCGACGCGTGTGCGGTTGCTTCCTATCTGTCGTCTCACTTCTGTTTGTCCTTTTTCATAATTGGCGGATGTCGGTTTTACACACACGGTATATACAGTGAGGTCCATAAGTAACGGATAAATTCATTATCTACGTAATTTACAATTTATGAGTAAAATCCTGAAACACGTCAATGTTTAATTCTAGAATGGCATTTTTTTGAGCATAATTTTATACCTCCCCCTCCAACCCCCTTGGAGTGACAGCTACCCCCCTTTAAATTTTTTAAATGGGACGAGGGTGCGTGTGATAGCTCCTTTGAAAAGCTTCTTAATTATCCATTCAGCAATATATGGTTTTTTGAATTTTGTATATTTTTCATCAAGAAAATTAAATTTGATAATTTCAAAAATTATTATTATGAAATATATACAATTAAGTGCCTATGTACCAAATATCTGTCAAATCTGACGTTTTTAGTTCATTTTGTGTCAACATTCAACTTAAATGTATCGGTTTCCCTGATACGCTGCGCAAAATACCCAACAAAAAGAAAGAAGTAAAAACGGTTTCTTTTTTACATATCAGAAAAAATATTACATTTAAATTTCTTTATTTGCTACATCTGTGAAAACTTATTATTCTATTATGTTATTTATCGCTGATCGTCAAGTTGATCATTATTTTAACAATGAGTCTTTCGACACCCAAAGAATTGAAATTTTGATATTATTAGGATGTGGTGATAAAACAAGAACGCAGAAGCAGGTATGCGAAATATTCAATACTAAGTATCCTGACCGCCGCATTTCCCAGTCTAAGGTTAGTAGACAAAACAAATTTCGTGAATTTGGAAATGTCACAGATATTCCTATATCTGGTAAACGCTTTTAGACGATGAACAGAAATTGGACATATTGTTAGATATTCAAGATAATCGACATTAACCTACCTGTACAAGACAAGTTGCCACCGATAATGATGTTAGTAAAACGTCCATATTGCGTCTTCTAAAAAACGAAACATACCGCCCAAATAAAATTCATTTGGTTCAAGAACTTAACGACGATGGCCCTGATCGCCAATTGGAATTTTGCGAAATCATGGCAAACAGATGCCAAAATAATCCTTTATGTATAAAAAAACATTTTTTTTTCTGATGAAGCAACATTCGTCTTACGAGGCGCGTTCATAAACAAGGGCCGTTTGCTTATATATAAATATTGGCGCTTCGAAGCACAGTTTTACTACTGCAGCGCCATCTACTGACTCATTGCGAAGCTACAGCGTCATTTGTTTTGATTCTGAAGTCGTATTGTTGTCCGTGAATGCAAAGAACAATGGCCGCGAAAATCGTTCATCCCGCCAACTGTGAAGTGCGTTCTGTGATTCGTTTCTTATGTGCAAAAGGATCGTCGGCTGCTGAAATTCATCGGGAGTTATGCCTGGTTTACGGACCTACAGTTATGAGTGAAGGAAAGGTTAGACAATGGTGCCGTGATTTTAAAAATGGCCGAACAAATGTCCATGACGAAGAGCGGAGTGGCAGGCCCAGTATCCAGACCGATTAAATCGTTTCACAAGTGGACCAAACACTGCGATCTGATCGTCGATTAACGATTAGTGGCCTGGCTAACAAATTTCCTCAACTTGGACGCACTACTGTTTACAATATTGTCACAGAAAACCTCGCATACCGCAAATTGTGTGCAAGGTAGGTACCAAAAATGCTCACCGACCACCACAAAGAGCAAATAATGTCTAGTGGATGAAAGTTTTTGGCCCGTTATCAACAAGATGGAGATGATTTGTTTTCTCACATTGTTACTGGGAACAAGACGTGGGTATCCTACGCCAACCCAGAAACAAAACTGCAATCGATGCAGTGGCGACACTCATCTTCACCAAAACCGAAAAAGTTTAAGTAAACTCAGTACACAAGTCGAAAATTGATGGCTACAGTTTTTGGACAAAGACGGTGTTCTTTTGGTTGATTTCATGGAACGTGGGACAACAATTACAGCTGACGTGTACTGCGAAACGCTCAAAAAATTGAGACGTGCGATCCAAAACAAGAACGCACGCAGGGAAACTGTCAATCTGGCAGTAATCCTCCTCCACGATAACCGCAGTCCTAAGACTGCTGCCAAAACCAATTTCTGAGAAAATTCAAGATTTTCGTATAACTGGGAACTTTTACCACCCACCGTGACAGACCCGACCTTGCACCTAGCGACTACTTCCTCTTCTGGCATTTTAAAGATGAATCGACATGGACCAACGTTTTGAAACCGAAGAGGGACTCCAAAATGCCGTTGTCAAAAACTGGTTCAACTCTCAGGCGGCAAGCTACTATGCAGGGGGTTAAAGAAGCTGGTGCAGCGGTACGAAAAATGGCCTTAGAATAACGGCGATTATGTAGGAATTTAAAGTAAGATGTACCTAACTAAAGATGCCAAAAAAATTTGTTTCTGTATAGAGTACATTTTTTTTTGTGACCAAACGCCCTTACTTTATGAACGCGCCTCTTAAATGGAACAGTCAACAAACAGAGCTGTAGATACTGGAGTACAGAAAATCCGCATTGGTTGATGGAGGCCAATATTCTGAGAAGGTGAACGTCTGGGCTGGAATTATAAATTCTCAAATTATCGAACCATATTTCTTTGATGGCACATTAACTGGCGCGCGTTACTTGGATTTATTGCAAAATTTCTTAGTTCCAGAGTTAAGAATGCTTTTCCCAGATGATGACAACCCCGAAGAAATTGATAGAAATATTTAGTTTCAGCAGTACGGAGCTACACCACATTTTTCATTGGAAGTAAGAGCCTATCTGAATCAAGTTTTTCCCAATAGATGGATCAGTAGACGCGGTGAAATTGAGGGGCCTGCTCGTTCTCCCGATTTGACTCCGCTTGACTATTTTTATGGGGTTACTTAAAATCGAAAGTCTACTTCAACAGACCAAATAATGTAGAAGATTTAAAAGACAGAATAAGGCAAGAGATTAATCAAATCACCCCGGAAACAATAGAAAATCTTTTATAAGAATTTCAGCAACGCTTCCATTATTGTCAAGAAGCAACGGGCGCCCAGTTTGAACATTTGATTTAAACTGTTCTTCTGTTCTGTTTCATGTTGTTTTCTTTACTTAGTAACATTAAAAATGTAATATTTTTCAATAAAAAAAATTATAGAAATTAAAAAAACCTTATGTTGCTGGATGGAGAATTAAAAACCCTTTCAAATAAGCTATCACACGCACCCTCCTTCTATTTAAAAATTTTAAAGGGGTAGCTGTCACTCCAAGGGGGTTGGAGGGAGAGGTATGATTATGCTCAAAAAATGTCATTCTAGAATTAAAACTTGACGTGTTTCAGGATTTTACTCATAAATTGTAAATTACATAGATAATGAATTTATCCGTTACTTATGGACCACACTGTATATGTCCTATAATAATATATACAAGTCATAACTTCTAAATAATAAAGATATCAGAGTGCAATGAAAGCGCCATCAATTTGTTGAAGGAGGAGTGTTAGCCAGCATTAAAAATGCCGCCTCGGTAAAGCCGCCCCCACAGTGCCACCCCCACCTTTTTTTCTAGTTTAAATACATTTATTTCATTGTCTTCATTTCAAATAATTATTTTCACAATTTGTTCCGGTTTTTCTTTGTCTCATTCTTCATTCTTCATATTTTCTTCTCATTCTGGTAATTAATTGCGAATTTGGGATAATCGTACTAATAACGCACAGAAAACTATTATTTTAACGTTCAATTTTGAAAAAATAATATACCATACTATACCATACTAATAAATAATGAGAGTTCACAATTTGTGACGTCACATACGGAGTAACAGATTAATTTTTATTATGTACCTATTAGTGGTTTAAGTCTAATTTCGGCCATGAATAATACCTCATATAAGACGTTATATTTATATTATTTAACAACTTAACGCCCTGTATTTTGAAGATGAATAGTCGTGAGAGAAAATGATTTATACCAAGATATTATACATTCTTATTAACGTGAAATCGCTCTGTATAAATAACATGAATAGTTAAAAGAAGTAACTGAAATAATTGAAAATTTTTCATAAACATGCATACATAAAACTGCAGGAAATTTATGATGCGAGGACAATCTAAATGAAAATCCCTCAGTTCCATACACATAATCAACTTTAGCATCTCCTTTTGTGGTCGCACATTTGTGGATCTACGATCAACTTCGTCTTCGTCAAATACGGACCGTTTTTTCCTTAAGCGACGGTGGTTTTAACAAAAAAATCTGTCAGGAAAAAAACTATTAAAGCGGAAACCGCAATCAACCGCAAGCAAATAGCACTGCCTCTGAGGAACCTGACAGTCCACGTGGGCTGCTGTCGAGTAATTACTGGGGACTAATCGCGCTATTCCATTCTGCAGATTGAGAATTACGTTGACGTAGATAAATGGATCCGAATTTCTTCATGCAAACTGAGATGATCCGGTCTAGCGTTAGGTAGGATTATTTTCATTTACGGAGGAAATTGATTTTTTTTAAATTCAGTGATGATGGAAAATTAATCTTATTTGACTTTTTTTTCGCCCAACATGAATTATTAATTTGATTTTTAATATACATGTTGTGCTCGGCAGATTGATAATTGTTAGATACTTTCACAATATATATGGGACGTTCCATGTCAACCGGGACACCGTTCTCTCCAAAAGTAGAAGCAAGGAAAAAATACGTTTAAGGTCTCAAAATGTTCGTATACTCAAGAGTGGGCAAATATACTCGAATGGGAAAATTTCGAAATTCAAAATGGCAGCCTTAAAATTGCGACTTAAAATTAAAATAGTTCAGTACCTAGAATCATCTATACATGGAAAATACCCCGATCTAATAGTAAACTTTATGATTTTGGACATGCTGAATCAGAATTTCAAATTCTTAAAATCCAGAAGTGGTAGGAGTATTAGTATTGTACATATATTAGGATTGTTTGGTTTTTAGACCATATCGCTCTGGAAAACGATTTTTTTGTCTAGTAATAGCTACAGTTATGTTTTTTGACGTACTGACTTTGTGATATTGGATTATAAAGTCTAAAAAAATTAGGGCGATTAAAACGGGCCATTTTTTGATTATTTTTTTGTCACGTAGGCAATTAATTAGGTAATTTTAAATTACTAGGGTTCCGATTAATTAGGCAATTAAAACAAACCTAACAGATATGTTAGGTTAGTTTGTTTTTTTAAGTGTAGTTTCGTGTTAAGATAGCCAAATTATAATTAAAACCGTTTTTGTACTAACAAAATTAAGTTAAAAAAAAACAGTTGAAAAACAATCGGTGATTTTTTGGAAATTGGAAAATAATCCAGAGAGTACCTTTTTTCGATTAAGAATATCAATCATTTTCAAAACCAACGATACCTACGAATATTATTAGCACAGTATGCATTGCAATGGCAGACTTTATACTGCTTTGAAGCGTTTTAAATGTTTTCAGATCAGTTAGTTACGGGAGTAAGTCTTGATGAATGAACTTTGAAAATATAAAATTTTTCGCTTAAAATCGGCATATAGGTTTTAAATGTCATTAGGAACATAATTTCTTAGTGACTTTTTTCGAAATTTTAACAATTTAGGCCATTTTATAATTTTTTTTGGAGAATCACAAATTTGACAGTCGCCAGATGTTGGCTGTCAACTTTGAATTGGTGCATTTTTAGGTTATTTTGGAGGCAGAAGTTATTGTTACCAAAAGTTTTTATCAAACTGTAATATTAAAAAAAAATCCCATTTGGTTCCTTTATGGCCGACACTGTATATATATTATCATGTACATGTCACTTTAATTATAAGGACCGGTTAGTTTTTTAAATTTTCACAGACGAGCCACAGTTTAAAAAACTGCATTACTAAGTGGGAGACACAGATAGATAACAATAAAAAAGAGGGTACCTCTCTTTTATTTATCAAGACAAGTTTTCATATTTTCAGCATCTTATATTCATCATAACAAATGCCACATTTATTTTCACATATCAACAAGATTTATATAACTTACGGTGCCACCAGAAATGCCACGAACATTTTTAATTGTATTCTGATTTTTAATTTGAGTTTCCCATGTCCGTTTAATTCCACTCTAATAATCCTAGTGAACTTCGAAAAATCGATAGATGGTTGAGAGCAACTGATACATTTGCTACAGCAGTTCCAGTGGAACACAAATTATTTTTGTCCAAACATTTATTTTTTTCCAAGCCACACTAAACTGATACGATGATACAATTCAAAAGTATCTACCACTAATATGAGAGATGTTTCAGACCTATCTGCCAACTATTCAGATCAGAGTATTTGCCAATAATGAATGTGAACAATATGAATGAATAATGAACAATAACCTGTTAATAGTAACAATATCTGACAGTTGCAATATTTACTAAAATTCTCCTGAAAAGGGTATTTTCTCCATCGTGAATCAAGGAAGTCGGGGAATTTGAATTTCATACATTGATGGGAACCCTGGAATCAACATTTTACATCCTTTGAGGATTCTTAGCGCCTCTGCTAACTTGTTTATTTATATTAATTCCCTTTTAAGTCTTTAAAAACCTTTATGTGTCTGGTTCGTCCTCTTGGCTTTTTTCACTGGTATTCTTTCTGCGGATCACCCTGTGTTACCCAGCTATCCTTGAAAATTAATTAATAATCGTCCTGACAACAGTCACGTAACTGTAGCGGCTTATAATATATAACCGTATAATATTATAATACGAGCCATTTTAGGATAGTCGAGAGAGGATGTCCGGTTGCTGTCACACTAGCGTATGAAATATCGAATACCTTTGTGTCTCTAGGGATTTGTGGTTGACGTATTATTACTTGGCCTTCTTTGAATAATTGGGTTGTTGGCTGGTTGGGGTTTGTTTAAATGACGCATAAATAAATTAATTACTCGTGTCCCATTACGGAAAATGGTAAAATTTCTAAAATAAATTATCTTTAATCTCTCGAAGTGTTCCTAGTTTCAGAGACGTGTAATTTTCGACTTTTGTTTCTCTTTAATCTCAGTAGGCTTATTGTCCAAACTTGCCTTCGTTCAAATTGCCTAGCGTTTCAATCAATGACCTTTTAAGTGTGCAAATGTTACCGTGCCAACCAAGATTAATGAAGAATAAATATGTAATATACGAGGTGTGTAAATTAAGTAATGAGACTGATTTTTTTTTTATTTTCTTATTCGAATACAATTACAATTCAGGATTGTCCTCTTCAAAATAACTTCCTTGGGAAGCCGCACAGAGCTGGAAGCGGTTCTTCCATTCCTCATAGCAGTGCTGGAACTCATATACTGGACTAGCCTTCAGCTGATTGGTTACAGTCGTTTGAATATTTTCTATGGTCCCAAATTGACGTCCCTTGAGGTGATTTTTCAATATGGTGAAGGAAAAAAAGTCACAAGGACTCAGGCGAATAAGGCAGCTGAGGAGCCAGAGGAATATTTTTACTGGCTAAAAACTCGTTTACTGAAATGTCTGTGTGACAAGGCGCATTGTCGTGATGCAACATCCAGTTGTTCTTGATGTTTGGTCTCACACGCATGGCGTTTTTTCGAGGTTTTTCAAGAACCTCTCTGTAAAACTGTTGATTCACTGTTTGGCCCGAAGACACAAACTCTTTGTGGACAATTCCCTGGCTATCAAAAAGCAAATCAGCATGCATTTGACCTTCGACTTGCTCGTTCTTGTTTTTTTGAGTCTTGGAGAGCTTGAAGTGTGCCATTGCATGCTTTGGCGTTTGGTTTCCGGGCCATACTCAAACACCCAAGTCTCAACACCATCGCGCTGTGTCCAGGTCTGAAGTAAAACCTGATAGCATACCTTTGTTCAAAATTAATGTCACTCATTTTTAAAACGCACTAGAAAAAAACGATTTATGAAAATAGTCACAAAGAACAAACAAACGACTAACAGTACAAATTTGAACTTATCTTGTACTGAAGGTGCATTACATGTTAACCTACCGCCCTTCCAAGTCTCGTCTCCGTAGTGTTGCTAGATGGGGAACCTACGTTGCCAGTCTCATTACTTAATTTACACACCTCGTATTTTATAGTCCTACATTCTGGAGGTTCTAGGTCTATTTAGACAATAATAAAATTCTTACCAGGATAAGGACGTAAAATCAGAATGGAGAGAAGAAGATGAAGTAATGAGGTGGAAATAGAAGATGAATTAATTAACTGAACAATTTGGCCATTTCACGAGCTATTACTCTTCTTCCATTAGTAAGAGGTCGATGATAAATAAAACATGAAAAAAGGAACAAACCATTAAAAACGAGTAATAACAGACAACTTAAATATACATATATGTAGGTGTATATAAAAATATTACCGCGTTGCATTAACTGGAAAACATTATAAAACTTAATTATGTCAACAGTTTTATACGATGCTGTGTAAATTTTTTCAATATGAGGCAGTGTACCTTTTTATTGGTGATACATTTTTCGATACGTAATTTAATAATGGCAGTAAGACTTTTATTAGCAATAAAGTTGAAATGATAGCACAGTCCACGTTCAGGTCGTTAAAGTGATAATATACTGCAATTTATTTATTGATTTTTTTATTAACGTAGTATATGTAGGTATTGCGATATTTTACACATATATTTACAAAAAAAAAATTATATGGACTGCAAGAGTAGATACTGTTGCAGTATTAGCATCTCTGGGCGAAAAAAGCACTTATAAATACTAATTATTAATGTGATTTTGTGTTACTTGTTTGTTAATTATTATTTTAAAATTTATATTTATTTGTAAATCTTTGGGAGTTGGCATTTCAAGAGAGGACGAACATTGTATATAGATATTTTGGAGATATGTTTAGTTCAATCGACATATTTTAACCTTTATTGAGGTGGAAATTTCTATAGGCGCGCTTGACGCGCCAGATAACTAAAAACTGTCACATAATACGTTTGTCTCTTCAGAGACATTATTAAGACGGTATGAAGTATAGTTAGTAATTTTTTTTGTCTATTGATATCATTTGTGCTTATTCGGAAACATTTAATACTTATAGTAGTATAGTATATATTATTTAGTATAGTATATTCTCGGATCAGTATTTTTTTCAAGTTTGCATGCTCTCGTACTTTTCAGTTTAACGAATCTTGGACACTCGGTAAGATAGTCCCTGCCACCATTTTATTTTTGTGCACGGTATGTGTTTTTCATTTTGGAGGGCACAACCTCGATTTATTTTAAATTGAAACAGACTGGACAGATTTTTGTCGTTTGATAAATTTTAATACAAAGACCTCTTGAAGAGTCACTTAGCATTCTTTCAACAACCCAGTAACCCACAATTTCATAAGCCGTAAATGTATCCGAGCCAATATTTGCATACCGATTGTCCATTGTCCGGACCATTAGAGTTATTTGTTGGTCACATTCGATGTATGTAATGAATACAAATTTTGTGTGGCAGAATGGTGAATTTCTCTTAAATTATGTTTGCATCCTCAAAAGGATTTGCTTGTTTTGCTGCTAAATGCAGGTCTAAACTTATATAGGTATATTCAAATGGTTAGCCAGGGTCATATAATATAGGGTAATTAGGTGTTTGTAACATTTGGTTTTTGATATGAACAACAGTGTAGTGTACCAACAATGTGAATTTCAAGTTATTTTTCTATACTTATGAGAGGATTTGTTTGTTTTATTTGCAACTAGCGACCCGCCCCGGCTTCGCACGGTTTACGATATCACATTAGAAACCTCTAAAATTATCAGTGTTTCTCTACTATATTATGCATGTATTATACATATAAACCTTCCTCTTGAATCACTCTATCTATTAAAAAAAACGCAGGCCTTCGACGCGCAATTTATAGGCACGCGTCGCCGGCCGGTACCGTCGCAACCGCTATGTCCCTGTATTTTAAACCTGTAATATCTTCGAAAATATTAATTTAAATTACATGCTGTAAAGGGCCATATTGATCTATATTAAATGCACAATGTATTTAAGGTACCTAATTGGATAAGGATTAATGCTGTATTGCTCAAAATCGCTTCGTAAATAAGCCAATATTTCTCGTAAAAAGTAAAGGATAAAAAATGATTATTGTGGGTTATCCCCAAGAGATAGACATATACCATCGCGGACTTTTTTGTAGACCTTTTTTAAGGTGTACAATACTGTAGTACATTATTTTGATCTATCTCGTCGGGTTCAGCCAGCGTTTGCAATGTAAGCGCAAAAAATGTGTTTATTTACGACATCACATTAGAAACCTCTAAAATTATCAGTGTTTCTCTACTATATTATGCATGTATTATACATATAAACCTTCCTCTTGAATCACTCTATCTATTAAAAAAAAATCGCATCAAAATCCGTTGCGTAGTTTTAAAGATCTAAGCATACATAGGTAGTTAGGGACAGACAGCGGGAAGCGACTTTGTTTTATACTATGTTATGATTATGATGATGACCAAAAGGCAAGTAGATAGAGGAATCTGACGTTATGTAACGATATGTAGTATATTTGTATACAATTTATTATGACAAACAAAAATAAGTACGTTTATTAATAATAATCACTCATTTGGTTTTATAGATGACGTTATCATCAGCATAAAATTATCAGTTGTCAGAGGCATCAAATTAATCGGTGGATTTCTGTATCATATTTTTACAGCACCTTACTACCAAAATCACTTGCGTTCTTAGATTTTTCCATTTAAAACACCATGATCAGCACAATAGTTTAAAATAAGTTTACAAAAGTAGCATACAGTACAAGACTTAGGTATTATTAAGAGTAATTTGACAACATTGTTCAGTTGGCTTTCGTTAAGGCAAGTCCCGCCTTAACGAAACAGGTAAATTTCACCATTTTGACATATAAATTCAGTAGAAATATCTAAGGATATTCATAGTGGCCTGGTGCAGCATGTATATGAATTGTTGGGCATGAATGAAAGGGCACGGGTAGCCGAGCGGGTTAAAGCACCGTCTTTCCAGTCGCGATACCTCTGTGCGCGTTGTTCGAGTCTTGGCCGAGGTAGAGGATTTTTAATTGTCTCGTTTTCTCTGTCAGGACTTGATATGCAACCACTAGTACACACTAGTATAGGTGTGGATGCATAGATGCCAATCCAACCCCACAGGCCCTAGATTTGGTAATGTTCTGAGTTTTCTGGGTTTCCTCAGAACTGCAAAGCAAATGCGTTACCGAAATAATCTTAAGTCGCTCCCAGTGCGCCGTGGCAAATAATAATAATAGCCACCCCTTCCCCGCACAGATCCCTGAGAGGACCTCTGGGATCCTTAAAAGTTGGTGAAGGATAATTACTCTTCGGAGTAATTATAGGGTGAGTATTATTATTATTATTATTTCGCCGACTTTATCACACTTCTCAGCGTAAACGCTGGGAAACATTCACCCATTCCTGCTGCAGACAGTGATGGCTTGATATCTCATCCCCGCCTCCAGCAGAAATTAGGCTCAGGCGAAGGGGAGGAAATTCATCCTATCCCAAAACCTTTCTTACAATGTGGCAAGTTTGTAACAATATTGCCTTCTGGCCATTTCTAATGACATTAAAAGATAGTCCTAATGCCGCGATGTTCTTGGCGAATATCGTCGTCATCACTCCCTCTGCCGATATTACTAGGGCGTACGTCTCCACTTTCTCCAGTTTCCATAGGCGCTTCAGCTCGGTTGACAGATTTTCGTATTTCGCGAACTTCTCCCGTTCAGTCTTCTGAATGTTATGGGTAAGTGGCATAGCGATGTCTATGATGATCCCTCTTCGTTGTTCCTTGTTGATCAGCACAATATCTGGTCGGTTGAAGTCCACTGTTCGATCGATGATGATTAGCCTATCCCAGTACATCACGGCAACTTCCGATTCCAGCACAGCTTCCGGGACATATTTGTAGTATGGCGGAGCCGTCGCTAACAGGCCATACTTGAGCGCCAGTTGTTGGTGAACCATCTTCGCAAGTTATTATTATTATTATTATTATTAATTTTATTGATTTTTTTATTAACGTAGAATATGTAGGTATTGCGATATTTTACACATCTATTTACAAAAAAAAATTATATGGACTGCAAGAGTAGATACTGTTGCAGTATTAGCATCTCTGGGCGAAAAAAAGCACTTATTTTATTATTATTATTATTATTATTATTATGCAATCATTAAAATAATCGTTTTATAATTTTGAAACATTTGTAAAATGTTTTACAAATTACCTCCTTCTTAAAATTTCCTATTTAAGGATAACGTATTCTAAAATTCTAGGTCATTTTTTAGGATTAACCCTGCATTCGGGGTTACAATTTACATAAAACTCAAAATTAACAATGCAATAATTATAAATTGTTTTCGACAAATGTTAATAACAAGACTGAGTCACGCCTAGATTATTTTTCTTATACACAATTTTCCTATAACTGCGTGTATCTACATCATGTATTTTTGTACTTTTATTTGGTTCGAGACGAGGTTTAAGACGTTTTTCATCAAACCGATAATATCCGATATAAAGCGATCTGCACACTGTAAACATTTATTATGACCGCGGCTGTTGGTAACAACTAAACAACTCATTTCGCCTGCACACTCCCTCTGGTACCGAGCAGCGTTCTCCGCAGAAGCAGTAAACATTACTCTAGCTTAATTATAGGCCGATTTCTTGGAATAGTAGTAATTTCGTACTCGGTTTCTTCGAAGAGACCGCAAAAAGATAACATCTGTAACAACATCATGATCGGTACTCTGAGAAGAAGCTGGTAGCAGCATCGGAATCTTGCTCGCACAAAGAGGGCAATAATTTGAATATGTCGTTGGCGGTTATCTGTTGCGTTTATTGAGTGCCTCCATCCTGCCATTGTCCGTTCGTTATTATACTCCCATTCGAGGTATGGGCGGCGGCGTTTGCGATATGAACCTGTCACTAAGTGGGCGCCCTTTTGGTATTGTTTATTTTTTAGTATTGAAAATAATTTTGGGCTCGTGTGTATGGAGACTGTCTACGAGAAAACGAAGAATTCTGTCGCATGTCGCAACAGCATCGGAGTTTTTAAATAAAGTGTTTAATCCACAAATTTCATCAAACACATCATGGGCATACACTGTTGGCAAAGTCACATCTTCCATCTATAAGTCGATGTAAGTAATTCATTGGTTAGAGGTGTTACAGATCGATAACTAGAGTTGGTGCGAGCGCGGAGTGTAACAGGCCCGTAGTCAGTTTACGAATGAAAATGTTAATATGTTCACAGAAACTATGTTGCATCATAGTACATTATTAAATATTATTACTTATTACCAAGTGCAAATGTCACAGTACCGACACTGTGCATGTCCTGCCCTTGACTCGTTGGCCTTCACAGCTGACTTGCATTACGAAAACTGCGCTAGCAATTTTAGTTATTTATGGCACGCTGTAACAGACAGTCGCCGGTATTGCATCACGTTGATACGTTTCGTTTTTACGTATTCGCCGTGTGTTTAAATAACTTTATAAATATTAATAATCATTAATTGAGGGGAGAAGTGAATAAAGTACCATGTCAAAGGTGAAAATAAATAGACGGGAAGTATTTCAAACGTGGTTTCACAGTGATCCCGTGGGTTTTAGGGACATACGTATTCAAGGAAATGACCTTTTTTGTACTGTGTGTGAACGCATTATAAATTCTTCAGATAAAACTAAAGTAACAAGACATCTGAAAAGCCATGCCTCGTCCAGCGCCGATCACTCCGTATTTTTTCTATGAACTTACAGAAGCCTTTGTTGCAAGCAATATTCCATTAAACAAACTAGAGAACCCCAAGTTACGTACGTTTTTAGAAAAATATATGGACCGAAAAATTCCTCATAAAAGTACGTTAAGACTTGCATATGTCGATCGGGTTTACAACAATGTAGTGACATCAATACGGTTCATATGGACTCTCCCCTCTCCCTACAGGAACAATTTGAAATAATGAATGATGTGCAAAAAAATATATACGACGCCAATAATATAGGTACGCCCAGTCAGTAATACAATAAAAGAAAAAATGCAAAGCGTGTTAAAAAAAATACAGGATATTTCATTTTGGAAAACATGTGCAAAGTTTTAGTTGGTACATATCAGGAGTTACCAGAAAATATATTATTATATAGTTCAAGCCTCAACAATTTCTCATACTGTCCATTGTCAACAGTAGACGTTGAACGGTGCTTTTCCATGCACAAGTTAATATTAAGTGATACACGTCGCCATTTCACTCCAGAACACTTAGAGAAGCACATCATAATATGTTTTAACCACCACCAACCTGCCATGGGAACCTTGTCTCAACACTGACGTTTGTCGAGTAAGTGTTGCCATTATTATGTGTTATCTTAATTTTATATAAGTATTTTATCCTTGACTAACCGTACTATTTGGTAAAAATAGTACTATGTTGCTACATAATTTATGTAAACATATTAATATTTTCATTCGTTAACTGATTACGGTCCTGTTACACTCCGCGCTCGATGATCTCTATCAATAACATTACACTTTTCGCGGTGACCCCGCCCACAACAATATTTATTTGTCTGTGGGTGATGATATTTGTCCCCTTTCTTCAGTAAATGAGACAGTTTGACAAGCATGGGTGTCCAGCACGGAAGATGTGCATTTGCCAACGCTGTATATCCTTCCTGATAGTTAGAGAGAGACAAAACACAAGTGAGTGGGTGTGGTCAATCCACCGCGGAATTTAGAAACAGTCGGAATCATAGTTGGGTCTGCTTTGTCTGTTAATCGTTAAGGTTTACCTTTTAATCGGCGAGATGTATGTATATTTCTCATTGGCAGTATAATTCAGGCAAATATGAAGAGAAATTGTAATAGTTTCTTCGTCTGAGGGATTTATCATTTTCTCTCGTTTCCAGACGAGTTTGTGTTTTAAGTTACCATGGTAAGTATGTATTGGTTTCCACTTGACGGGACTCGACTTCTGTACTGTAAGAAATAGGTCAGTGGTGTAATAGCGTTATTTTTCCCGCGAAGGCATTAATGGAATGCGAACTGTCAAGTTTATTACATACATACATATATGTAAATAAAAGTATAAAGTTATCTGTGTAAGCCATCGGCTGGTTGGACATTTAATCGCGTTAATTCCCAAATGGGGGCATTGTATTCGTTATATTTTTAATTCGCTAATGTTTGGTCGTGTCGGAAACAATGTGAGTGTATGTGTGTCTGAGTGAGTTAAACCATGTTAAATATGCGCGGAGATAAACATCCTCGAGTTGCTGCGGCATGTAATCCATCTGGGAAATTAACACTAATTAAAACGGCTTAACGGAGACGTTTAAATGCCTGCTCTAGTGCCCGTTAACACTCCACGAAACTAGAAGGAAAGTAGGAGGAGTGGGACGCAGACGTTTCCGCGGCGTGCGCTAATTCGGCAAACTGCCGAATGGAATTTCGAGGAATTAATTCGGAGACATTTTTTACGAGATCCCACCGCGTGATTTCTATCCTCATAAAGTAGAATATGATGTGTCGGGAATTAAAGGTCATGCATGTACATATAAGCTCATCTGAAATGCGCACCTCTCCCTCTTTTGGACGAGGCAAAATATTGGCGCAAAAACCAGTTGAAATCATTTTGCTTTTTAAGTCCTTTCTAATATAACAGTAACATACTGTTAATTAATCCACCGCACAGAGGGCGCTGTGACAGGGGCATTGTGACACCTCGTTTGAAAAGTATTTCAAATCTGACTTTAACGCTGCTCTATTTTTATTTAATTATTTATCCAGGAGTTTCTAAATAAAATGTAATTTTTGTTGTTTGAAATTTTAATATCCTAATTCCACACAAAAACAAAAACAGAAAACTATTTTTATCTTAATAATTGTTCAAAATGTTTACCCTGCACTTCTTACTAATAAAAGACTCTGTTTTGAAATTCTTGTCTCAGATTGCTCAATATATTCGGGAGAATAATTGGAACAAACATATCTAATTCAATTAATTAATGGTACCCGGTTGTGCAATAACTACTTTGATTTTGACGTAACTCCACACAAATAAGTATAGGGGTGACAGTATAAAGATCCATCCATGGGGATTAGCAATAATAACAAATGAGATTATCAGGAAAGCTGTAGTTACATATTATTTCGGCTGCATGTAAATCACGGCATGCTTCAGCTTAAATTACAGTAGCTTCATTTGTTTTTTTTTACAGAGATCGAACACGAACGATTTTAAGAGGGAATAAAAAACTTGAAAATACGTCAAAAGTAATGCGTCATTTTGACAACTATATTAACTAGGGTTGGCCGATCGTGACGCAATACAGCGGCGCGCGGCGGGCGCGGGCGGGTCAGTCGTTTCGTTTGACCGTCTGGAAGACTCTAGCATTATTTTTAGTGTGTTTGAGGTGTTTATGTCGTCGGCGTTGGTAACGTCGGTAACGATGTAAATTCGCTGCTACAAGTTGTAGGTGACGCTATAAAAGAGTCAGTTAAAACACCGGTTTTATCAAATTAAGACGAATTTGTGATGGTGCTTCTAAAGATCCGTGAAAGTGCACAGTGCAAAGAGTATTTTAATTATGCCTGTATTACATCAGTAGATGTCAAACGGTCGTTCTCAAAATATAAGCATATATTTTCACCACAGCGGACAAGACCGACGGAGACAACAATAGAAACTTATCTGATGCTAACAAGTTTTTTCGAATCTTCTCCAGTTCGTGATAGTATTGTTAACCAAGCTACGTCCAAGTTAATTAAGAGGTTAAGTTTTTTATACATATATGGTTATAAAATGTGAATTTGCTTTTGTTGCTATATTTAATATTAGTTACTTTCTTGTATTAAGTACATGGATGCGTACGCCTATGTCCCGCGGCATCAGTTTTACAAAAAATTATTATTAGTTAGTTAGTTAATTATTAAAAAAAGGGATATTGAAATTATCACTATTTAATTAATTAATTAAAATATGACGTTTTTATTTGGGATTAAAAAAATATGACGTTTTATTTGGGAATCTCAGGACAGACTTTAAAAAATAGAGCTGTGCTGAAGACAAATCTGAAATACCTTTTAAATTAGGTGTCATAAGATCCTCCCTCTTCCCATTAGAAAAAAATGCGATTACAGCGCCATATATGTGGTATATTAAGTGCGTGTGTCACTTTTAACTTAGAAATGAATAAAAGTAGAACGATTTCAATTGGTTTTTACGCCACCATACACCACATTTTATATTTTCAGAAAACGTTGCAGAGAACGCCCTCTACAATTTACATCAAAGTGGTTGACAAATTAAAATTCCTCTTCCCAAAAACCCCCGATCACCAAATTTTGTAAAAAAATATTGTTTTTTAAACAAGTTAATTACGTAAATCAAAAAAATTATTATAACTTTGAGACCATGCACATAAACTAGTAGGTTATACTGATAATTATTAACTTAAGAAATGTGATTTTTTTTGTTGTGAAATACATAAATGTGCGATGTTCAATTCTGAAACATAACTTTAAATGAAAGTTTATTTTTTTTCGATTATATGAAAATTAAATTCTTTCACAATCCGTATATAACTTGTTGTTTTAAAAGTTCTGTGTTGACTATTCAAGTGACCTTCACTATAGAGACTTATTTAACCCGAAGAGCAAAGGCACATATCAAACTCAGGTAAGCAAGAAGAAACGCTACCACAAAAAATAATCCATTAACTAATTAAGAATAAAAGTGAGCTGAGCAGAATTAAAAATTACATAAATAATAAATCAATTCGTACACATTCACGCGTTTATTATAGTGTCAGTACGTCCGTTGTGTAGATGCAGATCAAAATTCAAAACACTTACATTTTCTATTTACAACATTCTTTTTTCAAAGTATTGTAGATTGTGAGTAAAAGTATATTGGGAGAAACAAAAAGATCTGTTTTAACTAGTTTTAAACAGTTAGATAAGTTCTAAAGTTGAGAAATTGTTAGATGATATATCACGATTAAAATACCTGTGCAGTCCACTGTTCTGGTTAATAAATACATACATTTTAATCATCTCCCGATGATGCCAATGTGGTTAGCGAAACGCGCGCGTTACGTAAAAATATAATTTAGTGTTTAGTGTTACCGGAAAATGTGTTTTAAGTGCTTCTTTCTATAGCAAAGGTATTATTCCCATTCCAGTATCATGGTTATATTAAATTTATCGAAAATATACGTTTTTTTTTTTTAATTCATTTATAATGACGATTTTCTGTAGGCATATAATTTTATACCGCCCTGACGATAAATCTGCAACCAAAACTGTTACAGGTAATTAAGTATCGTCATCAGTTGGCCAGATAATTGCTGCTTTCGTGTGAGTTCTCGTTTATTGAGCGCACGTTTGTTGAACACGAAATTTGAAAGGTTAAGCAGTTATTGTCTCCTTTCACGGTCTATAAGGTTTTTTTAAAAACGTGCATTAAAAGGCGGCTGCTTTCATTTCTTTAGCGCCTAAGAGCCCTCCTTTCAGGTCAGGAGTGGTCTCGTAAAAGAGTTGGGTGTCTTAACGCGTTAGTTGAAATAATCTCAAAATTGTGTAACAGCCTGGAATACTGTGTGGAAATGTTTACTCTTTTTTCGTTTATAATAGACGTAATTCACCGTTTCTTTCATAAAAAAGTAAATGGGACTTTTCTTTACAGTTTATATCTTCTTTGTTGTTTTAAAAGCGTTTTTTTTTAAATTAGTAGTTTCGAGTTTTTTTTTTCATTATTTTAATATGTCTGTATTGTTTTGTGTCATTTGTACTGTGCATTTTTGACCGTGTTTCACTTGTTAACTGTATTCAGGCGTATGTCGTGTATTTTGCTAACCTTTGTGCGCTGGTGTTATCAAAAAAAGCAGCACTAATAACACAAACAATAAAAAAAACATATTTTTGGGCTCAGGGATCTGACTATGTTTACTGTATGTTTTCAGGCCCAACCCCACCCCCTGCCTCAAACAAAACCCTATAATCCTATCCTAACCTTTATCCTAAACCCATAACCCCAAACCATAAACTAACCCTATAACGAAAACCGAAAAGAAAAAAAGCAAAGCAATTATTATTTGTCCTATCCCAACCTATAACTTCATATCTCCATACCATAACCCCATAAGACTAAAATGTATACTCAATAAGATGGCAGGATTCCACAAAACCGCTGATTCCAAATCCGATAAATCTAATTAAAAATATGAACCTAAAGTTTGTCGTGAGGAGGTTGGGGGGAAAAAGCGAACCTATAAAACTGTTATGGGGTTATTTGGTTTAATCAAATGGGTTTACGGAATCTTCAACACCTGAGAAATTGCCATAATGCAGATTGCCTGTGATGATTTATTTATTTTTTTGGTTACAGGGTTATGGAGTTATTGGGTTATAGGGTTATAGTGGTTATGGAGTTATGGAGTTATAGGGTTATGGGTTCTCGTTTTGTTACATTGATATAATGCAGATTGACTTTGATGATTTATTTTCTTTAGTATCGGGGTTATGGGGTTATAGGGTTATGGGTTTATGTGGATTAACAGATTGGTTTTTTTTAGTTTAAAGCTTGAGTAACAACGTTACAGGACTAAACAGCATTGATTATAGGGTTTTTTGAGGTTATGGCGAAATCCTGACGTGATGGGGTCAATCTGACCTTGGATTCGGATTCAGCGACCCCGAAAACGTACATTGAACATAGTTAAACCCCTGGTCAGACCCAGAAACATGGTCAGACCCTGGGCCAATTTTTTTTTTGTGTGGCTGTGTAATTATTGAAAATACCGTCTAGCGAGGGTCGATGACATTTGGGGATATGTATATATTTAGGGATATATAGATATTTTTTGTTAGAGAATTTACGCAAGTGCCATTAAGGATATGGGTGTGTACAGGTTGATTTCGTCATAAATGCTCCCCCTCCTGTAATGTGATTATTCTGGACCGATTAGAAAATAAACCATAATAAACCAATCGATAAACCATTAATACACCTTTCGTCATTTTCAATGAAAATTTTTTTACGTGATAATAAAAAAATGTGAGATCTTGAAAACAAATGACCTACAAGCTTGTTTTTAACTTCTTTACATGAGACCCCCTATTATGTCACTGGAAAATCGGAATCCTCATGTTTTTTCGATTTCAACAATATAAGGTTTCATATATGTATGAAACGTGCAGCCATGTGATATCTATAGAAACATAATATTTAAGTGATAGAAAAAGTACAAAAAACAGAACAATTGATCTATATATGTGACAAACTTCATTATTTACACCCAAGATAATTCTAAAAGCGTCTGGACATGTTTTCCAAGATGTTTGTACCTATTGATATTATATTACTTCGATGATTTTTCCCTCGGTTAAATCTATGTTAATAAACCTTTCTTTATAAACATAATTTTCATATAAAAAAATCAAGAGGCGTGAGGTCGGGACTTGAAATCTGATTGATTTCAATGCCTACTGCAAACTGAATATTTTTGGTAATATTAGCAAAATTATAGGAGATAGATGCATTTATGAAACCTTACGTTGCGAGAATCAAAAAGACATGGTGATTTCGTATTTCATTTAAAAAAAGTCGAGCATAACTTTGTAATTCATTAGATTTGAGGATCACCTTTTTTTTATTATGACGTAAAAAGTCTTGCTAGAAAATGATTATTAACGGTTTTTTAGATTTTCGACTCGGCCTAGAACTATACAGGAGGGTGCAAATAAAGGGAGGGATAACCAATTACAGGAGGGTACAATAAAAAAAATATGTTGTAAGATATATACATATGCATCGCGTCCAAAATTTGACAAAACCGTTGACTATTTTTACAATTTTTTAGCTATACTACTTCATTACGGTTTTTGACGATGCAGTATTTAATTGACAGAACTGTTTAAAATGTACTCTTTGTTGCTTTATATAACGTTTTTATTGCCTTATGTGACAATGTTTATCGATCAATTTATTTAATAATTTACTGATTAATAGTAGGTACATATGTATATGGACGGTGACGGTATTTCTCGATAATTCCAAGTACGAACTGGAATTTTGTAAAATATACCAAACATGTTCCATAATACCATGACCCTATCAATGAGTACATTGTATATTATTATATCTAGAATCATCCCAATATGCTTCAAGGATTGGGTTTTCATCTATTGTTATTTAGGTATAAACAGCTACAAGATTTCGGAATAAGATTGACTGATTATTTTTAGTTATATGATTTGCGCAATTGTTAATATGAAAAACTTTACCACCAAAGACGTTTTTTACTCTTTCATCGTAGCGTTAAATTACACTTATTGACCTAGAAAAATACGGGTGTCGTAATAATTTCGTGCACTTTTCAATTTATTACTTCTTTGCGAGTTTTTTTTTTTCATTGGCAGACATGCACCATCGACCTTCCTTACGGCTCGGGTTAAAATTTTGCCATAAACTATGACGCGACAGTGTCATAACACTGTCGCGTCAATTATTGTGTGCCTTTTCACTCCAGTGAACCAGATCGCCTGCAGTCACAATAAGCAGCAGCGCCCCATTAAGAGGGGCCCATTGTGCGAGTGTTTGCTTTAGGTCAGTGACCGTGGCCAAGGTCATGGCCCGGCCCACACCTCTTCATCATTATTATACTCGTATGTCAACTCTTTCGCCTGTCTATCTTTTTGTATTATATTGTTTGTTGACACCATAATATACACAAGTAGTTGGTTATACTCAGTAAACCGATAAAAAATCCTTTATAATTTGTGGAGTGGAGTAATGAATAGAGCCCGACGCAAAGGTTGGCAATGAGTCATAGTTCTCGAGGTTATTTGAAAAATTCATCAGATTAATCCAATAAGAAGTAAAGACATCATTTTTCAATAAAAATACAAAGGTGAAGATATATTTCAGCTATATCTACTCAGTAATGAAAATGTACTGAAATATTTGGATTTCTATGAAGATGAATCGATAGCATGGAATGCAAGGCATGATGACAATAAAAAGAGAAATCTTGACTATGATGCTTGGAAAAGAATAGAAATAGAAGTTTGGGGCTTGTCAGAATAAGGTTAAAGAATCTACAAAAAATTAAGCAGGTTCAGGTGACATACAAATCAAACTAACATATACACCTTCTTTTTCTTCTTGTAGCCTTTTTTTTTTATTAGCTGCATATAAACACAACTCATAACTATAAACGCAGCGGCATCGATTACCATTGTTTCACTATTCATTTTAAATTTTAATGAATGAATATTCGTTGTTCCCACACCGAGAAATCTTCGGCAATTACGCCAAATGTGTGTGCACCCTATTCGCCAAATACAAATTAATTTGATGGAGTTGCTCGGCAAATAGCGAATAATCGCGATCCGTCGAATACCGCATGTCTGTGCCCGGCTTAAGAGAAGGAGATCAGGGATGTCAGTATGGTATGTGCGATTCCAAGTATGTATGTATATAGTTTTAGCGTGTTGTCACACGAATTACATGTGTCTCATTTTGAGAATCGTATATTTGTAAGTCAAATTGTAATCAATTTAATTTAACAACAAACTTAATGAATCGACAAACTCAATGAATTTACTAGTTAACATATGAAACTGCTAGGTAATTAAAATTCGTGTTTGATGTTATGAGAGTCCAGTTTGAGAATACAGCTTTCAATATAGCACTCACATACACACACACTAACGTGTGGCTGAGAATAATTAATTACAGGTCACTTGAACCTCATTATTTCGATGTCATAATTAAATAGCGATAATGAATGATTGACACATATAATAATAATAATAATAATACTCACCCTATAATTACTCCGAAGAGTAACCCCTTAGGTTCCTCTCAGGGATCTGTGCGGGAAGGAGTGGCTATTATTATTATTTCCCATGGCGCACTGGGAGCGACTTAAGATTATTTCGGTAACGCATTTGCTTTACAGTTCTGAGGAAACCCAGAAAACTCAGAACATTACCAAATCTAGGGCATGTGCGGTTGGATTGGCATCTATGCATCCACACCTATACACTAGTGTATTAGTAGTGGCATATCAAGCCCTGGCAGAGAAAGCGAGACAATTAAAAATCGTCTTCCGCGGCCGGGACTCGAACAACGCGCACAGAGGTATCACGACTGGAAAGACGGTGCTTTAACCCACTCGGCTACCCGTGCCCCGGGTTATATTAAACAATATATATTGAACAATAACACGCTGGTAACTTCACTTCATAACTTACTATCCAACTATCAAATAAGATTTTCGTTAACCATGGCCACACCTACTTACTATTTTACCGTCTGTTAACGTCAATGGACGCAGTCTGTATGCATACATATAATGGACCGGCGAGATATACTCGTAGTAATGTATGTCATCTACCTGTTGATGCGCAAACTACCTACTCTGGTGTGTGAGACAGGATTAACTGCCTATCTAACCACTAAATCCTACTTGTTCATACATGAAGGCTAGCTTTTGTTACTAACCATTAATTAAATTTCGTAGTAAATTACTGTGCTAATATTAACTTTTTTAATCAAAATTGTGATCGAAGGCTAACAGGACATTCGTAGTTACAAGTTACATGAATGACATATGTTTCCGTACAAATGCAAAGGATTCTTCGTATTATAATTGTATGGAATCATTTAATAGGTTAGACGTTTATTGACAGTGTGATTTCTTGGTGCATTTTTTATTTTCTTTCTACAACTACGAATTTCTCTTCTTGAATATTTGTTTTGCTTAGTTACGTGTTTTACATGATGTCTAAAAACTTTCCTGCGAAACGGAAACTTAGGATACTTACTAGACGTGGCTTTATGTCGATTTAACATAATTCAGTTTATTCCAAAAATGCTTCCTAGTACTAAGGCCTAAGAATAAAAAAAAATAGGATCTAAAAAGTTCAGACTCGACACAATAATGATTCTAATGACAAATCGACCACTGTAAATAAACTACATACAAGGTTAGAACGTCCAAGATTTCAAAGCCGAGCATTAAAAGATATTTAGAAAAGAATAAACTCTGACTGATAGAGGAACTGACAGGTAAATATTATATCCATAGTTGCCAGACTGACATGTCATTTTAAAACTTTTATGAGAGTTATTATCTGTCTTTCGTGATAGGGTAGCCTAAAAATATATAGGCGGGAGGCCCCGCCCCCAAATTTTAATGCGCACGTGTGGAATGAAATTTTTTCTCGTTTTTTGTCCCCGGAAAAAAAACCCCTTGGTTTTCCCCCGGGGGCCCCCCCCCCCCCCCCAATAAAATTTTTGGTTTTTTTTTTTAGGCAATTCCATCGTTGGGCCATTTTTTTATAAACGGTTCCTTAAATGCCAACAAATATTTAACAGATAAAACAAACTGTTTACGGACATGAACATGACCACGAAATTTAAATGATTTACGGGCCAGAATTGTACAAGTCCTAAATAATATTTCCCCTGAAGTGTTAGAACGCGTAAGAACTAAGTTTTACGATAGACTAGGTTTTTGCGAAGCACAAAGGGGCGACATTTTTGAACCACTTATTCAATAGGCATTTTTTCTTTCTTTCGTCTTATAACCGGGTTGATTTATAATTTTATTTTTTATAGAACCTCAATTTTATTTTCTTAAAGATCGGTTAGTTAAGGAACACAAAAATTTGAAAATAAAAAGTAAACCGGGTAATGACAGAAACATTTCTTCTCCAAAAAAAATTCGGTTAATGAAATAATCTATTTAGGTGGATATCGTGTCTAGTTTTGTCTCTAAACCTGTGTCCGGCATGGTATTCTCAAATTCTTTGTGGCCTCATGAAAAGGTAATCCAAAATATTTTTACGTTTTTATTTTTTCGTATTGTAAAAAAATGCTGAGGTTAATTGCCAGGTTCATCTTAGCTACGACTTTCTGTCATTATTCATTTATATTGGTTTAAAAAAAGCAAAAACTTACTCAAGTTATGATTCTGCATTAAGGGTAAAAAATATGGTCTTATTTAACTTGTGTATTATAGACCTTTATTAAAAAAAAAAATGTAAATTGGAAGACACGTCTCACAAAAAAAAGAAACAATAGTTCATGCAGTAGTGTTGGGGATTGGTTGGCGAAAATCGTCTTTCAAATTAAAAACTAAAAATGGCCTAGAAAGTGGCTTAGTGGTTAGCTGGGAAAAAAATTAGTTGAGTTGGAAGGAAGCTAAGGACGCTAAATTCCAATAATTAATTCTATCGAATTCTAAAATAAAACAAGAGAAAATAAAAAAAGCCCAAAATTTAATTCACTAGGGTTTCCTGAATTCAAAAAATTTTTAGAAAGGGAAAAATCAAAAGTTGTTGGAAGTGTAAAAACTTATACAATTCTGGTTTCATGTAACTTTGGAATATACCTGTATTGAAAAGTTCCTTTATTCAAATTGGTGTCAAAATGGCCCTAAAGACCAGTTTATAATTGCTCAATCGGTTGGATGGAGTCTGCACCCAGTTGGTTCGAAAGTTTTGTGAAAGAAACTAAAACAAGGTATTTAATTTGCCTCCCTTCCGTTCCTGATAGAAATGGCTTTGAAAAATGCTTTTTGCTTACCGACACTTCCCATCTTTCTAGACGTTGGTGTGTAAAAGTTAAGAACATGGTTTTAAAATTTTACCATAAACAGGATGTAAAATTGGACAAGTTGCTTTCCTTCACTTTGCAAAAATTGGTCGCACCGGGTGTTTTTCAAGGGCTAATGCAATTGGAGGGTTTGAGGGTTCAGGAATTTTTCCTTTAAGCAAAGAAAAATATTAACAAATCTGAAACGTCCTCGGTGCTTTCGCTATAGAAAATTTAGAGCCTATAGAGTAGCATTGGTACCCTCAGAAGGTCTAGTTCAAACCTTGGTACATTTCCCAAAATTAGGAGACAATCCTGAACCTGATAAAGAAAATTCTGTAATATTCAAAAAAACTAAACTACGCCACCTAAAAAAAAAAAAAAACCGGAAACCTCAAGCGAAATAGGGTAAAAAAAATCGAGAAGTTTAACATGTAACGAAGTTCTTACAAGGAACACAAGGGCGTCAAAAACTATCAATAAAAATAAAGCAACAAAAAAACAAATGTGATTGAAAGTAGTTCCGAAAGTGAAGCAAATTTAAGTTTGTATGACGACTCAGACTGGTGTTTCCGAAAATGACCACAGTGAAGTTGAAGCGGAACGGAAAGCAAATGAGAATTATCAGGAATGCAAAACAAGCCTTTAGAAGTTGGATGTTGGGTTCTCGTCAAATTTGAAGTTGAGAAGAATCGATCAGCAAAAAAAATTTATTTACATTGGAAAAGTTAAAAATTTTTTTGGGTGAGGAAAAATTAAAGGCAACATTTCTAAGACGGAAGGAGAAGTCCTTTGTTTATCCCAACGTACCTGACGAGTCAATTGTTTTGCTTAAAGATGTTGTTAAAATTCTTCCCACACCTATTATTCGACGGGGCATGCATGTATTTAATGCAAATTTAACCTTTTCTTATAATGGACATCCGCTCACTATTTTCTAATCTTAGTTTAATAAATATTATTATTCAGATTTTTTTTTTTTTGTAAAAAAAACGAAATAAAAATGGGCTAAAACATTTGTTGAATGTCATTGTTACCTTATACCTGCCAAACATCGACAAATGAAGGTATTTAAAGCAATTGTCAATCTTATCCAACTGGAGGATAAGATTGACCTTGCAGGGTTTTAAAAAAATTGTGTTTTATAAAAAAAAACAACCTTAAATTCAAAACTGTCTATGCAAATTATGGACCATAAAGCTCTTTACCAGACACGGGATTTTGAAAATATTATTGCAAATTTTAACTCGGGAAAAAAATAATTTCCCAAGTTGTGTCAATGTTACCCGGTCTTACCTTACAATTATGTTCGTACTCTTATTTTAAGCGTATGGGATAATTGTAAGTCAGAATTACGTAAGAATTTCGTTTCATACAGCTAAGTCGATGTACATCCTCATAGCTGCGAAAAAGTACTGAGTCTCACTCAGTACTCACCCAAATTCGGTAGGGGATAGGCGGTGTCTCTCCACCTGCACATTCTAGTTTCTGTTACGCGCAGGTAATGTTTTACATCATACGTTTCTAATACGTACACAAGCGTGAAACACTGGTGCATCTAACTATCTTTGTCTGTCCTTACTGGTGTCTTTTAACTTATTCTCTTCTACACATGTATCGCCAATATGTAAAGGTGCAATTTCCTAGGGTGTATATTGCAATCATAAGCGTCCCACACAAGGCGGGGGGAGCAACAGACGTTTTCAGAGAAAAGAATAGAGAAAGAAGTATAAAGGGGGATGAAAGGGATAAGGGGTTTCTTTATGAATGATGTTCCATGTGGAGGATTTGGAAATGTCAGGATATACTGGGTATCCGAAAAAACGTTTAAAAGTTTCGGTAGGCGATTCCTTAGGTCAAAATAAGAAAAAAAGTTACTATAGTTATACCTATGGACATGTGTTCGGAAATGCTTCCTAAAGGCCTTCTTTTTCAGTTATATTTATTTTATATTAGTGAAATCAAAGACTGTGTACCTTCGTTAGAGGGTGGGGAACCATTGTGGTCAGCCTATTTGA
The DNA here is from genome assembly GCA_029963805.1 of Aromia moschata. Taxonomy (NCBI): domain Eukaryota; kingdom Metazoa; phylum Arthropoda; class Insecta; order Coleoptera; family Cerambycidae; genus Aromia; species Aromia moschata. Next base: position 46,837 of record JAPWTK010000629.1, read on the forward strand.
GGCGTAAATTTCATTTTGGGAGTAGAGTATTTTCTTTAAAAAATGTCTCGTGTTTTTTTCGTACAACGCACCGTTTTCGAGAAAAACGGGGGTTTCCTAAACCGTGCGTCAACTTTTCCAAATTCAAAGTTGTGTAGGCTATGGAAAACAAACGAGCAACCCCGGCTGTGTCCATGACAGATCTGAGAGATTTGCAGTTTGTTTGAACCACGTCATGTATGAATCAATGAGGTGTATCTATTAAATAACTGAACTGCTGTCATAACACTTTTTGTTCGTTACCAATTACAGTAGCAACTTTTTCGCCTTCAATGCACTCCCCTTGGCGATCTCTACACCGCTCCATACGCCTTTTCCATTGTTGAAAGTAGTGCTGGAAGTCCGCTTTTGTCAGCTGGTTCAGAACCTCCGTCGCTTTTTCTTCTACAACTGCTTCCACACTTTCGAATCTTCTCATCACAAGTAATCACCGTGTCTAATAAGACTGGATCAGTGTCAATGTTGTTTAGAATGTCAGCGCAAATGTCATTTTTGATTCCTTTTGCTCGGGAGTGAGAAGTTTTGGCACCATTTTTGTGAAACCATTTTAGCACCAAACTTTGCGCATGTTGAACGATTCATGCTAAAATCTGGCGAACACATTCTTTGTCGATTCCTCTTATTTCAGGAAGCCTTCGGATGTTTAGGCGGCATCGCGCATTAATTTACTAATTTTTTCAATGTTTTCGTCCGTTTTTGTCGTTGAGGGCCGCCCGGGGCGCGGATCGTCTTCGTTCGTTTCACGTCCCTCTTTAAACCGTTTAAACCATTGTGTGCGGGATAAACATTCATTCCTGTAGATACACTTCTTTTAACATTGCATAAACTTCTGTAAAAGTTTTTCCCAGTTTGACAAGAAACTTGGATTAACCCATTGCTCCATCTGAACACTTAACATTTTTTTCGACGCATCACTGGTGCGTAGACTAATTCAAACTGCTACCACTAAAAATACTGCTACAGTCAAACTGAGCGACCCACTGGCTTGTCCAGCGAGCATAGGGTGGGGAAAGTATCACCAGACACAGTTATGTTCAAACTTGTCGCGACACGCTGGCAGCGCGATGGTTTAATAGCCACACCTCGTATTTCTTTTAGTCTTTGGTGTAGGGCGAAAAATGTTGCTCGACTGGGATTCTTCTGTTACAATTTTTTTTATCTTTGTTTCGCTGCATGACCATTAACTTGTACTTTATCACAGTCTAAATGCATATCCGCATAACCAGTTTATAAGGTTCAAACGTTTATTTTACTTTCCTAAAACAATACTAATAATAACTGTTAACCTTGACATTGACAAACGTGTTTTTGTTGATCTGCTGACGATACATATTTGGGTACAAACGAGGTTTTATGAAAAAGATACAGGAAGTCTAAATTGATTTTTATCGGAAACGGTACATTAGAGCGATTTCAAAGAGCACAACATGATTAGAAAATACCTTAAAGTTTTCAAATTTGAGAATATATCTAATCTCTGCCAATAAGACATTTATAATGATAAATAATATATAATATAATAAAAAAGTGCACTTCATTCAGTTTCGGAATATGTGTAATTTTTATTTGAAAGCCTTTCAAATACTTTCTTTATAATTCGCAATACCATTTTACTTTTTGGCTTGGTCAAAATCTCGAATAAATTCATAATAACTAGAAATTAATTTGTTATCCTAACATCGCATTAATCGTAATCACTAGCGGTCTGGTTATTTCTCGCGGTAATTTCACAATATCTGTTTCATTAATCTTCAAATCAAAGTATGATCTGTGAGTCATTACTGGGTAATCTGGCGTATTCATCTTTACTAATTAATTACAAGAGGGGTTCATTCGTGCATATCTTCTCCAGTCCGTGCCTGTAATAGATTAATTTGACAGAATGATTGACTTTCAGGGGTATTAGCTCGTTTTAATCATTAAGCAATGGCGTACGATATGACGCCTCGGAAGTTGTGTGGACAAGTAGGGAAGCAAAGTATCTGCCGATATATTTCGCATTAAAGAGAATGTTATAATTTGTTTTTAATGAAAGCAAATCACTACGCTTTGAAAAACAAGACAAATCTTGTCTGAGGTTAAAAAATTACTTATAATTTTCATTTATTTCATATTTTCTAACTAGGTTACTATACTATACTAAATATGTATAAAAATTTCCAGGGTATAATAAACATCCACATTTTTATTTCGCATCGCTAAAAGTTTGAGATCAAACATACATATATTTTTTTCAGACTATAATTTGGGATTATGGTTACAGAAAAATTAGTAAAAAAAAGGCACACGGAAGTTTTGGAATTAAAAAAATATATAAATAAAAAAAATAAGATTTTCTCACAAACACCATTCGGTTACAAATAGTGCAGTGAATTTTTTTGTACATAAATATCAATTATTATAAATGTTATGAATATCACTTGTATCCAATGCTACAGTGTGCTTTGTAAACCTCTTGGTAGAATTACGTTTTCTAAGTGATTTTAAAAGTTCATTGTTTTTTGCTTTTTGTGAAATAGAATTAACCGTAGAAACATTTTTTTAAGATAATTAGGGCTGCTGCTACACGCTAAAACAATATACTGGACTGAGGTTTTAATTAATTTTAATTTTATATTTAAATTACCTTTCTAACAGCTGTTAAGGGTAGTAATGGATCGTTATTGTCTCGTTCTTTTTCAAAATAGCGTATCAAATATATTACTTGACTAACTATATATGTATAACTTGGCAGCAGTTATTTAGCAACTTATTATAACTATAACTTGGCAGCAGCTGTTTAACTGTTTTGGCATTTCGCAAGTGGAAGTCTGATAACTATTTTATTGTTTTGAACATAATTGCAAGATAAAAGTTTGAAGCTCAAACAAGACACAAACCACTATTAAAGCCAATGTAAGGTTCAGATAATTTCAAACTGTCAACAAATGTCAACTGTACTAAAGTAATACACCACAACGTCGGATCTGCTGCCAACTGCGTAACAGCGAATATCATGTGCGATATTTAAAATTCAATGAAACATTTCATTATAGTTATTATTTCAAAATAATTGAGTGGTGATATTAATGCACATATTATTTAATAGCGTAATTGGTTATGTGCATCCGTTTTTATTTTGTACAAAGTATATGTATGAGTATATGTATACTCGTACATTATGTATGAAAGTAAAATTTTATTTTTAAGTGAGAGCTAATGAAACGGCAAGTTGCAATGTAAACATGTTACAGTGTTAACATTAACAGGTATTAAAAATTAACGTAGTGGAACATGCTCCTACAGCAAAACAAAAATTATATATTTTTTAGTGACCTACTTGTACGCTTTTAGTTAATTTTTTTGGTACATATTTAAACAAGTATTACAGTTACAATTATAGTTTATTACTTACATAAAATGCTATTTTAGAGATTTTCTTGTTCCAAGGAGTTCCGATTTTTTGGAACATTTGTATATCGAAAAAATAATTCTCAAAAAATCATACTGATATTATTTTTTGACTAAATATAATATAGGGATCTTTGGGTGCGTTTAAGCTTTGATCATATGACGTTAAAATGTGTGGTTATTAATATACAGGGTGTCCCATTATTAAGGGGGTCACAGTGAGACCACAGATTCTTTGGGTAAACCATTAATCAAACTTATCTTAGTCCAAAAGTTATTAGAGCAAAAAGAAAATATTAAAGCAAATATCTCTAAAACGAACATTCGGAGCGACATTCAAAGGGAACACATTTTCTGTCAATAAAGATGGGAAAATCCATACTGTTAATAAAAACATAAATAGAAGACCTAAAAAACTTCACCATTTTTCATGTATTCAGAATGCTACAGAGAACACCCTCTACAACTTCCATCAAAATAATTGACAAATTAAAATTCTCAAACCCCCAACCACCAAATTTTGTAAAAGAATTTTGTAAAGAAGTTATTTACGGAAATCGAAAATAAAATTATAACTGACACTCTGTATCTCGGTTACCAATAACTTTTGGACTAAGATAAGTTAGCTTAAATCGTAATATTTTTACTCAAATAATCTGAAGTTTCGCTGTGGTCCCTTAATAATGGGACACCCTGTATAATAGCTGCACTATAATTCGTGGGAACAAGTAATTTAATAAAAATATTCCTGAATAACTTTTTTGTAATGTTTAAAATAGTCCTGACTTATTTTTTTAACATTTTTCCTTTGCCTCGCAATACATTATGTCCACTTGTCCATAAACGTGTGGATATAGTGTAGTAAAAGTTTTTTTCTGTGACTTAATCAATTGGGCATGGTTTCCATTATTTTGTCATAATCTGCTTTCCGATCCGTAATTCGATGGCGAAACGAAAATTTAAATTCGAGTTGTATGAGGTAATTTCATGGATTCACACTTTTAGAGCATAATATTGAACCAAACGTATTGCTTTTCTATCTTCAATTTATAACCTTATTTAATTATGCCAAAACTGTCACACTATATGTCATCATTTATTTTACAATTGTGACATTCACTTGTCAAAAGTTTGACATAACCGAAAAACTATGACCGCTATTTGTATCTCTCTCTCTTTCATAGAGCTAGATTTAATGACGTTGTTTCTGTTTATAATCTATCCACTGTATACAGGAGCAACTGTTATTGCTAGAAATCAAGAAAAAATATGAGGTTGGACCCTTTTAGTTATTCCAGCTAAATCAACTAACTAAAAATATATGTATTTATAAAACCAGTTGCGTAAAAAATTAATTTTTAAATTAAAATTTGACACTTTGGGATCTTTGAAATAACATTTACGGGTGAAAAGTTGCTGTTGGCAAGAAAATAGAGATGATTTAGTATCAGTTATGGGGGCAGTACACATTTATTACACTATTTTTCAAGATTTTTTTTTATAGTAATATTAATTTTAATATTCTAATTTTTTTACATATAAAAGTCAACTCAAACTATACCGGGTGACCACGAGATTACTACCCAGGCTCTAGCTGAGGCACGAAAAAATATATCGATTTCAAATTTTGGGAATATCATTGAATGATATGCAAAACTTAGTTACAAAAACGACTGATCATCACTTCCTGTTTGACCGGAAATGCCATAAACTTTGTTATTTTATATGGAATACCCTGTATATTATATATTTTTTTAATTCTACTGAAAAAACTGAGACTAAAATATGTATCATGTCCTATACCTATCTTTGACAGTTTCCTAGAAAATCCCGTTTAAAGATGTCAATTGTGTCATTTATAAAATTCTTTTGAAAGAAAACAAGTGAAGATAGGGACAAACTCATATGATATCTTTAACTTATTTTGGAAGCACTAAAGCCTGATATCATTAAAATTTCGCACTTCCGGCTCAACCGGAAAATACCGGAAGTCATCTTTAGTAGCAATTTACTGCAATAATTTTAATGGAATGCCCTATAACTAATTAGAAATTTGAATTCTACAAACAATTTCGAATCATTCTTATGTACACTTCCCTATACCCAAAGTTCATAGTTTTTGAGATATTAAATGTTTAATGTCAGAATGTCATAGGTATGAACGATGCATAAATAGAAAACGATAGAATCAGTCAATGCATCTATCAGAGGTGTCTAGGAATTTTAATATAGGTAGGCGCTATCACAGGCTTTTGTTTTTAAACGTCAGTTTCTTTATTGTTGCTTAATTTGACAATTATTTCTTACTGTTTACAACGTTTGGTGGTAGTGTTATTACTTCTCTTTTATTTAAAATGCCACTTTTTACTCGCGAACATCAAATCGACATGCTGCTAGTGTATGGAGAAGTGAGAAAAAATCGCAGAGAAGCAAAAGCTTTTATACGGGCAACGATATCCAGATCGTGCACAACTACATGATAAATATTTCCCTTGGCTTGAACGTCACTTAAAAACCGAAAGAATTGAAGAAGAACCTAACGAGTTTATTGTTAGTGAAGAGGCGGAGATTAATACTCTGGCGTGTATTGAGGTAGATCCGACTACTTCAGTTAGACAAATTGCAGCCAATATTGGAATTGGACGGAAAGCGTCAGAAATATTTTAAAAAAACACAAATTTAAACCATTTAAGTACCAGGTACACCACCATCTTTATGAAGCCGATCACCAACGGAGGCTGGAGTTTTGTAATTGGTTTATGGTGTAGCAACGCCCAAATTTAAGCCGCTTTATCCTTTTCTCTGACGAATCACGCTTCACGAATTTGGGTATGTTCAATAAAAATAATTCGAGATATTGGGCAAGAGAAAATCCTCACTTATTTAGACAAGGAGCTTTCCTGGAGAGATTTGGTGTTAATGTGTGGATGGGAGTAATTGGAACGCGCATCGTTGGACCAATTTTCTTTGAAAATCCACTAACAGCAGACCAGTATTTACAGTTTTTAAGCAATGAAATAGCTGACTTTCTCGAAAATTTACCAATAAATGAATATTTCCACATTTATTACCAGCAGGACGGAGCCCCAGCCCATAATGCTCGAAGGGTTAGGGATCATTTGAATCAAACGTTTGAAGATCGTTGGATATGTACGTACGGACCAGTTAGACGGCCAGCTAGGTCCTGCGATATCACTCCCTTGAATTTTTTCTATTGGGGTCACATTAAAGAAGCAGTGTACAGAACACAGCCTACTGATTTACAAGATCTCCGCGACCGGATTACAAGAGCGGTGAACAATATTACTCCTGCTCAAATGGAAAATGTGTTAAGGGAATTTGAAAACAGGATTCATTTATGTCATCAAATGAATGGTGGACAATTTGAACATTTAATTTATGGATGATGTTGCATTTTTTAAAATTTATTATTTTTTTTATGTTTTTTTAAATAAAATATTATATCTCAAAAACTATGAACTTTGGGTATAGGGAAGTGTACATAAGAATGATTCGAAATTGTTTGTAGAATCCGAATTTCCAATTAGTTATAGGGCATTCCATTAAAATTATTGCAGTAAATTGCTCCTAAAGATGACTTCCGGTATTTTCCGGTTGAGCCGAAAATGCAAAATTTTAATGATATCAGGCTATAGTGCTTCTAAAATAAGTTAAAAATATCATATGAGTTTGTCCCTATTTTCACTTGTTTTCTTTCAAAAGAATTTTATAAATGACAGATTTGACATCTTTAAACGCGATTTTCTCGGTAACTGTTAAAGATAGGTATAGCACATGAAACATGTTTTAGTCTTAGTTTTTTTTCAGTAGAATTAAAAAAATATTTAATATACAGGGTGTTCCATATAAAATAACAATGTTTAAGGGCATTTCAGGTCAAACAGGAAGTGATGATCAGTTGTTTTTATAACTAAATTTTGCATCCCTTTCAATGATATACATTCCCAAAATTTGAAATCCATATCTTTTTTCATGCCTCAGCTAGAGCCTGGGTAGTAATCTCGTGGTCACCCGGTATATATTTTTTTTTTTGTAATTTTTAAGCCACGTGTGGCCGTGATATGGCTACCTGAAGTTAACCATCTAAAAAAACGGTTGGCAAAAAAATCTCAGTTCTGGAACGTCTGAAACAAAAAATTCAAAATGGATATTAAAATATAAGTCTGAAATACGAACAGGTATTTTGGGTGAAAAAAAAACAAACGGCGGACTTGAATTTTTTAACCCCTTTCTTTTAGTGAAATAAGGGTTAAAAAGCGGTTAAATATCAACGGATTTTCATGATTATAGTTCATACCATAGCTACACATGTGCAGAATAAGTTCTCAAAATTTCAGCCCGATCGGATCAATAGATTTTTCAAAAAATTATGCTTAATCAAATCAACGATACCTGATCCATACATTATACCTTCCTGCTCCTCATAAAGCTCAGATTGTGTCGATATAGCCTTTCTGAGCTCTGACCTCCGTTCTTTTGTTGCGACGGTTCTGCGACGATTGCCTTGCCGTCCCGGGGCTTTTGACACGCACTGTATGTTTATTGAACGTTTTGACCTATAACATTTTGTATACTATTTTTAAAGGTATCTTCTATAAGAATTCGATGTTTTTGGAAAATCGATTTTTTCAAAAAATAAATGTGTACCTATGTACATCCCCCCTTAAATCAAAATCGCATTCATGTAAAACGCACCGAGTTTTTTTTTTTTTACTTTCAAAAGAGTTAGATACAATAGGAAGAGTTCAGTGTTGAGTGTTGAGCTTTAAAGGTGCAAATTTACGCTTTTAGATATTTTTTCTTCCATATCCACGTAGTGGAGTAGTATTTGAGGTTGGAAACAGACAATTATCTAAATAAATTCTAAACATATAACGGAAAGCATACATATACATATGTACATACGTGATATCTAAGCTTCATTCCACGACATAAAAATTCCGCGCATTTTTAAGTATTTTTAAAGGTTAGAGGGGGATTATGACGTTATGAATGGGTATGTCAGTGTAATCTAGCGAACATCAACTTTTTTCCGTATGCCTGGGTTATTAATTAATACATTTAATTAACTATTATTATTGTTTTTTTTTTCTGACACTAAAAAGACTAAAAATCGTTTTTAGGCATTTATATTTTAGAACAGGCGCTGTAGTTAAAAACAATGAATCCATTGAAGTGGCAAAAAAGATAAAATCCTAATCTCATTCCGTCATTGAGGTTTATAAATTCCCAAGCCAGAGATTAAAATGACGATTTTTTTTTCGTAGGATAAGGAGGAGAACAATGCTGAGCAAAAAGAGACGGAGGAAGCAGACAAGGGAGAGGCGGGACGTAGAGGTGAAGGAGAACGGAGTGCCGGAGATGGAGACGGAACAGAAGACGCCCGAGGCAGACACCACGGCCGCCAGCCCGATGAACGACACCGCCACCGAGAAGACGCCCGAGGTCAGTAGTCCTGTCGAGAACAAGGGCGAGGAGACGCCCGAATCGAAGAAAAACAAGGAGAAGAGCAAAAAGAAGAAGTGGTCGTTCAGGAGCATTTCTTTCTCCAAGAAGGACAAAGCGAAGCCGAACAAGGAATCGGATAAAAACGGAGACGTTAAGGAGGTTGCCGAGGAGGTAAGTACTTGGGGTCACGTTAGTTACCTGTGAGTATTCTTAGTTGGACTGGTATAGTTATGGCATTTATAAACAATGAAATAACAGGCTTCTACCATTCTGGAAAGCCTAGGGAACCTGAAAGGGCCAGGGAATTTGAATACTTTGAAAAATATCAAGGAATTCAGTAATAAATCGCCAAAAGTTTTAGGCCAGGGTATTTTCAATTTCAAAACTGGGATTCTTGTTAAAATAGATATATGCCAGGATATGTGTCAGGATTCCAAATGTTTTATAATTTTAGTTCTGTGGAATAGTATTGATATAATGACCTCTAATTGAGTGTCTTGCACCTTTTCTGCGTCAGTAGCCAGGCTTTCTAATTAATGATGGTATCACGCTTTCTAATCAATATCAGGAACTCTAGCTCACATCTGATCTGCCGAATACTTTTGTGGATTGTTTCAACTTTCTAGATGATGGGCGCCTAGAATGCAGATGATATTGAAAGCTTATTCACTTTTGAAACGAGCAAACCGTAAGAAAACTTGGTTATGACTCAGTGCTTCCTTCTGAAAGGCCTTTTAAAACATTGTGTGTGCTTTTGCAACTGTCTTCAATACAAGAAAAATCTCAAACAGATTGGCTGCTCGGTACGATCAGATGCCACTATTTCACGTGCCAGAAAAGCCTAACAACATGTGCGATAATTACCAATACAAACCTGTATAAACTTCTACGACAATGTCCGCCTGGTTACTAACGTTGGAAAGGTGCAAGTGCACCCATCCGGAGATGACACTCAACTCTGTTCAGGCAGAGTCTGTCGAGTTCTGTCCGTTTTTTTTTTTCGGTCCCCAGAATATATAGTTGCAACAGTCGTTTTGAAACTGAAATTTTCTGTTTCGATGATATTGCGAACTTATTTCACGTGAGATGTGAGGTTGTAGGTTTAAAGGATGTACCTATTCAAACATGTTTTGAATATGCAGTACCTGAAGATGTGTTAACTACTATAAACTACTAAGAAAGTATACCAGCAGTGTGTAAAAATACATACGCCAGCAGCAAATTCAAGAAATGTATTCGAGAGTAATTTGATAAGTTTAATGAAAGAAGCGTGTTCTTGACAATCGTTAAGAATAATTTAACATGTTTTTTAAATGCAACTGCTTTGATACATATGCTATTCTTTGTCACCGTTACAATAGTAAACTTGTTTTACTTGTAAATGACCACGTAATTTTTAGATTTATGCTGGGAGTTAGTAAAAAGTGAGGCGTAGGATTTTAAATTGCGACAACTGGATTTTACATCGCTTATAATAATATCTGCAGTCTACATTCCAAACATTGTAGTAAATACTACCCAACTTCCTTTGTTCTTAAGCGTCCATATTCATCGTGGGCAACACCACTCCTCGATGTGTAAATTTCTTGTGGAGTCGTCAGCCTCTCGGATTAACATCGCCTTGCTATCAGAATACAGGGGCATACGAAGTTTTTTGTAGATAGTCACCATTTAACACTCGTACACATTTGAATCATCGCCTTTGTTCCGTAGCAGATGAGTTCATTAAAAAAACCTCGAAATATTCCAATGACAAGCGTTCATTCGCGGAAAAATTCCGGAAAGTTTTCGACACATTTTCAATCGATATTGTAACTTTTTTCATGCACGGCAATATCAAGTGTGTTGTTAATTATAACTCATATTTTACGACTGGCAATATTACTCATTATCCTCTTTATGCATTGATGTGAATAGCTTGTATTAAATGATAACACTGTACAGTTTGTACAAGGATATGTTGGTTGGTTATCTCCCATTATATTGGACCTTATGGCCGCCGCGCCGGGTACTCGCAATTGTTGTCACCGTTTGGGTGTCGACATTATTATTCTGTTAGTCGGTTGCCATTTTGCTCCGGAAGTTTAAAAAATAGATAAGGGTGATAATTTTAGAATACACTACGCATCTGACGAAAATAATTTTCACTTGTGTCATTGTAATAGTTTTAACGCAAAACCCTAAAAAGGAAGTGATATATAGAAGTTGATAAATTAAAAGGACTGTTCTCAAAAAAGTATATTTTTATTGTATACGTACATGCCTCATTATCAAGTCATTGTTAATTTTCCCTTTAGGCATGTTGTCATCAAATAAAATGATATGCGGAAAGATACATGATATAACATTTGTAGTCAAAGGTCAGTGGAAAGTGTTAATACGTACTGTTAATTATATAAATTAGAAATGAAATCAGGACCATTTTGGAAGCAGAACTAAGTAGTGATGGCGAATATACGTATATAGATATATTTATATTGGTTTATAACTATAATACATTTTACGTCACATTTTCCGATAGTCGTATTCGTTTCCGAAGGAGACTACAGTAACATTTTTAGTGCCTTGAGTGTAAGTGGAAACAGAAGAGAGGAAGCCTTTGTTTACTCTGCCTTCCAAGATTGATTCGGCCATACGATAATAAGCGCAATGAATTACGTTAGAAGAAATAAATTGCTTTATCCGACATCGTGGTGCATTAACTCCATAGAACGGATGTGTTTAACTTTTGTCTGGCTTTAAATTCGCGAGAAATTAATCTAAACACTTTCATTAGTCACGCACCGCATAAAAATTAACTGATGTTCGTGGTTCATTTGAAAAGCCGCACAACTGATAACAATATTACTCGGTTACATGTTTGAAACATGTATAATATTATTGTCGTAACGAAAATAGATTTGTAAATGTAAATTTGCTGTGAGCCCTGATTAACATTTACGTATCACTGTTAGTCGCAATGGTATTTCATTAAATACTTGTTTCCAAAAGCCTGGCGTCGTTTTGTTATGATTTTTTTTTAAAAATATAGTTTTTTTTCAAAGCTCTAATTAACTAAATAATGTTTGCAATACACTTTTAGTAAGTTTCCATATGAAATGAAAAGTTATGAAAAGTAGATGCGGCTTAATTTTTACATTTTAAGAGCAATTGATTGAATGTGGATATGAGGGAATTTTAATACAATGATTAATGATTAGTCCTGTAATGTGATATGTGTAAAGTCATAGTGCGAAATGTCCATTTCTGATAGAAACATTGACCCACAAAGCTGAAAAGTGATGTTTAATATGCTGGAGTTTTGAATGGAATTAGAAAATTGAATTTGACAGTACTGTTGTATTTTCTGTGTTATATGTGTCCCGTGAGGTTTTTAAACGAGATTCTCAAAATCATGTATCTACTCACCCTTTAAACCATAATATTTATTGCCCAATTGATGCGATATGTCACATTTCAAAAGTTTATTACACATATTTTGATTAGACAGTAGAGTAGACTTGTACCCCGATTTGTACCCCTAAACGAAAAGTAACCGACACTTCACCAAAAAAATTGCCTTTTTATTGAGGAGGCTGAAAATATTAAATATCGTTTTTCGGCAACAATTTAAAATTATTGCTACATTGTTTAAATAATTTGCAAAGGTACGAAAATCAGTTTTTTTTTAAATGAAAATAGAACCATAAACTATACAAAAAAAAATGTTTCAGATAAAAAAATCTAGCTAGTAAAAAAACCCAACAAAACCCATCAAGAAATTTGCAAATCGGTTAATTTGTTTTATCTGCAAAATTGAAAAAACGGTCAAAATAGCCCCTTATTTCAGTTGTTTATAACTAATTATAAAGTAAGTGTGACTAAAAGTATTGGAAAATGTAGGTATCGGTAAATTTCAAATTGATATATTTTTTAAGTTTTTAAGAAAAAAGTAAATTGTTTATTAAAAAGGTGCTTTCGAAAACAGCCCTTCATTTTTTTGTAAACATCATAGAGTAACGATTCAAAATGGAATATCTTCTTGATGAGTTGGACTATCAAGTACATCGAAAAATTAATCGAATTTCACAAATTTAATTGTTTAATGGTAATGGTAATGACAGTCGAATAATATTATTATATATAAAATAAGTCACTTGGACTGATTTGATTAAACTTGTGAGTATTTCCAGTCATTTTTTTCATGAGCTACCCCAAATTAAAAAAAAATTATCATTCTATGATGTATAGTTTCGGAGATAATCCGATTTTTTTCATGCGCTGTGATTTTGAAGCGACCGAAAAAAAAATCTGCGCGCAGGAGAACCACACTGCTGCCGCTGCCGTGACGTCATCACTCATGCATCCACGCGCTTTGCTAAAATAACGATGCATATTATTGTAATGCTGTAAACGAACCGACTACTACATACTTTCGAAATTCTTACATAATACAGAGGAATATTTGATCTTATTACTACGTTAATTTAAAAAAAAAAAAAATGAAAGTTGTGAGTGCAAGAAAAAAAAACTCGGCTCCCAAGTTACTTGGAGCATTCATTTTTTTTAAATTTGCTGAAAAATCGTAGCTATAAAATGATTCTAGTCTCAACATTGTACGATAAAAAACGAACGAGTTATTTCATTTGTTTATAACTTTAAAACGGACGTACTTTTCAATGACAATTTTAAACAATTAAATTTGTAAAATTCAATTAATTTTTCGATGTACTGGATAGTCCAACTCATCAAGAAGAGAATCCATTTTGAATCGTTACTCATAATGTAAATCATAATGTTCACAAAAAAATTAAGGGCTGTTTTACGAAAGCACCTTTTTAATAAACAATTTACTTTTTGCAAAAACTAAAAAATATATCGATTTGAAATTTTCAGCGGTTTTTAAGTACACCGATACCTACATTTTCCAATACTTTTAAAGTCGCAAGGCTGACTTTATAATTAGTTATAAACAATTGAAATAAGGGGCCATTTTGACGGTTTTTTCAATTTTGCAGATAAACAAATTAACCGATTTGCAAATTTCTTCATGGGTTTTGTAGGTTTTTTTATTAGCTACATTTTTTGTATAGTTCGGTTCTCTTTTTATTTCAAAAAACACCTGATTTTTATACATTTGCGAATTATTTAAACAATGTAGCAATAATTTGTAATTGTTGCCAAAAAACAATATTTAATATTTTCAGCCTCTTCTACAAAAGGCAATTTTTTTTGGTGGTGTCAGTTACTTTTCGGCTAAATCCTAATTCTACTATAGCGTATGCGTCTTGTATAGTTTTGATTGTAACTTGTTTTCTAACTACTATGTGATTCCTAGACTATTACCTGCCATTACTCGAGTCTATTAGCTAACCGGACCGAGTACACATCCTCTACCCATACGTGATGCCTGTTCAATTTCCTGCTTGGTGCCATTCGGCTCATTTCTAATCGTAGCGTGTAACACGAACGTCAAAAGCCGTATAGGTGTTGATTTTTTTTCATCGCGCTCCCAAGCGCCATATTTCACGCTCACGCGCCAAAAGCATGCTGCACTTTCACGTGCCGCGTAGGAATAACTTAAATGTTTTAGCGTAGGCTATAAAAATTAGGGTAGAGATTCGTTCTGTGCGTGAACTTGTTAATAATCAATTTTTCGACGGTCGGTTAACGTTATTGCGTATACATCCGCGGGCAGAACGGAAACTGTCGAGTTTCGGCTATATAAACTTAGATTTTTGTCTGTCTAGCGTAATCAACGACCTCGAAACTAATAGAATTGGTGAAGCTCAAAGTATGGCTACTAAAAATGTGCGAGACAAAGTGGGTTTCTTTCCATTTGTGATTGGTTGGAACGTCCTAGAAGGTGACTGTCATTCCATGAGCAAGTTTAAAATACTGTCAGTAGACGTAACATGAACGACGATAACACAGGCACACAAAAAAAAATAAAAGTCGAGTACTAGAAGGCAGACGTATGCACCTAGTTCCATGCATTTTGACCCGCTGAACACGAATCCGATGTCCGTTTTGTCCGATTGGCTCTTACATTTTTCCTAACCTCAAAAAATCTCAAATAAGTGAATAAAAAGCTTAAATGAGCTGATTACTATTTCCATGCGTATTTTCGGGCGCTGAAGTCGAATATAGGGTCAGAATTGGCCGATCAGTTAGAAATTCTGACATAACTTCAAAAAACACCTTTAGAAAACACCGAAAAAATCCTATACAAGTAAATAAAAAAGGATAAATGAGTTGATCACTATATCTATACGTAATTTGGGGCGCTGAAACTGAATCTGAGGCCGATCAGTAAGGAATTTCGAAATAACCTCAAAAAACACGTAAAAATTACCAAAAGTCCAAAACAAATAAATTAAAGCTTTAACCAAAAAATTTTAAACCTAACATAACCTAAGACCAAGAACTTTAACCTAATATAACCTGAGTCAAAAACTTACGGTAATTTTACGTGTTTTTTGAGGTTATTTCTAAATTCCTTTCTGATCGGCTAATTCTGACCTCAGATTCAGTTTCAGCGCCCCAAATTAATGTAGATGTAGTGATCAACTCATTTATCCTTTTTATTTACTTGTATCGGATTTTTCGTTTTTTTGAGGTTATGTCAGAATTTCTAACTGATCGGCCAATTCTGACTCTAGATTCGACTTCAGCGCCCGCAAATACGTATGGAAATAGTAATCAGCTCATTTAAGCTTTTTTATTCACTTATTTGAGATTTTTTGAGGTTAGGAAAAATGTAAGAGCCAATCGAACAAAACGGACATCGGATTCGTGTTCAGCGGGTCAAAATGCATGGGATTACATACATACGTCTACCTTCTAGTACTCGACTTTATTTTTTTTTGTGTGCCTATGTAATCAGTGTTATATATTATTTAAATTAAAAATGTATTCATCTCTAAACGAAAACCAACAATTTGTTAAAATTCTTCATTTCAAGATATATGATATAAACCTAGCGCCAATTAATTTCGAAGCAGTCGAGCACAATAAACATTTTTGAATAAGGATATGTTGTCAGTAAAGTAACATAAAGGAAATTTTGTTGCCAATTTTTTTTTTGTTGCCAAGAGTCTGGTCTTGAAACTTAAAAACTGACTGATGACGTTACTACTAGCAGCAATGCCATATTATGTTGGGATATCTTTCAACAAAAAAACGAAAATTGAACACTAACAATGATTTCCATAAGCACTCAGAATGTTTGTAGATTTCGATCAATTATTCATTCGCCCACATGCATTTATCTGATCTACCTATTGTTTTATCGTCTCTTCATTAAATTAACTCATTTCGATTGCCTTATTGATTTCCATTGCGACAACGACAAACGGCGGCTGTATTTGTTTCCTCGTATTCCCAATTTTTTCTTTGAAGTTTACCCCTTGAAATAGAATTCGGCGACTAGTAGGAACAGCCAAAATTTGTTGCCGGAACGATTTGCAGCAACTTTTGGCAACTCTATGAAAAATTTTGGAAACAAGCAACAAACACAAATTCTGCCTTCTGTTGCTCCACAGCAAACTTAAAAATTACATCCTGAATAAAGATTTCAAATTTTGTTTGCAATTGTTCAAAGATATTCCAGTATTCAAATACAGAAGATAATAGTTGTTATTAAATTGCGACTTCTTAAATTTCCTTCATGAATGCAGAATCTTGCATACTGTTCACATTTTAAATCCTACAAAATTATGTAAAATTAATGACTATGAATTAAAAAAAATGATATACTTATATATTCTGTGGACATGTATACATGTTAAATTTAGCGTGAAGAGCTGACTGATAGGCAAGTTAATGGGTTTAAATTTGGTTGTGTTCTAACTTAGAAACATCTTCAAAATGTTGTATTAGAACTCTTATCGGTTAATAACATTTTCGCCCTGATACAATTCGGTTAAAACACATACATAATACATAAGTGTATTTACGTTTGTAGGTTATTTATAATTTGTGAGAATATTTCATCTTCGTATCATCATCAACTAACATACAGTTATTATTTATTATCAGTTGGTCTGCATGACTAAAAGTAATTATCAGAATAAAGAATTCTGCCGCCGTTTCTCTTAATTTTTCATAATAAAAGTAGAACTTTTTTTGAAAAGTTACATAATATCAAACACATTGGATAAGACATACACAGTGTGTCCCATAAGTTTTAAGACTTAATTATGAAAAAAATTAATAGTCTCCATTAGAAGTAATACACATGTTGGTATGATCTTTCAGTTCGTTATTTTTATTCATCGTGAAATTATGACCGTGACCACTGTGATACTACCACGTGAACTGCTACTGAACAGCTGCATGTGAGCCGATGGACTTGAAACTTCGTATGGGGGGGGAGAGGAAAGTTGTAGTAATTTCATGAAGATAGCGCTAGTAGCACCGATTTTATAGCCACAATCTTAAAACTTATGGAACACACTGTGTAGTAGAGGTTTATATAGCTGCTTATCAGCCTTATGCAACTGCTTATTCTCATCTCTGAAAAGGGATTTAATTATCAGTAAACCTGTAGAAGACAATATAAGCACTTTCAATTAACCCTTTAACGCCCAAGTGCACTGTTAAGAGACATGAACTTAGAGGCTCATATTACTGATAGAAAAAATAACTAAAATCATGTATTCCCATGTTTTCGAAGTCGCTCTTTCGAATGGAATCGTTATTCGTTTCGAATTTGCAAAATAATTGATGTCACTTTCAATTTTTAACAAAAACTATTAAAAAACGCGATTTTTTCAAGATTCTTTTTTTAAATAGCAATTTCAGCTGTTATCGTCCTTTATACCACGATTATTTTACCGCAAACTTTATAGACTAGGGGTTTTCGGGTTCGCTAATCACGATCCCGATGTCAGAATTTCAAAATTCAGGATGGTAGATATGACATGGCGACCATTTTGAAGCAAATTTCGAAATCCTGAATGAGATTGATTTGATGAGAGATGAGATTTTGGTGTACTTCCATTGTGTTATGGCCTAAAAGAAATTCATAAATAAAGCACATCGAATCTCACTTGAAGTTTCGCTCATTTTCTGGTTGCACATTACAGGCATTTCGAGGGAATGGTGCAATACTAATTAATCAACCGGTTAGTAATGAAAGAACGTTTGTGGTGTAAAAAAGACTCGTCAAGCACGAGTAACAATTTTAGTTTGTGTACCACTCGCCTTCAGTTCACGTTCTTTTCATGCAATGAAATAAAATAATAATAATAATAAAAACACACACACAAAACAAGAGCCACTGAAGTGTGTTAACAGTTCGTTTCGCTGGCTTTGATCACTTTATTTGTTTATATGGGGATATGGCTCTTCGTCTTTATTCCGTGTTGACTTTACAATGAAGCCGTCGATGAAAATTATACGGGTCCATTGTGAACAAACGATTCAGAAGCGATTATCATTGTCGGTTTTCCCCTTTCTCTAGTTACTGTTGTCTAATTCCAGGGCCGGCCCTAGGTACAAGGCGAGAATAGTTAAAAGGAGCAGCATAGGGAAAAATCGTGCCGTGTGTACGGTTTATTAAATGTCACTTTTAAACTTTATTCATTGAAAATTTGAGTCAATTTTACTGGCATGATGACAGTTTGACATCTTTGAACATATCAGTTTTTAGATAAACACCTACGTAGATATTAATAACGACAATTGCATACCTCATTAGTGTGGTAAAAATGAGCAACAAAATATATTCAAAATGTTTTTATCGTAAGCCGGAGGTATTGATGGTATTGTTATACCAAACGATACAAAAATATGTGGAGATTAGATACTGTATTGTGTTACCATTTAGAATGTGTAACTTCAAAACACCAATAGAATAAACTGATTTACTTACTTATTCTAACTCAAATTTCGCAAAATGCTTTCAACAGCAGATGGAATAATTTGATAGCATAATTTACCCAAATTATGCTATTTAGGATGGATTCTAATATAGGGATGTTTTGTGCATTGATGTCATTAGTATCACTTGTAATTACCTACTCAGGATGATATGCAGTATGTTCCCTTATTAAGGAGCCACAGTGAAATTACAGATTCTTTGAGTAACCAGATTTACCTTAGTCCATAAGTTATTAGTAACCAAGATACAGGGTGTCAAAGTTTTAATTTTGAACACTTTAAACGCAAATATCCCTAAAACGGTTATTCGGAGCGACATTTAAATGCTATGTATATATCTTTTCCGTCAATAAATGAGGGAAAAATCGATATTTTCAATAAAAACAAACATTCTGAAGCCCAAAAGAATTACACAATTTTTTATGTAAGTATTCAGAATGCTGCAGAGAGTGCCCTCTACAATTTACATCAAACTGAACAAACTAAAATTCCTCCTCAAAAAACCCAATTATCCAATTATGTTAACAAAATGTTTTTAAAAGAAGTTATTTACAAATATATTATCTTATAAGGTAAGGTAAGTTTGGTTATATCCTACTATTTTTAACCAAAGAATCTGTAGTTTCGCTATGGCCACTTAATAATGGGACATCCTGTTTTTTTCTCAATATCGTATGTGAGGTTTTAACTAATGAGGTTTTAAGTGATCCTACACAACTTTTCAGATCACCCTGTAGGACGATGCATTGGCTAGGGTCGACTCTGTTTCGTGGTACATCCGCCACCCCCCGCATTTATATGCGACGCGACACAATACCGCCTTTTCGTCCATAAATACCACCCTCTAGAAGGGGAGCAATTAAGGGTTTCCCAAACAAACTGGGTGACCGTTAGCGACCTGAAATTATCGGGCCTCTTGTCTGCCAACAGAGATTTTATTCGAATGACGGATGATATACGCACAAGAGCTTTTCATTACCAACTGAATGATTCATCATTGCGTTCTTCATTTCGATACGTGCTTTGCTTGGTTTCTTCCAGTGTAGACAAAAACGCATATCATTTTTTGAGAAGACTGGAATGAACGTAGTTTTGTAAAAATTACGCTCAAATTTATAACAATTTTAGACTAAATAAAATACCAAAATCGTGAAATGTTAAAATTACTTATTTACTTAAAGTAATCGCACTATACACTTAGTATTATTATACAGTGGGAACGGAAATTAAGTTGACAATAGATATATGATTCATATAAACAATCTCACATAGAGAAAATATGATTTAAAGGAATTAAATACGATTTATTAAAAAACAGACTTTTCCTCACTAACCGAAAGTTAACAATAATTGTCCTAAAGCAAAAAGTCAAATATATAATTAAAGGTTGAAAAAGTTAGCTATTGAAGTTAGTTTAGAAGCGAGTTATTTGAAAAATTCATAGTATAACCACAGTTTAATGCTTTCAGAATCAGTTGGGACACTTGCTGTCGGTGCCTTTTATCGTGGTGGTCTCATTTAGTCTACTGCGCAACCAATAAATTTATGCCACGCGCATGCAGTTATACACTGCTCGACATAAATCTTATATCAACTGCTCAAACATTAGAATGCTCCATCGAATAATATTTCAATTTTGTAGAACTAAATGAAAATATTGACTTTTTTCGTTAATATGTACAGCTTTGTATTTCTGAGCATTCCATTTTCATTATTAATCGAATAAAATAATTATTTTTCAGATATACATATATTTCTTTAATAATTGCGATTTAAAATACTCTTATTGGAATCATTTTGGTTCATTTTTTAAAATAACAAAACAATAAAATTTGTTTAAAAAAATCAAATATCTCCGTAATAAATAACTGTATTATTAAAATAATTATTCTGATTTCTCTATTCTTGGCAGTTTTTAAAGCGAGTTTTTTTTTTAATCGAAAACTACTTTTGTTATTAATTACTAATTGTAAGTAATTTTGATCAAAAATTGTATTGCCGATACATAAGCAGGAGTAATTACTTTTCCATACACCTGAAAATTCTCATAATATAAATTCTTTACATTAAGGGTAGGAAAAAACACAAGTTTTACTTTTATTTTTTTTATTAGAACATTATTACATATGTTTTAATATGCTTAATTTATAATTAGGTGTATTGACATGTACTTTAATATCCCTATTTAGAAATTTTAAGGTATAATAAATACGCACCCTTACAAAGAGTGACAATAAATAATCTATTGGAAAATCTGGACAAGGTTTTGAAAATTGAATCGGAATCAAGGACTCCTTTATCCGTTTGCCAGGATTTTCTTCCACTGCTAATTTTGGAAATAGTTCACAAAATTTTAATTCTAACAAATTTAAATAATATAAAAAACTTGCATGTGGCATTTGCAAATTGCCAAATGTTTCATTGTCAAAACTTGGATAGGCTCTAAAGTGACTATATAGGGTGGAAGGACTTAATTCAGTTTGTTGTTTACCAAACTTTTTACATGAATCACAGTTATGTTTCTCTAGTACTTTTTTCATGAAATATCCCCCTACATAGACAAATCCACTTTGCTCCGATATATTTAATTGTGTATAGTCACTATTATCTACTTTTAAAGATGAAAACGTTGGTTGATTTTGAACTAGAATACTGCAGTTTTGCACTAATTCAGGTGTAATTACTGCTAGTATTGTATCAAATTCATCGAGACAATTTGTTCCTTCTGAATTATCAAGGTAACTAATTGCAAACATTTTTTTAAAAGCTCTTTGAAATTGAATTGGCGTTGGATTACGACAATTGCCACTTTGTTGCCTTATTTTTCCAAAAAAATTTTCAAGACAGTCTTGATTTAACCTTCTGGTGTAAATTTGATGTACTCCTTTTGATTTTAATACATTCCATAATCCCAACAAAGCGGCGATTGATAGTCTCCAACCAAAGATAAATTTCATCCTTTTTGAAACATCTTTAGTTCCCTGTAACACATGTAAATTTTCGAAGAAAGTCGACATTTCATTTAAAAATTTTACTTGTGTTTCTGATCCCGCAAATGGTCTGTTAAAAACCTTTACTTTTGAAAATCTAAAAGAATTAAATATATCAAATAGTTTGTCCATATTTTCTATGAACTCGGCTGTTTTCATAGCTGCCAAAGGAAGTTGTTGAAATGAAATATAAGCATTCAAAGATGCTGCCACAGTGGCACTGAAGACCTGCGCAGCATATTTTACTTTCATTTTTTGGAAGTTATTAGGGAAAATATGTGCATCAGTTAATTTCGGTGCTAATCTGAATTTTTGAAGCTTATCACTTTTATAAAAATCTAATAAATATTGGTTCTTAATTACTACTTCATCATGTTTTAAATCATATTTAAGAAAATTTGTTTTGGTGGCTTTTAATAAATGTGGATCAATCATATAAAAAATTTTTTCATTATCATATATAAAATAAGGCTGATCAATAGAAACTCCCAATTCTTTTAGAAGTTTGTGAAAATTACTGCCATGATCAGAAATCACTGACAGTACATTCAAGCCAATTCCCTTAAGTTTTTTCAAACCTTCAAACAAAATATTTTTTAAGTCATTGACTGGACAGCTAGAGTTTAAAAAAATATGCTAAAGGCTGTTTCCATTTAGCGTTTATTCCACGGGCCATTAATACTAACACATTCTTAGCAGGCTCAAAAAGATTTTTTATCAGTTGTCTGATGAAATCCAACTATTTCATCTTTTGATAGATTATAATACAGGTGGGATTTTATTGACATTTCGTCCAGACATACAATGCAGTCTTTTGCATATTCAGCTAACATCGACACTTTTAATTTTAATGCTTCGAATAAAAATTGTCCATATCCAGGACCAATGTCCCATTTAGCAGTAATTCTTTGCAATGTTCTTTTTGATGGCAGTTGGAATGTTTTCGATAAAAATTTATAAACTCTAGGACCTAAGAAATGAATTGTTATAGCAAACTGCTTGTATTCATTAGTATAGCGGGAACCTTTCGGAGATTTCGTTGACAAAGAAATTTGTGTTTTTAAAAAGTTCGCAAAATTTGGCGTAAAATGTTTTTCTACGAATTCAACGACATCTTCCAATGTAACTTCATGATCTTCTTTAGGACTTGTTTTAAAAGGTGAAAATTTAAGTTTTCTCTTCAAGCCTCTAATTGTTTTTCGCAGTTCCTTTTTCCGAGGTGTTCCCGATGACAATGTTTGAGTTGTCTGTGTCTCTAAAAATGATAAACATTTATTTTGACATCCAAATTTCAAAATAATTGAGATGGGTAGCGAGAATGGTACGATACTAATATTATAATTTTGTAAGCCTAATGCTGTAACACTTACTAATCTAAAAGTACATACCTTTTGAGTCATGAGTTAAACTGCTTGGGCCTTCATTGTCCTGCTTGTTCAATTCTTCATCCTTTTCTCCTAATAACAACAAAACATTGAGTGGAGAGCATGCATTGTCTATTTCCTTTCTTTCGGTCCCACTCGGTTTAAGCAAAGGAATTAATTTTGAACGTGATATACACAGTAATTTCTAAATAATTTCTACCTGTTGGAGTTTCAGTGTGTTCTGGTTTAAGATGTAACGTTGGAAAACTGCCCTTCTTCAATCTATTGCCTTGCATGCTCGAGAACATTATTTTTTCAAAATGTAAACTGCATACTCTAAAGTGATCGTAGCAGTATTGAGCATCGTGCTGATTTATCTTCTGTGAGCGAATGCGAGACTTCCATTCTAAGGATCTAAAGCAGAAAAATACAGTTTGTAAAATTTCTTTCTTCATTAATCTTTTATTACTACGAACTTACAGAACTTCATCCTTTGGAAATCTGAAGAAACTGAGATATTCATGGTCTTTGGAATTTTTTCCACAAACACAACAGTACTGAACATATTTTCTTTTGGGTCCTTCCATCATAATGCACTAAAGCGTTCAAATCACACAATAAATTTAAACGTGTTCACTCGCAGTCTATTGCAACAGTAAGAAACGACAAAATTACTATTACACAATTAAAATAAATTTAATTCACCACGTAACACTAATAAAATAACACACAAAACTCAAAAATAAAAAATAACGCCAAGCGACCAAGCCAAAACAAACGCTTTGTTTAGGTTAGGTTGTCAGTTCTCAGCCCTGCCAAATTTAGTAGCGGCGTTTCTCTTATAACCGGTGTTTTACAAATTATTGGTCTGGAAATAGCTATTTACATAATGTCGCTTAATCTTGGATAGGATAAAAATACTGCGTTATTTTTTTTATCACAATAGTAATATTTGGAGTGCAAGAAATTTCGAAATAATAATAGTTGTTTTTAACTAATTTCAATAAATTCGCGCAAATATGAAAAATATGGCAACACTGTTCGGATGCCTATGTTCTACTGCGCATTCAAAAGTGTTATGCCAGGAGTCGAAAAATATTTAAATTCCCCCTCTCCATTAAGTGTCGTAACTGATTCTGAAAGCATTAAACTGTGGTATAACGTTACATAATGATATTCCACCATTCAGAATTTAAGACATTTTTTCTGTAGATAGCTATCCGCCAATATGAACCATGGGGGAGGTTTTGTTTTTCGTTTATTTTTCCTATATCTCGCACCGTTCACGCGAGTTATGAACCTTTATGAATGAATTGCATAAAGAGCGTGAAACAACTTTACGAGTCTTATATCTGTAACCGATCAGCAATTTTTTTTTTAATATGAAGTGTTTTTCCACGCCAACTAATCAAACTCACGACACATATTTTTCCTACTCACGCGCATTGTTGATGGGGCCAACTGCGCCAGGGTATCGTACATATACTAAAACGTAACGGCAATCGTGTTTTATGACCCCCACCCCATCTCGGTCGTCCAGTCTTTTCTCGTTCGGTAGATCCGATCTGCAATGATCCTCATGTCCGCGATGTATATTTATTATAAAATATGTAGGTACATGTATGGGGTAGTGTACTCACTTTGGCGATCTCTAGTGATAACCATTCGCTTTAATAATAGTCTGTAAGTTAACTTGTGCCTTTAAACTTTGGAGTTTTATAATGTCAAATATTTACTTATATTCTTTATTTAGAGTACAACAACTGTACTATATAACAATTTTGTGTTCGCTTGAGTTTTGTATTTTTTATTTCTGATTTTTCTCATTTTCCGCGGTGGCTCATCTCTATACATATGTACATACGCACATATGTTTTAATTAAAATTTGCAAAAATACTGACTACAGTAAATATTAACCAAAACTAATATTTGTGCATTTCATCGGAACGAAATTCATACCATATACCAGGTTTATGGCCTTGAAACTAAATATTTTACTATAGCATTTGCCTTTCTTTATCCACAATCTGCAAATAACGGGCCAGTGGGAGTACGACTAAAAATCCATGCCTAATATGACAGATTGTTATTTTTGCGATAGTACACGTTTTATTATTTCAAATGCATATTATTACTCCATTTATTTTTACATCTATCACTTGTTTATTCAAATCAGATAGGAATGGAATGTGTAAATATATGTATAAGAACGATTATGACAACTAATAATAACATTCGAAGATAACATTTTTGTTTAAATAATGCGCAGCGTTATTTACAATAAGCGAACATGAGAAATTGCTGGTATCCATATTGCGTACAGCAACCTTGGTATGGATGTCTAAGATTATTGCATCCAATACAATATCCAGATAATTAAGCGATTAATAATCAGTAATCATATTATTATTTTAGTGTCGAAGGCCACGGGGTTCTTTGACAGCAACTGATAGTGGCATAGCGTCGATTCCATCGTTAATTCAAGATAAAAGCTTGAGATAGCCGGCAGCCGAAAGAAGAGTATGTTAATGAACATAGCGAACACAAAGATAAACAGTAGAAGATTAATTATTATTATAATTATTAAACCGTTTTAAGTTTAATCTTAAGAGCAGTCACATTGTTGTTTCAATAATTTCCTTGTAGATGGAATCTATACCTACAATGCATATGTATGTACATATGTACGTACATATTTACTTCTAGTTGTGTAGACATTTATTGCCAACGTGATACTTGTACGCATACAGTCAGCAGCGAAAGTATTCGTACACCCATTTTTTGAAGGTTGCTTAAATTCTGGTAATTTTTGCACTATAGTTTTGATCTTTTTTAGTGGTTCTGATAGGAATACAGCTTGCGAGATTCGGTGTCTAATTAGTCCATGTTAAAGGTGATATGTCGATTGTGTGAAAAGATATCACTCAAAAAGTCAAATCCGATGTTTTCTTTTGAAACGTCACAATTTTGCCATGAATAACTCCGAAAATATTAAATACTTGTCAAAGTTCTTGGACTCGCATTAAAAGGAAATCTTCAAAGTATATATCTGACTAATTGAGCCATCGTGGAAAAAAATTAAAATTTTGCGACATAAAAAATTTCTAAAATAGAGCCAAAAACATCATAAAATGTCAGAACTCTACCATCATTACTAGAGTTTTCGTAAAAATCACTGTTCATGAAATTTTAATAAAACACATTGTTCTAAAGGGATATTAACCCTTTAAGTTATGTGTGGCGAGCAGGGCTTTTCAATTTTTTTTTTGTCAACCATTAAATTTTTTTCATATCTAGGAAAAATTTTCCCAAAATGGCTCAATTTGTAAGATAGATTATTAATATGAGTCCAAGAACTTTGAAAAGGATTCCACATTTTCGAAGTTATTCACGATTTTTTGAAAACATCGCAATATTACTTTTTTAGCGATATCTTTTCACACAGTCAACATATCACCTCAATTTGGGATTATTAGACGTAGCACTTCACAAGCTGTAATCCTATCAAGCAACAAAAGCCAATACTGTTCAAAAAATGATCAGAATTTAACCAACCTTGAAAAAGTGGGTACACGAATACTTTCGCTGCTGAATGTACATAGTTGAATTATGGTTAAATGACTAAACAGATTTTTATCATTTATGTTTTCAGTTCAAAATATTGTTAAATGTGTCGACAATTTAATTCGGATAGAAGTTTGTCTTGCACAAATTTCTGTTTGTCACAACAAAACAAATCTATGGAATATCCTGGGAATGAGATAAGTGAAGACAATTATTTGTACACCCTGGCAAACAAAATTTATCTATGTTGTGAATAGCTATCCTGGAGCTATCATAAATAAGTTTTCTGTTCTCGATTTTATCTTGGCTAATAAATTTTCGTTATTGACAGCTAATTAGGTACGTTGCAGATTTTTTTTTGTTATACGTCGTTCCGTATTATGATAGGAAACTGTGGAAGAAATGAGAAAAATGTCTATTTCGATATTTTTGTTTCATAAAACCGTTCACTTTCTACGTTAAAATATAGTTCATTTATATAGACACTTGAGTAATAGCGTGGTAAAACACCACTACAAAATCGATACCTCCTCTGGCAGATTGAATTAAATACGGGACGGTTCTCCATGCTAGAGCAAATTTGATTTCATACGATCATTAAATTCCTTAGATTCTGTTAGAAATTTGCTGTAATTTTATTATCCCACCTATATAATTTAAAGGGGACTGAGTGCTATTCATGCCTTAATAAATTTGTTAACAAAGGAAATATGTACAAACACTCGCGGATGTGACACGAGTGGTGGGGGGAGCATGTTAGGATGTCACTTCGTGTTTATAGCAGAATGACTATACAGGTGTGCTTAAAAGTTCTTTACAACAGTGTACCCCATGTTCTTTGTGTAAAAATTAGCCGATATAACTAGTCTTTCATTAGCCTAAATTTGCTTAGTTTGGGCGTTAGAGGACCTCAAAGTACCTACTAAATAATACACTTTTAAACTTAAATGAAAACTCGTTGATTTACATTTCACAATTACTTTATTTTAATTGCTATACAAATAAACAAAAAACAGTTATTTTTAATCTTGACAGATACCACAACGACAAAAATAAAAAATAAAATTCATCCAAAAAACAAGAGCTATCCAAAAAAAAACATCATCAAAGTTGGCCGATCAAAAAAAATATTTCTATTCTTAATCTTAAATTTATAGCTTTATTGTCAAGGTTGTACATTATGTGACCAAAAGTTTAACAACAATAAAGTTTCGCTTCAATCTTTGACATAACCGCTATTTCCATATCTCTTGTTCATAGCCAGATTTGATGACGTTTTTTTGGATGGCTCTTTATTAGGAATGCACCAAAACAAATTAAAAGATCTCAATTTCATCTAAAGTTCAATGTTTTAAAACGATTTTTTGGAACTTAATTTTCTTATAAAAATCACTGCCAATCATTAAAATTTGAATTACGAAGAAACCATGACAGAAATAGAGTTTTAGAGATTCTCTTTTTTTGTAGTGGATAAGTTTTTCAATCAAAGTGTACTACTCACAACCCTTTTTTTTCCAGAAGCGTAGAAATTCGAAATGTTTAAATTGATTTTTTTTTAATTTCAGTAATTCTATTATCATTTTTTTTTTGCACTATAAAACTATGTTAACGTACAAAGTTTTAGCAAGATTGCATAAGCCGTTTTAAATTTGCAACAACATAACAATCTAAAAAGTGACACTTTGGGGCCCTCTAGCACCCGATCTAAGCAATTTTGGACTAGAGTTCGACCGGTTTTTGAATATGGTTTTTAGCCGATGCCGATAAGTTCCTGGCTGATACCGATATACAAGGTGTCTCAAAAGTCGATGATCAAACAATATAAGGTGATGGAGGAGGTCATTTACAATCAAAATAACCATACATATATGTTATTATCCGATTGTTGACGGTTCAAAAAGGTATTTCAAAATTTGTATTTTTCCCTGAAAATGCATATTGCATGTACAAATAATTAATAGCCAAAGTAGTATGACTTGTTTGATGGATGTAATTTGTAAGATTGTGCCTAAAGGATTTCTGAAAACTTCTGAACACAGCATATCCATGACTATTATCCGTTGTTAAAGTTAAAAACAAAACGTTCATTTTTGAGTTGTTCTTAATGTGGCGCTGACATTAAAAAAAATACTACAGGAAATTTACAGATATCAGACAAAATTGTCCATTTAATGCAGATTCTTACATGGTGTAATTAGGGTTATTCGCAAAATTATTTTTTTCTACGAATGTTTTTCTACAAGTATGTCGTGTATACAAGATTGGACCGTTTCATATCACAGAACATTGCAGGTGCTGTACGACCATATCATCGGCTGCCGGTTTGTCACTAACTGGCCAGTTGTAGAAAATTGTGTATTCCATCTATTAAATAGAATGCAAGTTATTGGTGGAAGAAATGGAATTTCTAAAGAAAGAATTGTCCAATTTTACTAAGTGTTTACACTTAGTAAAATATTTGTAACAATATGGCCAGTAGAAATATTTGTAACAATATGGCCAATACAAATATTGGCCAATTTCAACACTGCCAACTCTCAATGACCAAAACCTAAGAGTTATCATAGGTTTGTCCCTAAGAGGAACCGCTTATCTCATTATTAGGTTGGTACAATGAAATAAATGTGAAAAGTTACTAAATATCCCTAAAATTGGCCAAGAAATTAGAGCAAGTTCAAAATTCTACAATTAATTGTACAATTTATTGAGGACAATAAATTGGGCGCAATTTCTGTTTTACACGTATTCCAATAAATTAAAGATCAACTTGTACAATTTATTGTGAGAAAAATTGGTGTGTTTAAAACAGTCATAATGATATGATATGGGTCGTACAGTACCTGCAAATGTTCTGGGATATGAAACTGTCAAATCGTTGTAAACAGGACGTACTTCTAGAAAAACATTCGTAGAAAAAATAAATGCTGTTTTCAGAAGGATCCATTCTTTAGAAACAATCTTACAAATTACATATCAAGCAAACAAGCCAAAATACTTTGGCTATTACTGTATTTGCAGATGCATTACGCATTTTAAAATCAGTTTTGAACCATCAACAATCGGATAATAACATATATATGGTTATTTTGATTGTAAATGACTTCATCCATCTCCTGATTTCGTTTGATTGTCGACTTTTGGTACGCCTACCCTGTACATCGACCCATGAAATTTACCATATTTAATTGTGATAACGTTGCATAGCTAATAACGGCCTCCGTAAATTCCCGCCGTGATAGCGGTGCTGATGCTCGGCCGTTGTAAACTCTACAAAGAGGAATAGACTGAAATCAGATACAGCTGAATATTTAATATTTTTGATATGTTTCCTTTTCTATTATTGATTATATGTTAGTTAAGAATTTATTCCAGAGTGTGTTTGTATTCGTATTAAAAATTCTCAATGAGGTTTTGTGTCAAGATATTTAACGGATTTATAACCTTTTTTTCCAACAAGTGTATCGGCAAAGAGCCGATATTCTTGCATATACATATGTATCTTGCGTACAACAGCCGATATCGATAATCGGCATGACGGCTATGGCCGATATATCGGTGTCGGTATCGGTCGATCTCTATTTTGGACTAAGGTAAGATCAGTTAAATCGGCTTATTTTGACATAAGGAACGAGTGTTGTAAAGATCTTTAGGGTCATTCGGTATAACTCTGAGACAACAAGTGTTTCAGTAATATATTAAGGTTACCGAAGTACGCCATTCTTGAAAGGAGAGTCTATTAACGAAAAAATGAAACAGTTTGCTGTTATTGCAAAAGAACGCGTTTAAGACTGTGTTGTGTTATTTGGATTCTTTGCCGTTTAGACTAATTATCGTCCTATACTCACTTCTGGCTCAGACAATTGATCGTTTTACGAATGATACTCGTTTGTTTATACTAAGTTAAAAAATATGTGTACTTTTTAAACCGATGCAAAGTAACCTAATACCAAACATTTCTTTTTTTTTTATAAAAAAAAAAAAAAAACGTTGTAATGTTATCATAATGGGGTGTGCTTTAAATAAATGATTGGAAATAAAAATAGTGTGAGTTGAATTGTTTTTGTTAATTGGGGACATAATAATCTGTGTTCGCCAATAACGACAATACATAACAAACCAATTACCTTATTCTACATTTTATTTTTAATGTCCACACGACCACAAGGCCTTCCATACTAATGTACACACTCTTAATTATTGTTGCGGTTGAATTTGTTTATTGTATATTCAATTGTTCGAAAAAGGCATGAAAATCCTTTCTGCCCCTTTGTTTCTACGCATTCGTAGATTTCACGTTACGTTCAAATTAAAGTATTTAAGCCCTAACAGAGTTTTATAGTCGTAAAATGTTGCAAATTAGATGTGATGTTTTAGGTTTGAATACAAAAATGTATATGGCCAAACCGGAATTCCGGTCAGTGAGCCAAATCGGTCGAAATCATTAATTTCACTGGAATTCTGTCCCATCCGGAATACACTTCCCTAATTTATTACTAGCATATTTTTACTGAACTGTATAATTTAAATAACACAGACTGCTGTGAATTGCAGATGTATAGTTAGCAAGTAGTTAAAAGTAACAAGTTTCACTTTGTATTAGTATTAGTATTTTCTTTTATATTATTGGGGTTTCCCAACATGTAACTTGTACCACAACCTCCTCTATAGAGGAGGTTGTGCTTATACCAAGAATTAAGGGCTTGTTCATGTGTAATGCAAATTATGACAAAGATAGTCTACGTTGCAATTTTTAAATAGATTCTGACAGCTGATGTGACTATTAATTAGATTCTAGATTTAGATACATATTTTTCCTTATCTATACTAAATTTAATTCTTGAAGTAACAATTTCAAGATATCTGTTTTCATGTCCGCGAGGAAATTGGTGATGCGTATCTTTTAAAATAATATGTAAAAGTGTTTCCATCGATTTGTAGCAAGAAACATGGAGGCTACGTAGTAAGAGGGTTGTTGAATGTAGTCTGACGGCCATAAGGCAGAAGGGCATAAATGCATGGTTAATTTATTAAGAAATTTAAAATACTATTTGTAAGATTAAGATCCACAGTTACTTGAAACATTAGTCATTCCAAGCCCCTGCAAATAAAATTATCCTAAAAGTTTTCGTGATGAGAATTAAATTAAAATTTTCCTGTCTGCCTTAATTTAATAGCATTTGGAGAATTGTACTTTCTCTGAAATTTTCCGTATGGGTAAAATATGATTGTAGTTTTTTCTGTGGCTGTTTTCACAGTTTTTTCTGTCTGATCAGAAAATTTATTTAACAACTTCTGTAAATAAGTATGTTTTGTTTATCAGTAACATTTGTTAGTCTGGTTACAGCCGAAACAAATGAAAAGCAATCTGCACTAATTAAATGTATTTTTGAAACCTATTTCCACTTCTAGGATATATTCACGCGAAACTACGGCTTATCCTTTTTTATTATATATTGTTATTATTATTATATAGTTATTTTCCAAATATCTCCCCTAACCAAAGAACTCGCTATATGTATTTCCCGCTGTATCTCCAGAGGCGCACTAGACGTGTTCGGTACACACCCTAGAAGTCCTTAATTTTGTATAAATAGTACGCTTTAGCCGTCTGCTTTGCCAACGTGCCCCAGTAAACCTCAATATCTGTTTAATGTGTCGGAATACGAAAACGCTTGCTCTACTTTTTCCTTAACGACTCTGCCAACTCGGGTATTTGCTCCGCCCGAGATATTTTTCTTTACTTTGCTCTCTAAAGATATTTTTCTTTAATAATCGCAGATTAATGTTTTATTTATTATTATTATCCACAGTATGTTATTAACTGTGTACACATTTAATACACTGCCATATATTAAAGTGATAATTTACATTCATCACGTAAACATAACGAGTTCTTTTCAGTTTCTGTCTGTAAAAAATGATAATGTGTCTGTATGTGTAGCTTTTTTAAAATTTCCTCTCGGTTTAGAAACTATTTGATTACCTTATACACTAACAAATGTTGACTCTAAAGTGGTTTTGAATTACCGATTCGTTTATAGATCAATTTGTACTGCATGTTATAAACTGCAACTCAACTTATTTTGATTGATGGTCGCATATTTGAGTGATGGTCGCATCGAATCTTTTCCACATTTCTGCAAGTCATCCAGTGTTCTTTTCAGGGGGAAGGGGGCTAGTGAAAGGCCGGCCCAGTGTAATCCAAAACCGATTCCCTAGTAGCGAGAATTGTGCCTCTATCCCGAATTTGTGAATTTATTTTCAACGGCAGCTGCTTAACGACATTTGTTCGACGGTCGAGGCGGATCATGATTGTCTGAGGTAATATCGAATGAGAGGGCAGCTGTCGGTCTGTTATTTTATTTATTTTTTTGACGAAGTGTTGACTGTTTTCATTATAAACAGTACTCTGACCCGCGGTCTTTCAAATAGATCGGAATGGTAGCAATGTTATTTTACTGTTAGATAGTTTAATGTACCTACCTGTATCCGGTTGGAATTAATCGTGCCTATAAAAAATTGGCACTGAGAAGTTAACTAGAAAACGCACTGGAATCATCGTGGCTGTCGAATTCCTTACGGTTGTTTGAAGATCGAAGCCGCTTAAAAAAAAACTCCAGAAGTGTATACAATATGAATATTATGTACGTAGAATTTTGAATAGGACTTTTTTTAACACTTCTGGATCTGAATGTAATATCAGAGAATCGATAAAGGAAAGTTATATTCCAGCGATTCCAGATAACATTCAACTGTCTTGACAATTCCAAGGTACACTTTACTCTACGGCTTTCAAATTCGATGTTTGGTCAACTTTGAGATCGTATAGAAAGAAGCACCTTATATATTTTTTGTTAAAAGTTCCCATATGGAGGTTTTGAGGAGTCCTAATTAACGCTGTGGATTCCGATTAAAATTAAAAAAGCCACAATAGGATCAGTAGTTTTCTATGTCCTTTAACACAAAAAAAAATTTAATCGATTATCTTAAAACACGAGGACTACATATATATGGATTTTTACATAAGTAAAAGTAGATACTCTGTATACTGAAAACAAGTACAGAAAAAGAGTTTCTTCGAATCCAATAAACAGATAATGTGAAAAGCGTATACCTAACTTTTATTTGAAATAAAATTTGTTTAAGATAATATAATATTTTTCACAAAAGCATATAACGAGACATTAAAAAAAGTCATCAAAACGCTGGCTCAGCAAAAACAGACGTATTTCTATTCTTAATCTTAAGTTTATAACCTTACTGAATTGTTAAAGACAGCACATTATGTGATGGGTACTTTTACTGGGTATATAAAAAACAGAAAAAAAACCTTATAAAAAATAAATTATATTTTCGAAAAAATAAGACCGTTAAAGAAAATGACGACCGCCCATATTTATACACACTTTAGCACTTATTTTAACTGATTGTGAGCCAATAACGTGCTGCAGTATCCACGGTGTTCCATTAATTTCTTCAATTCTATTGACAATGCGTTGTTGAAGGTCTTCCATATCGCCAACGGGAGATTCAAAAATTGAATTTTTTAGATAAGACCAGAGAAAAAATCACAGGGGGTAAAATCGCAAAATCTAGGGGGGGAATATGGTCTGCGTGTTAAAACTAATTATAATAATAATATATTTATTTTCAACAGGATAAACTCAATTACAGAAAATCTTTTAGAAATACAGTCCAGTAGACACTAGTCTACTGTACACAACAATACATACTAGTTTTTTCAATATATATTATACGATCTTCTAAAAATTCGCCTAATTATTTTTCCCTAGTATTATGCGCATGAGTTCCATCTCGTTGACAGTAGAAAGACAACGTCGTTATTGTAAAATGGTTAATAAACCATTGACAGAACTGTAGTCTTAGAGGATCGTCCGCTCAGAGAATTTTTTGTGTGGGTTGCAGAGATATGGATGGAGATCCAAATCATTTTTCAAAATTCGTTGACACGTTGTATAGGGCAGATTCAGTTGTTGGCTCAGATGGCTAATTGATGTTCTTGAATTGTCCGTTATCACTTGCCTAATCATTTTTGCCAACGTTTTCTTCTGTCCTTTCTCTGTGTCTTCCGTTCCTTGTTTCCGATTGACGCTTCCAGTTTACCGGTGCCAATTGAGGAAACCGTTTACTGACCGGCTAACATGGTCGAAATGAATAACTGCGTCAGGAAAAACTCCCTTGAAGTCCTCATATGCAGCTTTCATAGAATATATCTAGTTTCTATGATTGCACTGCCATTTCTAAAATAAATTTCAAGTGAAACGCGCATTTGTTCCTTAAAAATGAAGTCCATTATTTATTTTACAATTGTGACAGCAAATTCAAAAATTTAACAACAACGAAGTTTCGTTTCGAGCTTCGACATAACCTCTATTTCCATCTCTCTCGTTCATAGCCAGATTTGATGACGTTTTTTGAAATTTCTGAATGGCTCATTACAGTCATTACATAGGTTCAAAGACATAAGATTGTATTTTCTAACATGTATAATATAATTGATACACTCCTTCAATCTGTACAATTAATATGAAATTATGTAACAATACGACTTTTTCTGAATTCGTAACGCAGTTTCATCGCTAAAGATTTCTTTTTCGTTTGATGGGTGCCCGGAGTAGATTCGAAATATCTTTCAGCGTAGATGGAGGATGTTTTGCGACGCGTCCCGGAAGTGTCCCGGAAGGGGCGGAGTTGTTGCGGTGCACAAACGGCGGGCACCGAGCCGCCTCCACAGATCGGCGTGCCGGCACTCGGTGGCCCAACGGCGGCGCTGGATCGATCGATAGGACGCGCACACGGCGGTTTCCATGGCTACCGAATCCGAAAAGCCGGACGCCTTTGGCCCGTCAGCATCCGGCGTTGACGCATGAGAAATAGACATTTCCGTAGTTCCAAGGATTTTTAGAAAAATCAATTGAGCACCAAGAAATCTCTGAGTAAAGTTTGTTTATAAAAATATCTAGAGAGTCATTGAACTAGTTTTATGTTCCTTACCTCTTAATTGTATGTTATCTTGCCGGAGGGACTCTTTGTCCTTCCTAAAATGCATTATATAATCTGACACTACAACAGAGTTTCTACTGTTTTAACAACCAGCCCATGAGTTATATTTTGGTAGAACTGTTTTCTCTGTTCGGCAGTTACGTCTTCAAAATTTTGTAGAGAAAATATGTTGCATTTAGGAGGTGTTTCAATTCCAGTTTTTTCGGCCGTACACAGTTTTTCACAACTGATGGAACTCTGATGACTGCTAACTCAGTATCTGGGTAGCTTCAATATATGGGTTGCTGTCATTATGGTTGACATAGTATGGCTCAATTTCGGAATCGCTGTTTCCACTCAAATCACTTTCCACTGTGTCCGGAATAGTCTAGATCCAACTTTCAAAGCACGGATCACCAGCTTTCATTCATTTTATATTTGATTCCATGTTGTCTAAAAATCGTAAAAAATAAATAAACTCTCAAAAAGTATTAAAAAAAAAAAAAACGTAAATGGTGTCATGGGGTCGGATGGACCCCAACTATAAATATCGCTAAATATATTAAATATTCCTACCAGAATCGGAACGACTATCTCA
The DNA here is from genome assembly GCA_029963805.1 of Aromia moschata. Taxonomy (NCBI): domain Eukaryota; kingdom Metazoa; phylum Arthropoda; class Insecta; order Coleoptera; family Cerambycidae; genus Aromia; species Aromia moschata. Next base: position 83,119 of record JAPWTK010000629.1, read on the forward strand.
CTAAACAGTTCACAGGAGGCTAAATGAAGGGTAAATGGGCACCCAGCTGCCTCCAGCAACACATGTACGAAAAATTTAAAAACTCTGGGGGCGTGAGAGACCCCACAGATGCGTTATTGAAGGTCTTTCATATCGCCAACGGGGGGATTCAAAAATTAGAATTTTTAAGGTAGATTAGACCAGAGAAAAAAATCACAGAGGGTCAAATCGCAAAATCTAGGGGGGAATATGGTCTGCGTGTTAAAAATAATGATACGATCTTCGAAAAAGTCGCCTAAGTAATTATTTTTTCCTTAGTATTATGCGCATGAGTTCCATCTCGTTGACAGTAGAAAGACAACATCGTTATTGTAAATATGGATGGAGATCCAAATCATTTTTCAAAATTCGTTGACACGTTGTATAGGGCAGATTCAGTTGTTGGCTCAGATGGCTAATTGATGTTCTTGAATTGTCCGTTATCACTTGCATAAGGTATTTTTGCCAACGTTTTCTTCTGTCCTTTCTCTGGGTCTTCCGCTTCCTTCTTTCCGATTGACGCTTCCAGTTTACCGGTACCAATTGAGGAGACGTTTTACTGACCGGCTAAATAGGTCGAAATGATTAACTGCGTCAGGAAAAATTTCCTTGAAGTCCTCATATGTAGCATAAATTCCAAATAAAACACGCGTTTGTTCTTTAAACCCACCGCACACGACAGACAGTCGGTCACCGACTATTTTGAAGGAAGACATCGCAGACCAATCCAACTTTTTAGTCGGGCCGTCTTTTTAGTCTGTCGTCTGCAGTGTCTCATTTAAACGTATACGTTGCATTCATACAAACAAAATTGTAGGTGACCGATAGTCGGTCGTCTGCGGTGGGCCTTAAAAATGAAGTGAGGGGCGTCAGAGACCCCACATCATCAGTTACGAGTCAATCTTACCGACATAATTTTGTACTATCTAAGGGTTTGGAAGGGGCTTGTTAGGAGGTTTTGGAACCGAGGCCCGACTAGGTGTTGTTACGGCATTGGTTTGAGGACTCTTTACAATGATGACAATAAGTTCGTCTAAAATGTATTTTTCGTATTTTAATTCGCGGGAAAATGTTTATGTTTAATATCACCGCCACATCCGAAAGTATCGGCAACCCTGTGCGGAGACGCGAAAAAAATGTTCCTTTACGCTCGTTGTTGCCGCCTCGCCGTTTAATTAAGGATATTCATTATAAATGAGGCACTTATGATCTTGGTCTTTGAGATAATTACGTGGACCTCTTTCAGCCGCCTTCTGTACACAGTGGAATAGCTTTGTGTAGCATGGAAAATAACAGGACATTCTGGAAATGAATAATAGACTTATTAGCATGACAAACATTAAACCCAAAGATTAAAGCTAACGGCAGTTTTTTTCGTGGCTAGATCTTTTTTTATGGTATCCGAAAAACAATGAAGCGTATTAAAACATGTTTTTTGTGTTAGTTCTCATTTTCACGTCGAGTTAAGTTGATGCCAGTTTTCTGGAGTTACAATATTGCTTTAGATAAGAATTCATAATACCCATCGTTGTTTCTTCATTTTGTTCAAGTGAATGTATGCATGTACCTTGGTTTGATGGCGGCGTCAGCACAGTGGCAAAATAAATATTGATAAGAACGTATTATATTGAATTTCTACATATCCAAATTAACCCTTAAAAAACTTTATTACATTTTTTTGGTGTGTAAATAAGTTTAATTTCAACCCTATATTGTACCTTCCGAATAAATGTCTAGAAAAAAATTCAGGAAATGCAAATGAAGCTTACTCTCTAGCTGTCATGAAGATGCAGATGACGTCGCACATATTCAGACCTCACAGACCGCATTTTACACAAATATATTGAAAAAGCTTCAGATTCCAATGTTAAGTAGAGGGGTTTTACATGGTGATCTTTACGAAGATCTATCTGAATTTTTAATAAAAAATCGCGTAAATAATCGATTCTTCAAACCCCATTATTAGTCATCTTATCTACATTGTCTCCCAAAAAGTCTGCACCGGATGGTGATTTCGTTTAGTATAGGGTCAGAACTAATAAATATCACATTTTTTTTAAATGCAACAGAGGTTGTTGAAAACTTTGTGAACGAACAAAAAAGGGTAGCATTATACAGTAAGCAACGCAACTTCAAAAGGGATTTACTACTTTCGAAGTTATTTACGTTTCTTTGAAAACATTGAAATTTTACTTTTTTTAGCGACATCTTTTCACACAATCGACATACCGCCTTCAACTTCTGCTTATTAGACGCAGAATATCACAAGCTATAACCCTGTCAGAAGCAAAAAAAATCAATGTTGTAATACAAAAATTATCAGAATTTAAGCAAACTTCAAAAAGTCGGTGTATAATAACTTTCGTTTCTTACTGTATATATTAGCAGTGATTTGTTGCATAGAAATAAAGTCAAGAATATCAACTTTCCGATGACATGCATACATATAAATGTAAGCTAGCAACTTGAACTCTGATGAAATCGTAATTTTGTCTTCCATAAATATAAAAACTAGAAAACTATACAGAAAACTGTAATTATTTCACGAATTTGTACACTAGTTGATAAAGAGATAACTGTAAATAAATTTATTATTGTATTGTGTCATCCCTCTCCTTACCTGCTGATACACACGAAAGTAATTAAACAATATCTTGGAGTGGGTACTGGAACCTTCGGCGTAGAAACAAAAAACTGGCCGTTTTCCACGAACCACCGAACTACCACACTTTTTCCCGACGTGCGTTTCGCCAATCAAGTGGGCATCTTCAAGAGAAGATTAAAACTAGATTCTAGCCTACACACTTGCACTATTTATACCAAATTTGTTGCCACGGTCCACTGAATAACATAATCTGATAAACAAAGACAGTTACGGTTCAGTGAACCGTGACAACAAATGTGTTATAAATAGTGCAAGTGTGTAGGCTAGAATTTAGTTTTAATCTTCTCCCCGAAGATGCCAACTTGGTTGGCGAAAACGCGCGTCAGAAAAAAAGTGTAGTAGTTCGGTGTTTCGTGGAAAACGTCTTTTTTTTAATTAAACAATAGTTTACAAAACCCATGCATTTTTTTTGCACACATTTTTGAATTTGAAGGCACGGCATAAACAACGCTATCATTCGCAGCTGCAGAAAATGAAACTTTGGAGTGACATCTAGCTTGATGGAGTTTGACGGATATTTCCATCAAGTATGTAAGCGTCTGTGCATGAAAACTCTTTTTTACGACCAGTCTCCTAATCAAAATAATTTTACGTTTTCGATTATTGGCTACGTTTTTACGTTTCGCCAGTGTGTGTCGTCTTGGAAACTATTGAAGTAAAGATGAGATGACGTAAATCATCCTCTTTATTCGGGCTTATCTGCGGCTTCCAGAGAGTAAATAAAATTCGTGACAGAGGCTTTTCTGGTATTTTAGGATTTTTGTGATTGAGAGTAACCTGACTGACACCAGTTATTTATCAGTTAGGGTCAGAACGTAACCACGGGGGATATAAAAACTTTTTTGGTCGTTGTTTCTTTTTATACTATGTCCACATACAAGCCAAGTTTTATTTAATTTTTTCCGATATAAATCTTTAGCTGGTATTCTCTGCAATAGAGCCTTGAAATATTGTTTTCTGTGGATATTTTTCTATAATTTACTTTTTTGAAGATCGGGATTATTAAGACGTTATGCATTGCACATTTTTGTACACCCTTGCTTCAACTGTAACTTAACTTCGAAATCCATCGATCACATGGCCAAATTGCAAATTATGTCGTTTTTTTATTTTACTTTATTATATCGAATAGAGTGAATTTTTAGAGAACTATACTGTAAACAACAAAAAATGCTGTTTTTAGCTGAATTTATTGAAACTGATAATAATTCGGACTGAGATAGGTAAATAGTTTTTTACACCTGTAATTATTAAGTTCGATGACCATGAGAGGATAGGAAGAAACTATTTACCATTCACTTACGTAAAATTAGCAAATTTTCACGGTCGGTTATGGAATAATCTCGGCATTAGTATTATGTTGGAGAATAATGTAAAGGGAAACTGATGCAAATGTAGTATATATAACACGCTTTATATAAAATACGTGGTAGGTGATTTCAATATTAAAATCGAGTTTTTAAATGTTACATAAGAAGTAAAAACATTGGCCTACATAGGTATATAAACACGTAAGTGCTTAATTAATTATAACATTTGTGGTAATGTCATTTCGAACTTACGTTTGTAATTGTACTCAAATAGTAATTCTTTGTGTCGCAGTTAAATGTGCCATATTAAAATTGGAATTGTTATAAATACTAACACGTTAGTTACATTAACTTTTTGCCAATTTAATGACACATTTTCTGATTAACAGGAAATGCAGATAAAAACCATGGATACGTCAAAAAACTTAATCTGATAATTATTTTGCTTAGCAACGTACTTTTTTGCTGTTTTATTTGTGTTCAGTTTTTCAGAAATATTCGTTTATTTATTGGGAAAAATATATTTTTTAGTTTGATTTAACATCAAATATAAGTTATCTGATATTTTACTTAAAAAATGGTATGGTGTGTGGCAACATTTTTATACCGTTAAATCGACAATGAAAGGGTGTTGTCTACATTAAATTAAAAAAATGGGGGTTGCCTTTGAAAAAGAAGTTGATGACGTCATTACTCAAAAACAAATGGCATCTGAAAATAGACGTTCCCTGAAAAATGTGTGTTTATTAAACAGTTTCACATTTACTGAATTATTCCATACTTTAGGCGCGCACTGTAAGTACATACAGTATTCGTTCTCTTGACTTTCTTTTGTCGTTGTTCTACTTTTTGTCCCCCATATTCTCCTAACCTTTTTCTTCTTATTTGCCCTCTTATAAACTTTTATTGTCCTCCCAAAGCTTCTTTTATGCATTCTTACTTTCATTTTGATCTCTTCAACATTCATGTTCTTTTGTCCTTGTCCAATTCTCCTTTCGTCCTCCTGAATCTTATTTTTGACCCCCTTAACATTTAAGTCCTCTTGTCCTCCTTTTGTTATCTTATTCTCTTTTGATCTCTTGGGCTCCTTTTGATCTTTTTTGTCTCTTTTATCCTCCCTGATCTTCTTAATCTAATTCTGTCCTTATTCTGTCCTTGTCCTCTTAAAACATTTTTCTTCCGTACCTCTTTTTGTGCTCTTTAATATCATTTTGACCTTGAGATTCTTATCCTCTTTTTCTCTTGTGTTCTTATTTTGTCCTCCCTTGTCATCCTTTTTTTTCCTTAACCTAGCCTTAACCTCCGTTTGTTCTTCTTGTTATGTTTTCCATATTTTCTTGGACCTCATGTTATCTTTGAACTTCTTGATGTGAAGCGTTTAACCTTTTTGATTACTTTGACCTTGACTAATTTACCTTCTTCACCGATTGACCTTTTTTTAAGTCAAATTCGATGTTTCTACTGTTTGACCTTATGACGTTTTACCTCCCTCCCACAATACTAGGTGTAAATAAAAAATGAGAATGGCGACTTAATAATGGCACATTTTTTTAATGGCATGGTTTTTTTTAATTCAAAATTGATTCGACTTCCCGCCCTCCTCCCAGGCTACAACAAATAAGACTATAAAATATTGAATGAAATATAGATCAATTCATGATTTCATTTTCGATACACATATGTTTTCATCGATTTTTAATACGTTTCTTATATTTTATTCCAGTTAAGCCTCATTTGTAATCACAAAAAGGGGAATGTGGGGGTCAGTAGAAGCCAAACCTCAGTAAAATTAACATAAATTCAATATTTGGTTTGGCCAGACATATGTTTTAAGATTTTTAATATTTTCTTTACGTTTTATTCTAGTACCCCTCCGTATCCTCAGGAGGGAGGGACAAAGAAGAATAGGAGATTGATTTTTATAGAGATCTGTTCACTAAACTAGATACTGAAATTTATGTTAAAAAAAATTATTGTACCTATTTTGAATACGTACCCCCTGCAACCCCTTGAAACCCTCAATCCCCATCCAGTAATATCACCGCTTTGGTTATTATGTCTTGCATCGTTTGCGAATTATCTATAGGCAAGGGAAAAAATGTATTACCCCCTATTTAACTCCCATCCCTTCGACCGATTATGCTCAAAATCAAATTTGAGGTTGATATCTTTACGCGTTCTCGTGTACACAAAAAAGGTTAACAGACAGTTTTTCGTTTAAACTTAAAATCCACGTTTCAGAACATTTTAGGCCTATACTATACTTCCACTCCGCTACGTGGATGTGAAAGTAATTACGAGTCCACGTGTCCATATTGTAATACATAATGATATTTATTAGACTGGTGCCAATTTGATTTGCCAAATTTTGAAATTTTGTGCGAGATTCAAATTATGACATTTTTCTTGGCTGCGAGTTATACCACAGCAACTTTTTTGCTACTGTTTCGCCGCAAATGTTCCAGTTAGCTGTACTAGTAAAGGAGCGTTTAAATGAAGCCGTTTAAAGCAAGGTATTCGGATGACGCATAAGGTTGCATTAAAACAAAGAATTTCCCGGTTTATCCTATTTGTTGTACTTCCTCGGTCTCGGGTGACTCACGCCCGGCTCGCATTATACGATAATATCGAAGGGGCACTCCCATATGTCGGCCGCATTTTACATCATGCAGGCTTTAAAAGATAATGTAAATCCTCTCGAATGTAAAATAACAACTGTGCGTTAATGATAAACGACATACATACTGCATATGTATATATAAAATAAAAAATGAAATATCTGCATTAAAAAACAATGTTCAGATCTATGTTCTAGGTAAAAGTGCTCGTATTTTCAGATATAATTTCTTTGAAATGAACGTTCCCGATATTTGACTGTTTGTAACCTACTCAGATGCAAAATTACAGATTACATTACATTTTTCAAATAGAGTCAATGACTATCTACAGATTTTCGTGTGTTATGTACAGGGTGTCCTTTTTACATTTTCACCTCCACCCCCAGGCAGAATCGTAATAGATACAAACAAACTTTATATACGAAAGTTTTGTAATATAATTTTTTACTCATTAACTTTTGGTATATGATACCAAAATATATCATCAAAAATAAAATGAACAACTAAAACTTGAAAAGGCAGGGAGATATGTTTTTTTTATGGAACATATATTTTTCAATAGATCGCTAGGTCCTATTCTCCCCTTTATAAATATATAGGAGTTGCCTATTTGGTTCAGCCCTTTCTGATATATTTAATTTTATATTACATAAAGTTTGAGGGAAATTGAAATTTGAGGTTGAATTGAAAAATGAAATTTGAGAGTGTATTTAAGCATTTAATTTTTTTTTTATGTATATTTTTCAAATGGAACACCCTATATATGTTCCCATCTTTGGTTTCTCCGTTAATATGTAAACAGAATTTCTTAATTATGTCGTATACTTCATTATTAAAGGTTTATGAGGTACCAGCAGTTTAATCTAGTCATAGTAACTTTCCATACTCTTAAATTAATAAGACAGGCCTTGATTATACATCAAAACGATGATTTTTGTCTTCAGTTCTGTATCAGGTTGACTTGAAAATATCGTGCCATTCAAAAAAAAAAACGTCATCAAAGTTGGCCTAGTGAAAAGAGACGTATTTCTATTCTATCTTAAATGTATAACCTTATTTAATTGTCAAAGCTGTTGCATTATATGACATCCATTATTTATTTTACAATTGTGACAGTCAGTTGTCAAAAGTTTGACATAAGCTTCAACATTCGCTATTTCTATCTCTCTGGTTCATAGCCAACTTTGATGACGTTTTTTGTTTTGGATGTGTTGTAGTAATATTCTGGATTTGTTGCGTTACTATTTCTTATTATTGCATTAATAAAAGAAATGTTACCGAATAAAGAAAATGTTGCAAATACATAGCCATTAACAATAAATATAGGACTTATAAAATATTTAAAGAAGAAGAAAATGTTGCAAATACATAGCTCATTAACAATAAATATAGGACATGATTAATAAAATGTATTTAGAATTTAAAGGAGAATCTAAAAATGGAAAAATATACAGTGTGTTCCATTTGAAAAATAAAAGTTGTATAACCGTGTACATAAAAAAAATTAAATGATTTAAGTTTAACACATCATTTGAAACAGAATAAATTTTCTATTTGACGTTTTTTTTTTCTGTCATCAAAAAATCTGATATACATAAATACGTTGTTAATGAGCCTGAGGCATATAGACTTGAGAGGAGGTAAAAAAAAAATAATTAACTTATTTATAAATACGTAGTTAATGGTTTTTACAAAATTATAATTAGCAGATCGCACCTTCACGAAAATATAAATTCCGAGGACAGAAATTCAAAAATAACATTCAATTTTAAAAAGCAGGCCAGTGTTAAATATCAAAAAATGTGCCTGTAAGCATGAAAGGCACTTCAATAATTTGAAACCGGGATAAGGTATGATATTCGCATTTTTCATGTTCCATAAATGACGTATAAAAATGACGATCATTTCGGTGATAAATAACGGACATTTTACAAGTTTATCTCGTTCAGCACGAGAAATATTCATTCTTGAGGGAAAACGTTGATGGGAAAAGTATAAAAGTAACTTATCCACAGTAGGAATTTTTGCTCTTGGTTTTAGGCTTCAGTTTTTAACTTTCATTTCTTTTTTTTCATTAGAGTTGGTTTGGATCTCTTAACATTAGTGTATAATGTATGCTTTATGTAATCTATATTTACCCATGTGCATATGTAAATATAAATTACATAAAAAAAAATTTATTCATTTGAAATGAGTAGTTTTTTTTTTGTTCTATTGAGTGAGCAGTTATTTAGTCAATCGCTTTTATTTTTTTTTTCAATTAGTCTATAATATATGTACCTGTATTATTTATATGTATCTATACTTTATTAAAACGAAACAAACTGTTGAAAAGTGGGTAGTATTTTTTTGTCAACTTTGTTTTTTTATTCGGAAGATAAGTTGAATGAATGAAACCTGTAAATGTCAGTTTTCTAAGTATGTGTACTGTGCGCGCTGCAACAGCAACACTTAGGCTATACATACATATATTTTTTTTTTACCTTTTCTACCGCTCTGAAAATTTCTCTATTGAAATTAATTTGATGTTTTTATTATTGGGTAAATACTTTACGTTAATTGAAGTTTAGAAAAGCGATAGCTGCTTTATTAATAATAATATTTCGCAGGCGAGTTGTGAGGAAAAAACATGGTATTTCCAATATGTTTATACAATGAAAGCTCGATATTGTGAACACAAAAGTAGCAACGGTCGTTTATATTATCGGGGTTATTCTTGATATCGAGGGTCATGGTCATGCAAAAACTCATGGTCATGTAATAACACCGATTACTAAAATATATTCAAAATGTATTTAAAAACCTTTGTAAGTTTGTAATATTTTAAACAATAACAGCTTGACTATTAAACCACAAAAACAAAACAATACAATATTTTTAGTTATTAAATTTCTTACTTCTAAATTTCGACCTCTTCATAAATATTTTGTAACAAAATAAATAATACTTGTGTCCAGAGAATTTTGTTTAGCCCAAGTAAATATTAAACGCTAAACATTTACTTTTCATTTTGGCGATAACGCATTACGTACCATATATGTACATATCTTACTACACTGACTGAACAATGAATGTTCACGTGATGTTCACGATACCGAGTGGTCACCGATGTTCAAACTATAGTACATATTTCAAGGGCAAAAAAGTTTTGACATATTTCGTTGAAACATATACAGGGTGATTGATCGAAACCATTCATTAAAAGTATTAGGGCTTTTATGAATCATTGATTTTTGAAAATTCGGACTTAAGCTGATAGGCCAGCCTATGGCGGACTTGATGCAAATATTTTCAGGATGGCTGCACTTCCGGTTATACAGGAAGTTCACATCAACTTCCTTATTTCAAATGGAATACTTAATGCCTTTTTTATTGCAAATTCAGATTCTACACATTATTTTAGGTTGACTTTCTTCAGGTTTCCATATATCTATCTTTTGCCGTTTTTGAGTTATTTCGTTTTTTTTTAATTTTGGTCATTAACACCTTGACATTTGAAATCATCTGTAGCTGTCATTTTAGAAAATAAATTATCGGTGTTGGACACCGTGGTTAGTAGAATTATTAGGCTTTGCAACAATCAATGCTTATATTATTGCTCAATTATCTACAGCGTGTTTAAAATAGACCTCCCATTTAGCACAACTTCAAAAAGTCAAAACTCGATTTTCTTAAATACGAATTTTACTTTACACTTTGATGTAGAATTAATTTTTGCGTCGATCTGTATTACCTTTCCCAATCTTTAATATTTTTATAGTTATTAGTTTTTTTTTTTATATAATTTACATATGTTCATCAATTGGATTCGTATTAAAATCGTTATTTCATTATATTCATTTAGTTAAAGCGACTCTAAAAGGAAGTTGTGAATGTGTCCCATCGCGTTTACTTTTCTTTCGAGTCGTAGATTTTGACCGCCCCGTATGGCTGATGTGGCTGATGTGATTGCAACTAACAACGCGGTCGCCAATGCGCCAGTCGCGTCGAACGCTGAAATTAAATGAAATGAGTCAAGGGAACAACCTCGCGTAGACGAGCCCCAGCCGGCCGAACGGCCTCCGCGTGCAGCTCCTAGTGCCGGTGCACGCGATCCGAGGGCAGCACCAGACGGTTTCGTCCATGCCACGCGATCGCGGTCTCCATCTTTGAGCGTTTCGAACGAGTCGGCTTGACGGCTTGCAATTTGCAAGCCGCAGACAGAACGTGCAGTTTCCTGCACACAAGGGTGAACTAAAGAAAAATATGGTCGTCATGTGAAATACTTTTTAACATCTATTGATCAATGAACAGGTTGCAATTTATTTTTAAATTGCAAATCAATATACATATGCTTGTAGAAGGAAAATGATCATTCCACATCTATTGAAGTTAAAGGTGCAAATTCAAAATAGTCGACGATAGAGGACGACAGACCACGCACATTATTTTCACGAATTTCGCACAGTTATTTGTATCACTAACAGTTGTTCGTTGTTACATCAGTACATTATTATTTTTTACATCTACAGAGATAGGACAATGCGGGGGGGGGGGGGGGGGGTTTTTTTTTTTTGGTGTTTTTGTTCCTTCTCTCCTTGCCGGGGCTTTTTGCCCCCCATTGTTTTTTGTCTGACATACGCTTAGACATGACCGCTATGTCCATCTCTCGCTTTTAGACCAGAGTTTTTGGGGTTTTTTTTTTGGGTGTCTACTACTATTTCTATACTTTTAGTCGTTTGCAAAACCCGTTGACTAGGTATCAGTATCTGGGGTGGAATATCTGAAACACCTAAAATTTGTATTAGAACATTAACGACCTGATTACCGAAAACATTGGAAAAAATTATTGATGTTAAACAACTGTGAAATAAATTTGTGACTGACTCAAAACTTGTATATTCTTGACAGATAATCAAAACTGTTTTATAACTGTTTTAACTATTTTTTAAACTGTTTCTTGTTAGTGAACCACCGTTATTCTAACGCTTGGAGCGCGCTCGAAGCGGAGCGTCAGCTTGCCTATTAGGCAAGCCCGAGCGCACTCCCAGCGTTGCGCGACTAAGTTTAAAACAATATAACTTTTTTTTCGATTGTGGGCCATTTTTTTTCCAACTGAATATTTATGAGTATGTGTGAAAAGGTGAAGAAGACATTTTTTTTCAATTTGTTATAAACAATTGTGTAACAAATTGACTTAAATTAAATTATCTTGATTGGAAAAAATACACGGTCGAAAAGTAATCTGTGGCAATTACAATTACGTTTATTTCGCAAATATAGGTTTTGGTATTGGTATTGGTATTGGTATACGGACGATCTAATTGATCGTCCGTAATGAATAATTTGAAAAAAAAATGATAAAAAGCCTCAATTGTTTATATCTGTAACAAAATTTTTTTTTGCAAAATCTAACTGGATTTTCGTTTGAATTGTCAACAGCTATGGAAAAAATGCAGACGATCAAATTTGAATTTTCACGTAAATCAGGTACGTTTGAGAAATTCTGACCCGTGTAATTAAAAGTATCTCGGATACTTGTGGTATTTCTTGTAATCTAAGACCCTTAAAAAATATCTAGATATTCGGTACTTTTTCTTGAGTATGTTTAGAAAGTAAACACTCGTAGTTACGTACCTAAAGTATATACATATTTTCCCAATTTCGGTCAGGAATCTGCCATGCTGCATGATGGATGGCTCTCTCGTGTAAACCTGCTTGCCTATACGACGTGGCCGCGTGTGCGTACGTGCGAGTCACCGTCTGCATACGCGCCTCCTGGATTCGTCGTCGCTGTATTGCCTACGTGGGCGAGACCGTGGCCAGGATAACGTCTGTCTTTCTTCGTTTCGCGACCGAGGAGCCGACGGCCAAACCAGAATAGAAGCGGATCGCCGACCTGCCCCAACGTTAGTTGGGTTGCTTTCCGACAATAAAACGCCATGCCAGGTATAGTGCAGTCGTGTAGACGTTATCGATTCGTTCCGTTTCCGATGGGGTGGAAAATCCGCACATGGGGTCGCTGAATAATGCACGCTTTAGATTATAGTGTTATTGGGCGCGTATCGCAGACTGACGCCACACTAAAAAATGCATGAGGATCGCCGTCTTGCGGTGGGAGTGGTGCCGATACCTTGCAATTGTTTGCTTTTGTAAGTCTGGAGGTTTTCCATGCTTCTACGGCGGTATAAAATTGTTATTTATTCGGTCCTGAATCGAATCTTTATAAAGACTAAAAAAAACCGCATCAAATCTGACTATAAACGAGAGAGATAGAAATAGCGGTCATGTCGAAGCTTTTCGGTTATGTCAAACTTTTGACAATTGAATGTCATAATTATTGTAAAATAAATAATGGCTGTCATATAAGGTGACAGCTTTGACAATTAAATAAGGTTATAAATTGAAAATCTGTTTTGAATAGCTGATGATATAATGTTAAAACTTAGACTGACTACCTTCTATAAAAAAATGATGTCAAGTATTTCAATCAATTTATATATGTATATGCATGTAATATATATTCCCTTTGTTTTAGTAGCGCTTGCTGAGGGACTATCAGAAGCTGTCATCTAGTTATACTAATAGCAACCCGCAGCGAGTATGGAATGTGTTATTCCACTAGGTGACTGCTTCTGATCTGTTAGAAACTTAAATACAGTCAGAAAGTGCTGCTAAAACAAATTTATTATGTGGGTTTCCCAAGGAACCTAAAAACGAGTAAGAAGGATTTCACACAAAGCTAGGAAACAGGGAATTTATCTAACACGAAATTTTTAATTAAGACCTCTTAATTTAATTGTCTTAATTAATAAAAAATACAAAACTATAATCAAGTGTAGAGAATTGTCTATCAGAAACTAACAAATGAGACAGTACAAAAAACTACATAAATGTTGATAATGTAGTTGCCATTAAAGTAAATGAGGTTAATTAAATTTTTGGTGTTCAGTCTTGAAAATTATATTAAGTCAGGGTATTAAGTTATCACTAAAGCCGGCAGATCCGGGCGGCGGCTCATCTCAACGGGCCATATCTCAACGTAAATAACAGGGTAAGTTTAACACATCTCTTTCTAAATTGCAACAGTTTATTGTTTTCATGAATTTTGTTTTTGCACATACAAGTAGTATGTAGTAAGGTTATGGCCCGCCGCCCCGATCAGCCGGCTTTAGTTATCACAGTGCACAGTGGGTCATTTTCAGGCATTTCTGGCCAAAACTCAAATGAACCGGTTTTAACAGATTTCCGAAAAATGAGTAATGAACAAGCTTCTTTGTAAGAGTAACTGTTATACTTAGGGGAACACAAGACCCCGAACCTTATACCGGCTTGATTTGCGTTCTACGACTCGAGAACGAAACATGCATTACGTGTTAAAGTTGTGCAGTGAATATTTAAGTTTTTTTTGGACTGTGAATTTTTGGTTTCTTTATCTTCAACTGAATAAATCGACTATATCTGATACAGAACAAGGTAAGAGCTTTATCGTAAACAGTTAGTTGACTTTGTTTGTCATTTGGTACCTTAAGTTATAGCCTTTTATGGAGTGAGCGGTTTTTGCCGTGAATTTTGTTGAAAATGAAACTTTACATATTACACTTTACTCCCGCAAGCTTCCGCCTTGTATTTTTTTGATGATATTGAATGCAGTGCTCACAACATTTCCTGTTAATTGCAGCTGCCTATAGCTGCCTTTTTTTAAATAAAGACGTTTTGAATAAGTTGATACAGGTGGAAAACACCCAATTTTAGGAGTAGAAATGATTACTTATTATTGATATTGCAGCACTGATTTAGTTCAATTCATCAATTTGTTCACTAATCACTATTTCAAAGTGCAATTTACTCTAAATACACAACATCTCTAATGTATACTATCCTTTTCTTTTCAACCCCGTATAAGATAAGTAAACAGATGAAATTGGCAAACATAATACCTCTTATTTTGCGTTTCTTTCAGATCCTAGCGCCCAAGTTCGAAAGTATTAGAAGCAGAATGTATGTCCGAAGAATATTTAGTTCAAGTTAGACAAACTGTCTTCAATTTTTGCGATAAATTGTCGAGAAGGTGGCAAAAAAAGTAGAAGAACTGACGATTCAACGATTAAATTTATTTTTAAGATTGTCATCCTTTGATTTTGTAAATATCATTACATATTACAAATACAAATACATTATTAAAATGTTTTTTGAGATGAAATTCTATTAGTATTTGTAAAAGTTTCCACATTTTATCCTAGATTTCACAGTTTTATACAATTATTTCAATTTCTACCCCTGAAACCCACCCCTATTCATCGATGGATTTTTTAAATTGTTTATCCTGTAATCGCCAGCTTATATTGGGGCGTTTCCATGAGTTTCAGAATTTTGACCAAAAATTTTTAAATCTGACCCTCTGTGCAGTGGCAGAAATCTTGTTATATTTTCTTGTAATTTCCCTGAAAATATTAAATTATTGTGTAATAGTAGATTTCCAACTTCTATACAATTTTCCTCCTCTATTTTCTTGTAGAATGTTCGAAATCCTATAAATACATAAAATTGTTACCCGTTCGTGTAAACTTATTTATGTATACCAACAAAAAAAATCGTCTTCTGTAAAAGAACAAATAACATAAAATGAATTCATAGGCACAGTTACAGTTTCGTCAACCGACAATTATTGTCATAAAAGGTTTATCAAAACTGGTGATTAAACGGATTCTAACATTTATAAGTTTTCACAGCTTGATCAAATTAAGTTCGCATCATCGGTAACTTCGTTATTAGTAAATATACAGAAACTCAACTAAACCAGCAAACCTGTTTTGCGTTTTACGAAAAACGCAAATTTTATCTGTTTTTATTTTGTATGTGATATACGTACCTTCTTTTTATAAGTAATACCAAATAATAATTAAATCAAATACTTTATATATGTTATAATGTTTTTTTTTTACAAAAAAATATTCTGAAAAATACTTTTTTATTTGGCTGTTTAGAGTCAACATAACAAAATGTTTTGATTTAATAATATTCTAGATAAATTAAACTTTTTGGTAGATGCGATAGTTAGGATAACTCTTCTGAATATTAAAACGGGATTACTAATGGACTACCTAATATTCTAAAACTTAAAAGTTTCTCGAAAAACTTTGTTACTTGTTACCGAATATTTTGATTCGATATTATCTTTTAATAATAATCTAATAATCAATTCTAATAATTTAGTTATTATTAGAATGCTTTTATATACAGAGTTCAGGTCAGATCTTTATTTACATCCGGATAAATTAGAACAATAATAGAAATTCGAAGCTCCAGGTACTGAGGCTTGTAACCGTGACTCTCAAGTTACGATAACTGTACTTTTGTATGAAATGTATCCTCCACTATAAAAAGATAAAATAATGAGGCAAAGTGGTACATATTTTTTTTATAGCGGTAATTAGAAGTTGAACTAAATGTTCCATTTCGTGTACAAGCATTTGATGAGTATTGCTCTGGTTCAAAAATTGAACTTGGTCGATTTTAATGACGACGAAATGACATCTTTTTTTTTTGTAAAATCTATTTGTGAAAAAAAAACACGTGGCTGAAAAATAAAGAGATATTTGTCCGTTAAATCAGTTTCGTGTATGAAAATACGATGCAATTTAATATCTATTGACGTAATGTATTGATGACAAAATAAATAATTAAAAATAGTTGTGATGATTGATCGACACCTTCACACTAAATTTAGCGTCCCAGTTACTTGTTTAATACATATTTTTTTATATGGCTGACAGATCCGTGGTCTCTAGCCAATATTGAAAAAATACTGTACACCATTAATGACTATGTTGTTAACGTCAACAGCATATTTTGGAAACTATCTAGTCAATATTTACTCATATCAAAGGAAATATTTAGAAAATGGCTTTCAGCTCTTTAAGTTAAGTATTATTATCTTGAAGGTAGTCAGTAATAGTAGCTAAACAAGTATGTGTCACTAATTGTATAAAGTCGTATGTAATAATCTTTAATAATATTTTATAACGAAGACGTAAAAAAATACGTCAACCAAAATTTGGAAATGGTACATTTAGAATGTAGAAATAATATACGTTAAAGTGTTAAATTGGCTTAAACGGCAGGATTTTAATAAAAAACATTTGTTTGAACATACACATCGTATGTTCAAACATCACAAATAAGGATTTTGTATTTCAATCTGTGTTATACACTAGAAATTGTAAATTTTAGGTGAGGTGGTGATATCTTTTAAACAAGGTCGTCTTTTTGAACCCAACAATTTGCAAAATCATTTGGAAATTGTACGGTATCTACATTTTGTGATAAAAGTGGACGTGAGTAATGAAATCATTTAATTTCATTTTAACTACCTGACAGATGGTTTTGTAAGTAGTGGGGATGGTTGTTTTGGCGGTCTGAAAATGACGGACAAACGATCTATCGTTCGAAAACATTGGAATACGAATTTTCAGGAATATGCGACCACCAATTGATTTTTGGATGCGAAAAATATTTCACCTTCAAGGCAATCATCAAAGTAACATTGCATCGATGTACAAGGTTAGTTTCCTTGTCCAAGTTTAGAATCTGACAAGTTATTGCGAGTTTATTATTGAAATTCGAATAAAGTTCCTGAGACAAAATTTGTAGATTTTTACATACGTTTTTATATGTTGCTAAGAGAAAAACCATTGAACTGATTGAAAACCATTGATCAGAAATGAAACTGAACCAAATAAATGGAACACTATATTATTAATTTTTACATATTCTGATTCCCCAAAGTTTTCTCATTTTGAAGATATATAATATGAATATATTTGCATGAAAAGGTCGCAAAATATTTAACTTAATAATATTGAAAAAGTAGTTGGCCACAACCGATCAAAGCTGCCATTGACCACCGCATGCGGAAAAACAAGAACATTAGCAAAAAGGTAACTGAAAAAGTATTGAGCATTGTAGCAGTAAGAAATTATTTAAATAAGTTTGATGTGTGTATAGGTAAAGGCGGAACTGCCCAGTGGCCTCCAACCAGCCCAGACCTTACCCCTTTGGACAGAATTTGGGACTATAAAGATACTAACGCAAATTTGGATGCATTGAAACATACATTTGAACAATTCATATCAAATTCAAATGACCTTAATCCTAATTTTTATAGTAATTTCAGTTTCTAAAATTACCGAGGACTATACGAAGTAGGTACCTATGTCCTAAGTACAGCATTTGTGATTATTTTTATTTATTTTCTGAGAAATTAGATTTAGTGTTTTTTTTTAAATTCTGTTTTTTGTCTTAAAATTTGTTTACCTAAACTTAAATTTTATAATTGTTATTATTTTTGTAAAATAAAATCCGGTGACGCTAACTACCTATTTTCTAACTACCAATAATAAACTCGGAATAACTTGTCCAATTATAGAAACAAAACCTGTACAAAAAAAAAAATCATGCCTGCATTCGGCACACACATACATACATATGTACATACAGACATACATTAATGTACTGTATTTCCATTCTAAATTGAAAATAGGTAGAAAAAAGCAAGGTTGTCAGATATATTTTCTAAAATTGCTAAGCTCACTATACAAGTATACTCCATATTTCAGTAAACTGTTAGTTCGTGACGTTCTTAGAAAGCTCGTTTGGAAATATTTTAGAAAAATACATAGATATAAATTTATTAGTTAGCATTAAAATAGAGCTCTTAAAATTTCTGGAAAAAATAATTATATAAATTAAAACAACTTTATGTATATTACTATACTTAAGAAAATTTTGAAGAGCCGGAAACTGGAATGCCGATCCAGTATACTATTGGATTGTTTGTATCCAATACTCCTTAAATACTTATTCGGTCCACTGTGCCATAAAATTTTTACGACGTCGTTAAAATGATTTACGACTTTAGGAATTCCGACTTGTTTAAGACGCCAGTGACGTGTATGTCAGCTAGGTTTATTAACACAGACAATTTTTTTAGATTGTCTGGCTAAATGAGCATTATTTAGAGCAAATTATATTACAAATATTAAGAGTTTTGTATGCAGGCTAATTTTAATCTCCTATATTGATTTGAATGAAAAAAATTATTTCACAATTTTCGGATTTATAAAAGATATATGCACGCCCATGGAATCATAAAGTTGCACCGCTTTTGTTCCCCAGGCGTATTTATTATTTTCAATTAAAAATAGAAGGACTATACGTTTTCTATTCCGGCAAACGTAATGGAATGCCTCACGAGGCATTTTTCTCCCCGAGGAGGAAAATTGGGCGCGAAACGCCATGTGCGTGCTCATATTATGCGCAGATCAACCTCCGGCCGCATCCCACAGTGTCGCATTCCTCATATTAATTTATTATTACGATTTTATTTATTATTCGCGGCGGTGCAAATTGTCGGCGCGGCCGTGGCAGCAGCACGCCGGCCGGGCACAAAACGAAAAAAGGGCTCAACCCGTTGGACGGGCTTGGCTCGCGAAGCGAGTACTAAGCCGGCTAGATCGCGACTTTCTTTTGTTTTTTTTTTAAATTCTAACCGTTGCGCAGAGGAGAGAGGCACGAACGAACTCCATAGCGACAACCATCTCCGGCAACCATATAATATTTTTGTGACCGTTCGTGCTGCGTGCAATTTTACAAGAGTAGAGGTCAATATTATAGTTTCGTTGGATGTTCGCAGTATGATTCTATTTAATTCGAATGTGCCTCTAATTCTTTTCCTCCGTTAAAAAACTTTTTTTAACTTTGTAGTGTAGATACTTTGGAAGAATTTCTCTTTGGAACTTATGCCTTCACATTTCTAATTCAACTTCTCTACGATGTTGTAACGCATATAAAATAATTTTCAAATGGTTGAGGAAGGTTCTCACCTTGGAAATTCACAAATATTCACATTTTGAAGTACTGATTCTCCGAAAATATGTAAGACATGCAAGTTTTAGTCCTATTTGCGGGAAAAACTGCAGCATTCCTTACACAGCGCTAGTCGGAAGTCCCCTCCCCTCCTCGTACCTTTTGAACGGTCATACTTAGACTAATGCAATTCGTAGAGAGAAGATAAACGGATGTAAGGTTCTCTACTAATGGTAACAGGTGATGTAATCGTCATAGATGACGTCTCATGGCCTCTGTGACCAATAACTTTAAAAGGGACCCTGGCACGATACATCTTGCCTTGGAGTTTGGATGGATTAAATAAATAAACACTAAAATTTCAGTTGAGCGTTCAATTACAACATATTCAAATGACCGTCTCTGGATAAGTGTCAAAAAAGTTTTTTTGTTTTTTTTTTTTAATTCCTCGTTTATATGATACGTTGTTACAGGTAATTTATATCTTGAATTTTTAGTTTAATTATTGTTTAACGAGACATGTAAGTGAATAAATAAGCCGAATGTCAAACTATAGTACATAAGGTGTTGAAAAAAAAAAACAAATTTCACCCATACAAATAAGACAAATAAGAGAATCAACATTCCGATGCCGACTTCGACCGAAGACTGAAATTCTGCGAAAATATGTCCACTAAAATTGGCTATGTAACAAACTTCAACAAGTACTATGTAAAAACAGTCAGACTATGTAAAAACAATTTGTTTTAGTAAAGTACTTTCTACCTCAATGGAAATATTAACACTCAAAATGTGAGGTACTGGAGTGACAGAAATCCTCACATGTTTAGTGAAAAACATACAGTTTCTAGCAAAAGTAAATGTCTAGGCAGGTATTCAGGGAAACCACATAGTTGGGCCTGGTAAATGGATTGGACGACGAAGTGCGATAGAATGGTCAGCTCGGTCACCGGACCTCACACCTTTAGAATTTTTTCTGTAAAGGGGTATCTTAAATCTAAGATTTACGCTGCAGAACCTGGCAGTATTGATGTTTTAAAACAACGAATTGTTGAAGAATGAAGGGAAATTTCCGCTGCCGCATTTGAAGGAGTTCAACAAGAGTTTAGCCATAGGATGTTTTACTGTCAGGGAGTAGATGGAGCATATTTTGAACACTTAGTATAAAATCCTGGAGTGGGTACTGGAACCTTCGGCGTACAAACAAAAAACTGGACGTTTTCCACGAAACACCGAACTACTACACTTTTCTCGACGCGCGTTTCGCCAACCAAGTTGGCATCTTCAGGAGAAGATTAAAACTTTAACCACTTTAAACCAGTTTTAATCTTCTCCTGAAGATGCCAACTTGGTTGGCGAAACGCGCGTCGAGAAAAGTGTAGTAGTTCGGTGTTTCGTGGAAAACGACCAGTTTTTTTTATTTAGTATAAAAGTTGGTTCTTGAATCTTGACTAATTAAACGTTAAACTAAAATTTTAGTGTTTATTTATTTAACGCATTAAAAATACACTAATAACTAACAAAATTGTCATCCCCCTCCGGCGATAAGTTATTCAGTCACAGTGGCCCTGGACGTCGTCTATGATAATTACAAAATTAAATATTTTGCAAAATAAAGATATGGTATAAATCATACATATTGTATCATAACTTTTTGGGAAATGAAAATATTCAAAAACGGTATTTGAAAAAAAAATGTTCGAAGTATCATGACGCCTCGCGTCTTCAATTTTTCTTCTTGCATGCTTGTATACACTGTCTGATAAAAAACGCCGCGAGCCATAACTCCGTTATTTGTAGCCTGATGTTAAAAAACAAAAAAAAAACAGATGAAATGGCTCTAAAGGAACTATAAGTGAGACTACTACAGTATTTTTCAACTTTTTTTTCTGAAACGCGACAGTCAACTTTTTTTCAAATGGCAATATAGGATTTTTTGTAAATTATCATGCACATTTGTTTTCTAAATCCCACGATGTATAACAAATTGACTTTTGTGAAACATTTATTGCAGAAAAAGTGCCAAAATATTTGTCATGATCGCAATCGGCCCACATGTCCCAAAGATAGTTGGAAAAGGCCTCAACTTTAGAGTTAAAAAGAAAGATGTTTTTAGTGGTATTAAAGAGTTTTAGAGAATTGTTAAAATGGTATATTGTAAGTTTTTTGATTTTAATTAATATAATTTTAATTTTTATAATATGTTACTATTCTTAAGAAATGTATTTTTTACTTTATTAATAATAAATTTATTTTTTATTTGATTTCTTGTGGGAAGAGAAGAGAGTATATGGCAAGGTAAGTATAGAGTTTACAGTTACCTAAAAATTTTAATTTTGAATTATAAAAAATATTTCCGAAAAATGTTAACTGTTGATAGATATTTGTAACTTTTTAGGTAATAAACTTTGCTTCCTTTTTTCTTTTTGTAATATTCCGTTTATTTTTAAATCCTTTTTACAATTGCAAACCTAATAACGATTATGAAAAAGCTTTTTAGTTTTTGAAAAATTTGTAAATTGTCGTTCGAACTGCGGCGCGGCGTCCTAGCGGCTAACTCAGGCCTCTCCAACCAACACGAGCACTCGATGCCGGCGCGCACCGCGGTGCTGCACTTCGCAGCACCGGTGCCTGTCAGGTCCACTGCTTCTCACTTCTCACTCGTCCGCAGCACAGCCGCCTTGGCGCAGACAGCATCATATTATTGCATTTAATTCCCTGCACCTGAGTTGGAGAGGCCTGGGCTAACTGATACCAAATTTGACTAACCTAATCATGTATGCCGTGGAAAATAAAAAATAATACAACAAAGCAAATAAATGTCATTCCAGCGTCCGCGTTCCCGTATTTTTTCGCATTCTACTTTATGTAATTTCTGCATTAGGTTATTTTTTGTGAAATAAGCTTAGGAGAAAAAAAATTTTTCACAAAAGTCAATTTGTTATACATCGTTGGATTTAGAAAACAAATTGCATGGTAATTTACAAAAAAAAAATCCTATATTGCCATTTGAAAAAAAAAAGATGGACTATCGCGTTTCAGAAAAAAAAGTTGAAAAATACTGCAGTAGTCTCCCTTATAGTTCATTTAGAGCCATTTCATCTGTTTTTTTTTGTTTTTTAACATCAGGCTACAAATAACGGAGTTATGGTTCGCGGCGTTTTTTATCAGACAGCCGGTATGTATCAAGTTTTAGTCTCAGATTATAGGAAGATAATATTTTTTGCAAAATACAATTTCCTTTAACCGTTTACGAATAAAATGAGGTGGAGATAAAACAATCACCGGGTACATAAATAGTTGAACACCTCTGTATTCCCTTTGCTGGTCACCGCCATTGCCGCCGCGCCGCCAGGAGAGGCTTGCGAAGACCGGTTCGTCCAGCGCTTATCCCGACACCTGTCATATTACAATACGTTTTAATGATATTCCGCCGGCGTCGGCGAGAGGACGCCGCCTCCACATGGCGTAATTTCAATTTAATACTGACCTGTCGATGCTAAACGTCACAGACGGGCACTTGTTGGAAAAGGTCCGCCTTTGACACGCGGCAGATTTTCCGGGGAAATATCGCCCCGGAGCCGTGCATCGGACGTGTCACGCCGCATTGCCTGTCGTCCTGTCGAGTATCCGATATTGTTTACGTAAGGCGAATAACAAGGAAATCCAATCAGTTTTCTTATCGATTCGATCCATAGCGTGTCATTGGCGTCTCCTACCCTGCCCCAGTGAAGTGGTTTCGATATAACGAATCGTGAATTGACAGATGGGAAATAAACAAATTGATACATACTAACAAATTATGAGTAAACAAATAAAACAAGGAAATCCTGATTAAAAATTAACGAATAGGTCCAGAATAGACATATCCATAGCTTCCCTTCATCTTAAAAAATTGTAAAATCAAAGAATATATGTACGTCACATAAACTAACGGTTTAGTAAGATTATCGCTGTTCATAATCACATCTACTCACTGTTTTACTCTGTGAAGATTAGGGAACGCCAGTATTTGTACAAGGTTTTTCCTTATAATTTGCCACCACTTTAAAACGATTATTTCTTGATATGGAAAAAAAAGATAAAGACAAAAAAGTTGCAGGTTTTTCCTGAAAATTTTTTATGTTGACAAAAAAAACAAAAAACGGTCGCCAAATGAAAAAAAAAACAAAAGGTTATAGTACTTTTAAATGGGACACCCTTATTGTAACATTTTTTCAAATCAACTTAATTTTCACATTCCAAAAATATATAATATTTACATACATATGTATATGTTTGGATCAGCCGTTTTTTGAGTTATTTCATTTTAAATAAATTAGTTTTGGTAGCCGTGCGTGGTGATTTGACATATTTTAAAAAAGTGACGTTTTATCACAATGGCTAAGAGCACTATAGAAAACAAAACAAATACACTGTACTTTGACATTATATTATAAATAGAAAGTTACAGAAAAATTAGGCTTCATTAAATAAAAGTTGTTACCATAGTGATCCAGTGCGATAAAACTTTACATTTCGAATACCAGGGCTAATTAGACGGAATTATTTAAAGTGAAGTAACTCGAAAGTGACTGGTCCAAACACAGACATATTAGATATTTTTGGAATTTAAGTTGATTTCAATAATGTGACGGTATATAGGGTGTTCATTTAAAAAATAACGTATGTTAACCTTTTTAACATTTTGTTAAAAGTTTGGAAGCAATTAAATAAAAACATATTACATCATTATACCTAGTTTTCGGAAGGTGGTCTACGAAACAGTAACACAGTTAAAATGTTGGCGTACGGATTTTTCCCCCGTAAAACTTCCTTCCTAAACTCTCCTAGTGCATAAATAAGCATTTATGCAAAGATCAAAGACGTTAACAAAACTATCGTACTTTAGTTTTGAACACAAAAATGTTCACTGTTTACTCTATTCACACTGAATATGAAAGGTATAAAAAATGCTTAAATGAAATGAATTATGAGATTTATCATTCATATGAATGGTATTTATATCTACCCCATACCTCAAGCAACATCTCGAGTTTTTTATAATCTAGTTTAGATTTAAAAGCAATGTAAATCTGTAAAATAGACATGGTGGTACAAAATAGTGGAAACACGTATTATCACCACACTTGTAATTCTAGAAGGTCCACTTCATTTAGAATACTAGGTTTATTATATTAGTAATCCTTAAGGACGGTCGACCTAACGCAATACAGTTAGAAAGGGTGTCACGTAACCACGAGGGAACGAACTTAAATAAGATCCTGAAGTTACCAGTTAATTCGTTCACTTCCTCATTTACTTTATCGTATTGATGACACAGTTGCCATGCCCAGTGTTGGCTTACAACATTGAAATATAATTAAAATCGTATATATAATTTTGGTAATTAATTAAAAAATTCATATGAACAATTATTTTTATCAAAATGTGTTTGTTTATGAATCTTGATCAATTCTCTTTATACTACTTTACACTACTAAGGGAAAGAAGAAAATATTCTAGTCTCCCCATCATATTCAGTTTGCATTGCACTGGTGAAAGGCATGCTATATTTTCAAAAATTTTCGTTTCAGGTATAAACAAAATCAAATTTTTATAATTTACTCCTTTGCGTTGGATTTATTTAGTTTTTGTTTACATTGTGTTTTCACCCCCACTCACTCTGTTACAATCTGTTAAAATGAAGAGGAACGATTTGTATATTTATGTTTTACTTTACTCCGTTTTCGAGTTGAAATTTTTGTCTTTTTTCTTCCTTAAATATTCCGTTTAAAAATATAGTTGGGATACGAAAAAAAAACATTTTCCGTTTCGTTTGTTTTGAACCTGAGGTACGTACATACACACTTACATATATATGTGTGTGCGAATGCCAAGGTAAATTAAATCGAGACATTACGACTGATTTACACCGCCTCAACATAAACTGAAAATAAAGTTGCACCTTTCCCCGGGAATTGCTCCCATCATAAACTTTGATGTGCGGATTTAAATTACTCGCTAACATCTTTTTGCGCCTTTTTCGCGTTCGTTTTGGGAAGCTTGGCCGCGCCGCCGCCGCCACCGCTGCGGGGGGAGGGGTCGGAAGCAGCTGCGTACGTCGGCGTTTCGAAATTTTTGGAATTCTCAACGGGGCGGAGCGCGACAAGCTATTTATGTGAAGCCGACACGATTTAATCATTAAGAAAGGGAATGAGTCGTTTCTAATGTCTATCATTTATTGGAGGGAGCAGTGGCGCCGCCTTCGTTGGTTTGTAGGGAAGCCTTTAAGGACCTCAGAAGTGAAAACGGACGTGACAACGAAATCGTATAACTAGAAAGAGCTTTAACATCAAATATCTGAGTTTCACATAAATTTGCAAACAATGCGAGAAGTGGAGACCACTTTTGCTATTGGTCAGTGCATTGCCGCTGGGACGTCGATATTTATTGATTTTGTCAGTAAGTGGTTGTTCTTGTCTCCCATACCCGTCCCTCGTACTTTAACTTGCGTTGTCTTTATTTATGTGCCAAACAAACAAATGTAATGTATTACCATACACCAAGCTCCTTCTAGTTCCATGATTTCGTTGGGATGTGACCTATCATGATGTATTTGTGCTAGAGGACCTCAAAGTTGCACTAAACTCGAGGCCCAAACTGGTGGTACAGAGATGTTTCGTTTGTTATTGCATTTAGAAAGAGGAGTCCTATGATCAATATCATTGTTCATCACATCACCACCGATAGATATTCGAATTGTTGTTCATCACATCACCACCGATAGATATTCGAATTCATTGTTCAATGATATTGATCATTGAAATCTTGATTTCAATCGCAATCACCAATGAATCACGTCTGCATCAAAAAGGTCCCTGTACTTCTTGGCAATTGAGGATATGCATTACAAAAGATAAAATAGTCTCCGTTTTGAATAATATGATAATCTCATAAGTTCTTGGTTTTATCTGACTAAGATTAAAGTGTGGTGCGCTCATTGTTTTACCTTATGACCATTGATTATGATGACATATGTATATTATGTACAAACAGATGTGTATTTTCAATGACTCCTCACGCTTCATAATGTAGTCACATAAAACATACATAACTTTCAGGAGTTCACTACACAAATATTAAAAAAAAAAACACACTCTGCAGAGCTAATAATTCAATTCAAACCGTTATTGCGTCAATGTTGTATAAATAGCTATTTATACTATCAACAATTAATTAATAACTAATATATTATTAACAATTGGTTTTGTTTCCAACATGAAGGATGGGAGAAAAAAAGAGTTTGTCTTGGAGGGATAATGCGAAAACATGATGGATTTGAATCCAGTCGGTTTATGAGCACATAGGGATGTATGTATATACAGGGTTAGTTTCTATAATAGTCTTTATAAGTTAGTTAATGGGAGTTTATTATTGACATTAGAAAAAAGTTCAGACAAAAGTTGTAGATTTTTGCATATATTTTTATATGATATAAGATAAAACAATTGACCATTCAGAAACCATAAAACTGAACCTAAGTTTTGTTTTTCAAACGGAACACCCTGTATATAAATTCAGTCAAATTATGAAACCTAACTAACCCTATAGGTACATACATTTGTAGATAAATATAAAAGTGTTACATGTACGCATAAATTACGTATAACACACACATAGATACTAAATACGAGATTTTAAGATATTAAATACGAGATTTTATTGCCCTATTTTTCGTAATCGCTGTTATTAATAGTGTATCAGATAAATAGTAATAATACGCGCTGTTAAAAAATAAAACAAGGATGTGTTGAAATATACATACATACATATGTATGGATGACACATTTTTTTAAATCTGTTTGCCATCGAAAATAGAATAAAAATTAATAAAAAGCTATCCTTAGATTCAACATACAGTGTTTACATATCGTTAAGGTGGTGGTGGGTGGTACATACAGGGTGTCCATTTTTCGATGTGTTTGCATTGGTAAATTCTAAACCGCAAGACATATACGAGACCGGTTAAAGTTGCTCGTTTTATGGTAATTCCCAATAGTTCGAATAAATACTCAAAAAACCAAAAAATGCTATCTTGGATTTTTACTCGCAAACAGTAAGACTTAGACAAAAACTCTTCGAATAAAAGTTGCATTGCATTTTGTTTGCTACCAAAGGTTTGTATATTTACAGTTATATTTTTTCTACGTTAGGCGTCGCGACGCTCAATATTTGTTTGTTTTTTTTATAGCCACCTGTATTTTTTGGTTTAGAAATCGACTTACTCCATCTCATTTATACAACACCGACAAAATGTTTTCACCGAAAATCATAATTTCGACGGCACGCGTCGCAATCCCATCGGAAGAGTGTACACCCTGTATATGGACATGTCGGTGGACACATATCCTCGGCACTTGTCCCCGTGTTAATTTGTTTGGCATCCCCCTCTGGTACGGTAATAAACGGCCTTGGTAGTAAAATTAAATTTCTTACGGACTTACACGTTCAGTTGAAAAATGCAAGTAATGTGACCTGCGGCTACGCAGTTTCCCACATCTGCGACTAAAAATTTTACAATGGATAAGCAGGACGCGTTATTGACGACAGGGAGACACGTGTCTGGCCGAGGTTTAGCGTTTAGCACCCACAACAGTTTCATATTGCGATACTAAAAAAAAAGACAGGAAAAATAAATTATGGGCGATCGAAAATGGAAATAGGATTGAAATAAGTTGTGCGACTCGCCGAATTTTTGGTATTTGGTATTTTTGGAGTTTTTAAATTTCCGCTATATAAAATAATCTTTATTGACATCTTGATTTGACATCAAAAGGTTTTGTGAAGTTTGCTTTCAAGTGATGAAAGTTAAAATAGAAACAAACACTTATGTAGGTAAATAAATACTTCAGTTGAAGTCCGATTTATACGAGTTTTTTGTTGTTATTGATCGTAAATCTCTGCACATTTTCAATATAACTACTATTTTATAACTGGAAGTACTAGCCCTCTATCATATTTTTTTAACCATTCTGTCAATCTTCAATTGAAAATACTGAATGGAAAAGGTAATATGAACCACTGTAAATACACAAATTTTGAACAAAGATTAACATTTATATTTAATTCCAATGGGCCATGTCGAACTGGGCTCCAGTTTTACGTTTTATGACCCCAATTTTCAAATTGTGCATACAAAAAAATACTTTTAAAAGTAGTGTAGTAATGTGAATCATTAATTTAATTTCTTAAGGAACAAAAAAATTTGAGAAAGATTATAAAGAGTGATAACATACGATGAAAACTATTGACTTTGGACAACTGCAGTGACGTCTTTGATGAAAATCTATGCCCTATTTTTTTATTACATATATCTACTCTGTTTTCTTTGCATCGATCGCTTTAAACTCTGCTTCGTATGATGTTGATCTGCAAAAACTGATAAAGGTTTTGAATCCCGTACGCAAATTACTAGCCGACGATAAAAACTAGCAGCAAACGTCTTGGTCGTGGTAATAATTATAGTTTTCTACCCGGTAAAAGTAACGTTAGCGTTAATTTGCCCACAACTGTACTTCTCACGGATCACGCCACAAATTTCTGCATGGTTACCAGATACTACGGAAACTCTACACCTTCCATGCGATCCGCATATATCGATATATGTAGGCACATACAAGTACATGTTTTTTTTCGTGAATTTTATTAATCTTTCCATCTCTTGCTTCTTCCTTCTTTTCCGTTTACGACGAAGATAATCTTTCATAGCACATGCTTATATCGCAAGATAAAAAATTCCTCAAAGTATACCGTGGAATCGATCCCACTTGTCTTGAACTATTACTCTTAGAACACACCTTCTGAACTTTTTTATTATTAAGAAAATTACGTTACTGTCGTTGTCATTGCATAATACATCTGAA
Source organism: Aromia moschata (assembly GCA_029963805.1). NCBI lineage: Eukaryota > Metazoa > Arthropoda > Insecta > Coleoptera > Cerambycidae > Aromia > Aromia moschata. The sequence goes on from JAPWTK010000629.1 coordinate 112,481, forward strand.
ATATACACCTAAGAATCTAAATATTATAAACTAGCGACCCGCCCCGGCTTCGCACGGAAATATAAAAAATGGTTATTGTGGGTTATCCCTAAGAGATAGACATATACCATCGCGGACTTTTTTGTAGACCTTTTTAAGGTGTACAATACTGTAGTACATTATTTTGATCTCTCTCGTAGGGTTCAGCCAGCGTTTGCAATGTAGGCGCAAAAAAATGTGTTTATTTACATCACATTAGAAACCTCTAAAATTATCAGTGTTTCTCTACTATATTATACATGTATTATACATATAAACCTTCCTCTTGAATCACTCTATCTATTAAAAAAAACGTATCAAAATCCGTTGCGTAGTTTTAAAGATCTGAGCATACATAGGTAGTAGATAGATAGATAGGGACTGACAGCGGGAAGCGACTTTGTTTTATACCATGTTATGATTATGATTTAAACTAAAACTTTGGTGAGCACATGGAATTCCCACCATGTGCTTACCAATGCTAATCTGAAATTTATTTGTAATTCAAACCCGTAGGTCTTCTGAATTTTCTAAAGGGGTTTTGAAAACCACGTTTTTTATGTGTAGCCATAAAAGAAGTCGCACGGCGGGAGATCACAAGACCACATTCAGTCTTAGATGTTTTTTACCAATGGTTACGTGAATTGATGCGCCATCCTGTTGAAAGTAGCCTCGTAGCATATCTTCATTGTCTAATGAGTTTACAAGTTTAAATTTTCTAAAATTTCATTACAGTATCGTACGCGTCCCTTGGACTACTATTCAATTAATAGTGTAATAGTCATACAATCTGATTCTAAAGTATACGAGTACGAAGCAGATGGAATTAAATAAATAATTAAAACTGCACACCTTACGTCGGTAAAAGTTTCAATGGTCTGGCTTACTTTTCACCAAGGTCACCTCGTCATTTTTCTGAAAACTAGAAACGGTACCTGTTCTGTTAAGTAAAACATGCCTTAGGGATCAAAGGACCCAACGGCCAAGAGTCCACATATGGGTGTAATTGACTCGGCGACTATTTATTAGTGTTTAACATTATCATTAATAATTATATATGTATATCAGCAGCCGTCAACTTACCGTGATTCCTAATCTGAAAGAGCTTTCTCTTCCACAACTGACCCCGTCATCATTCATAGAATCCAGTGGGGGGCCTTTCTCGATGATTTTCCGCTTGAACGGGTCTTCATACAGTTATCTTCATGCAGTTATGTACATATGCATGTGTCAGAGTTTCCTCTTCTGATCTCCGACGACATTGCTGGTTGACTGCTTGGTGGGAAGATATAAATAGTACCATTTCTTTTCAATCTATAAATAATTGTCTATACTCTTCAAGTATTTTATTTTATAAACTCCTAAAATACTACTAAAAAAAGTTTTAGTAGTATTTTAGGTTAACCTATTTTTTCTTTGGGTATATCTCACCCTAAATACTAAGCTCCTCTCAGGACCTGTGCGGAAGAAAGTGGCTATTATTATTATTTGCATAGCACTGAGCGACTTAATTATTTCGGTAACGCATTTGTTTACAGTTCTAGAAACCCAGAAAACTCAGAAATTACCAAATCTAGGGCATGTGCGGTTGGATTGGCATCTTCATCCCACCTATACCTAGTATATTAGTGGTTGCATATCAAACCCTGGCGGAAAAGCGAGACAAAAAAACCCAGGAAAAACGAAGGGTACACGAAAACGTGCTTTACCCCTCCTCCCTCCCCTTTAGCCCCGTATAGCTGAAATGATCAAGTGACAAGAGCGGTTTGAGTTTTATTTTTGTACTGAAAAGATTAATCGTTTCTATTAAAGAATACATATATTTTCATAATTGGAACAGATATTCATATACATACATATATGTATGTACATATGTACATATGGATACGAGTAGCGCTGCAGTAAATACATACAATTTATTGGTTAATATTCAAAATAGTCAGGGTATTATTCATAATAGCTGACTATTTAACAGCGATGGTTATAAATAATTAATTGTTCATTATGCATATTCTTCGAATTATTTGCATTTACCGTAACATCTACAAGAAATCCATATTACTATAAGTACAGTCTCCTAGAAAATGTCTTCCTTTAGAATAAAGTTAAAAACTTATTTGTTTTTCATTAAATTAATAGTAAGCTATCGAATGTGCTTGAATACAAATTATGTGTATATCAGTTGATTTATGTTCACATGTAATTCAAACCTGTGGTAATATAGACATCCAAAAAAAAAACGTCATAAACTCTGGTTATGTACGAGAGAGATGGAAATATCGGTCATGTCTATGCTTTACGGTTATGTCAAACTTTTGACAAGTGACTGTCACAATTTGTAAAATAAACAATGGCTGTCATATGATGTGACAGTCTTGACAAGTAAATAAGGTTATAAATTCGATTAAGAATAGAAAACCGTCTTTTTTTTCTCGGCCAATTTTGATGACTTTTTTTTGGTTTTGGTATGACGTAGGTAAAAGTATAAAGTTAGAACCGTATGTTTTTTTTAATGTTAGAGTTTGATAAAAACTTTTGGCGACATTCACTTCTGCTTCCAAAATAACTTAATTCAAAATTGACAGCTAACATCTGGCAACCGTCAAATTTGTGATTTTCCAAAAAATATTTAGAAAATGGCCTAAATTGTTAATATTTCGAAAAATGTCACTAAGAAATTATGTTCCTAATGAAGAAGTGACGAATGAAGTTTTTGATTCACTTCCGTAACTAACTCGTTTGAAAACATTTAAAACGCTTCAAAGTAGTATAAAGGCTGCCATTGCAATGCATACTGCGCTAATAATATTGGTAGGTATAGTTGGTTTTGAAGATTATTGATATTCATCGAAAAAAAGGCACTGTCTGGATTATTTTCCAATTTCCAAAAAAATCGCACATTGTTTTTCAACTGTTTTTTTTTAAACTTTATTTTGTTAGTACAAAAATGGTTTTAATTACAATTTGGCTATCTTAACTACTTAAAAGTAACAAACAATAAATAAAACATTAAAAAAAACTTAATATGCAAAAGAATCAGTAATAGCCATGGAATACCGTTGCATGCTGCCTAAACCTGATGAAATGAATGGAAAATGAAGGATGTCACACATAGGTGTAAGATTTGGGTTCATGAAATGAATTTACGATTCGTATTTCAAGAATCTAGTGGTTGACGTGGTTTACTATAATGACCCTTGGCAATACGGCTTAAAAATCAATCCTAAACATTATAACTTTTCATCTTATTCTTATCGGTAAAAGTAATAAAAAAATATATAGAAATAAGTTCAGCAAACTTGAACTCGGCATTTCCATATAGGTGCATAAATACAACGGTTTTAATGTACGTGGTTGTAACAAATTATAGTGCCTAGCTCCATTAGAAGGCGGTAAACTGTTTTCTATACGCCAACATTTCATTGATAGATCAAGTCGTTAATATTTATTAAACATTAATTAATCTCGTGGCAGACACACGGGCATGTTACTCGAAACGAGGAAGTCTGCAGCAGATAAAATGCAACACCTCTTTGTGTATACCTACATGTGTTCGCAGATAAATTATTGTAGTTATTGTTATTGCAATAAGTACATGATCATTTCCTACATCTTTCGTCATGCGTTAAAGCATATGTATGTATATCCGTGTTATCCCTGACTAAATGAAGCGTTGTACCTTTTTTAAGGTGTGACCTTGTTCCTTTATTCACTCATCGTTACTAAACCATTGTGGGTTTGTTATACTTCTGTAAAACAATCCTCAAACAGTGCAATTGTGTTTTGTCGTTTTGCATTTTTTATATGGTAATAAATAAACATATTACTAACTGAAAATCGGAGATGACGTCATCAATATATTTTTAAATGGAAATCCGGGATTTTCTTTGTTTTGAGTTCTTATCAATAGATATAACATTATACCACGCATTAATTTCCTTTATTTAAATTATTGTTGAGTACGTTAAACTATAAATAATAACACCAAAACAGGCTGGGATATACTTACATATTTATTATAGAATATGAATTATTGTGAGTGATATAAACTGTACACGTTGGAGGTTTGTCACATGTTCAATTTGAAACAAACATGGCAATATTAAAATACAAGTTTAGGTAATATAATAGTTAAAATAATACGAAGGTCTCAGTACCTACTCCAAGATATCAAACTGCAAAAAAATTATAGACATTGACGAGAATTTCATATTAAATTGTGTGTAAAAAATTAAAAATTTTTTTTTTATAAAATTTGATTTTTCTAATGTTTAGAAAAGTTCTATGTATATCGAAATATTGATTCAATTTATGAATAGTTGAGAATAGAAAGTGGGACAAGTACAAATTAACAAAAATAATACTTAAAATATAAAGTTAACGGAAGATGAATGGAAGATAGAGGATCTATAAGACATCCAGGGGAACGAAACGAAGCTAGCAGGTAGTTATCATACCACAGGGTGCGTTAACGTCTGAGCGCTATATTGAGGTGTTACAGGAACATTGCATGCATTTTGCACAATTACTCGGTCAAAACTTCGTGTTTATCTACGATGCCGCACGGTTGCATACGGCAATACGCGTGATAGCTAATCTCAATAATAACATTCGAGTCATGGATGGGCCAGCGAGAAGTCCAGACATAAACTGTCAGGGACCAGCTGGATAAGCGTTTCCGAGTACGAGCAGTTGGTATAAACACGCTGGCTGAGCACACACAGGCGATGGACTGGGCTCAGATTCTTCAAGAATTCATTACCAACACCATTCATGAAATGAGAAGAAGGCTTTTACATCATCGTCGTTACCTTATAATTTGGGGTAATTTTTTCTTAAGTTTAACGTGTTTTATTGTATCCATTTAAAAAATCAAGTCATTATTCTCTCCCGTATTTAACTATATACTTTAATACTCTGTCGTCACAATATTAACAATTTGTCACTACAAAATAACAAGTTTTAGTTGATCGTTTATTTATATCATGTAGATAAATACGACAAATCTGAGAACATAACGTGGAAAAAAAAACGTGAAAAAGATGTAAAAAAGTATTTCAATTTGAAGGTGATAATCTCGTATTCATTTATACATACATACATACATATGTATATCCACGTTTCGAATTTCCATTCAGTATTTTATGCGTTTCGTTTATATTTTTTTTTGTGAGATGCACTATCGTATTCCGAAAAAAACTGAGAAAATCTTTTTTAGAGATGACATAAAAGTCGGCAGAATATTTTTTTTAATAAGCCTTGAGTTATATTTAGGACTAAATATAATTTCAGTAGTCAATCACATAAATTATTGCTTGCATTTTATGATGAGGCATAAAAGATAGACGCGTGTGCTGTATTTTTATCACTAAAATAACAGAATTTGGACTCGGTCTCTGGGCTTATTATTTTATAAATTAGAATTTGTGATACATTTGTTTATCTAACAATGCGACTTTTGCCAAAAAAATGCGTTTATATCTTTTATGTTTAGATGTTTTCAGTCCGTGTTTGGAAACAGTTCGGGAATGCAGCAAAACAGTAAACACAAAATTAGACGTAGCAGTACGGAAACAAAAATATGTATGTATTCGACTTCAAGGATTTCTCAAAATATAATTTGAATTTGGCAATGCGATTTAAGCTGTATCTTATTGTTTGTGAATATGTGTATTATTTGAAATCCGGTACAAATATCTTAATTCTTTTGCAAGTGGCAGTTGTTAACTGACAATAGATAATTTCCTATTGAACAAGATGTGTATATTTTCATTCGGGATGAATTTTTTAATCGATTTCAATGTAGGGGTAGAAATAATTTACTCATTACATCTAGGAATAGATACCTACTTATTCCATTGTAAAATGACACCGCGCAAGTCTCACATACCGATAGGTTTCAAACTTTATGTGTGTGGAATATGAAAAAATATTTCATAACCATTTTTTTTGCCGTGAAAATTTTTTGAGGTTAGAAATTGCTTGTGAAATAACTAGATGATCGCTACAAATAACTATGTATTTTGTATACACATATATGTATATGTACTTTTATGTGTAACTAAGTAAACACTTTGGGTCCTGTAAATTTTTTTATGGCAGAAAATTTGTCGTATCTACGATGTTCTGTTTGTTGGCCTTGAATTGAATCTGAGGTCAGCTGTTTGAAATATAAAATAACATTTGTGACTCAAATGATTGAGTCACAAATGTTATTTTAGTCACAGTCAAAAAGTAAATACATAATATTATTAAATGTGCACCTAACAAAATACTGTGTTCGTTTACTCCATTTAGCTGATAAAAAAATGAATAAAAATGTAATTATGGCAACTGGGGAATACCTATGTCTACGAATAAGGTGGGGCGAGGTGTCCTAATCATGCTAATCATTGATCATTCAGTAGTAGTCATTGGTAACAAAATAGATACCATGTCATTAAGAGTTCGGTAAGAAATAAAATAACTTATTAAATACTATGATATTGACATATCGAGTCCGCCATTTTGAGTTTCAGTTAAGTGACTTCAAATTCAAAATCTCACTAGGAGATTTTTTTTGAATTACAAATCTCTTAAATTTTCAAGAATTTGTAGTTTTTTATTCAATATGTCTACGAATAAGTCAAATTCTTTTTTTGATGATGATGAAAAAAATGATTCTTTTTTTTTTTTTATTGGCTAAAAGGACCTAAAATGTTCTGAAAAGTCGATATTTTAAGTATAAGAGAGAAAAATTATGCCTGTCTGTCTGTTGACCTTTTTTTGTGTACACGGGAACTCGAAAGCGTTAAGACATCAACTTGAAATTTGGAACCCTTATATGTATCATGAGGTCTGGAGTTCGTTTTGAGCGTCCCTGTCGTTTGTTTAAGTTCGTTTTGAACTTAACTCTGGTCAACATATAAGACATTTTCGGGGAAAATCCTGCAGCTTGTGTTTTTATCTTGTTTTTTCTATCTCAAGAAATAAACATTTTTGAAGGGGTGGCAAATTGTAAAGGAAAAACCATGATGTGAGTCGAACTCGTTGAATTTGTTTGAAGAAGCCATTTCGTGTGCCGGCCATCATTCGCATTTTCATTGCGACACTGTACCACCGAACCCCGTCAAGTCTAGAGACCAGAATAAAAACCTCATCTTCATTCCCAGACGACTCGGCGGAATTCGCGCGGTCTCTCCTTCAGCTCTCGCTAGCTCGCTCGTGTGGGCTCCTCTCTCGGCATCAGCATATGGGGTGTACAAGACGGGACCAAGCCTAAGAACACGCTATAAATACCGTCAACAGCACCGACTCCCATTCAGTACCCAGCAAATTGTTAATTTCGAACAGTTAGCATCTCGCCCATAGAGGTTCGAAACGTAGATACATACGAAACGTTCCCAGTGCGTCTTGAAGGCAACACACCACACACAAACAGACACACAGTTCTGCGCCGTCTTCGACCCCGTTCACGTGTGAATTAAAAGTTTCTTTCGGGGATTTCAGTCTATCGAAATTTTTCCGTACTCTGTCGTTATGGAGGCCCAGGTAACTTTAGCTACAGGTGGACTATCGATGTTGTATTACGGTTTCGTATCGTTGGTGATTGCCCTTCTGGTTAAGGTTGTCGTGAACGCTTTCGGACGATTGGACATTGGAAGGGTATTTTATTCAGTCAATTTATTAGTGTTCATTTTTTTTAAGTATTTGTTGTAATACCCGGGATTGTAGGCTACTAACATTTTTTATATAAATTTTTATGATTATATTTTTTTATTGCAAGAGCATGGTTGAAAGTCGTATTGTTTGAAATCAATAAGTAATCGATTTTTGATTGTAATATTTAAGTATTATTTAAGTAACAAGAAAGTGCAAAAGTGATTTTTGATAAATCTATTTTTTCTAGTGAATTTTTATTTATTTTAAAGTAATTTGAAACAAAAATTGAAATCGAGGTTATTTTAATAACTGAAAATGTATCGATTTATTTATACAAATGATTAATTGGATAATGAAGATTTATTTGTATCACTTTTAACTTTAATTTAATATAATTTCTAGGAACATAAAATTTTTCACACAAAATGGCGCTAGGCAAATGGCCACGTTGTCCTTTTCAGTCTTGTCAGGTTTGATTATTATTAAATCGTGAATGATATTGCGGTAGGTAGGAATTTATTTTTTTTAGTGTTTAAGTACCTGTTAAAATATTTCTGTGCTTCTCAAGTGCGTCTGCAGTGCAAAAAGGAAACTTGAACAATTGTTGCAGAGGCATCAAGAAATACCGGTTCCTACTTCATTCATTCATACTTCATAACATTCATAATTAACAGAGTTATTTTAAAATGTATAAACTGTGTTGCAGGCACATAGTGTGAAATTACAAAAAAATAAGTAAAATTTTGCATAAACAAAATTTATAGAAATTAACATTAAATAAAATAACAGTTATAAGTTTTTTCACAGCGCAGTCCATTACAAAAATGGTTTTACGAAAATGTGCGTTAAAGGAAGTTATGACATTAATTTATAGGAGTATTATTATATTTTTGTAAACGGTCGGTGGTGTGACTAAAATAAGGTTTTAACTTAAAATTACAGAGATTAATAATTTCATGATATTTCTTTCCAGTCATTTTATAAAAGATGCAGTCTAATTTTGCGTCATTGCAAAAAAAAATTGAATATTCGATTAATTGCAACAAATTACGGTACTAACGGTAGTGAACTTTGGAAAATGGGAATCTTAAATATTGCCCGCATTTAAGACACCATTCTTATAGGTATAATAGATAAACTGGGAAACATGAAAGACTATATTGAAACGTCATTTAATAAAATGATGGCACGAAAAAAGAATAATTGTTCCAGACCAGAGAGTTCTCTAAGTGGAAACAGGGCGTAATGATAATAATGCATAAATAATCATTTGTATTATAGCGCTGGATTCAATAGAATGGACATGCCTCGCTTTATTGACTTTAATCTAGCAATAATTAATTTCATTAGCATCGATACTACGTGTTTGCTTTTGGATTTAATAAGCATTTATTTATTTTTGATATATATGTATATATATATAATTTGTATTTGCTCCTCTGTTCAATACTTTTAATCAAATTCCAATTTAAAAATTGAATTATTATTTAACTATAATTTAATGCATTAAAGGTAACTATAAAAAAAATATTAGTTTCAATTAATGAGTAAAGTTAATGAGCCCAAAAAAGAAAGACTAATAGGTATAATTAAATATATACATATGTATGTATATGTATTAGAATAACTAAACTTAGTTGACGATGCTATTTAAAATGTGAAATAAAAACATCTTATTAAGTACATTTTTAGCGATCCTATGATCATTATTATCAGTTATGACCAGTTCTTCTTGTTTTTTTTTTTTTTTTTTTTTGCTTTGGGAGCTATTTTAAATAAAACACACAACTTCAATCTATTCCATTCAATATAACTACATAGCTTATGTCTTCGTTGTCACTCTTTATAGGTCTATGAAATCTATATTATATGGGGAATAAGAAAAATGTATGTAAGAAGAAAACTGCAATTTGCAAATAAGGCTGTACGGAGAAAGTCCTGCTGTTTTCAGAACAAGTCCGTCCACTTTCAAAATACTATTTTCTCCTTTAAGTCACGCTATTCCGATATTTTATTGATAAGTATGCCCGTCGTATTTTTGAAAAAATCTGTGTTGAGGAATTATATGAATAGCAATTTCGATTATGTATGTATAATTAGAAATTATTGCAGTTTTTTTTTTAATAACGCGGCATCCGGTAATTTGATTTTAAATAGTCGTATCGTACATACAAATAACGTTTACATGCATGGATTATAGTTTTAAAACCGTTCGACAAAACCGGTTGCTTGTGAAGTGGCAGTTGCATATTACAAAGGTTTTTACCCCAGTTACCATAAAAATGTAATATAATTAACAAAGACCCAGTATTACTGCCGCAGATATGGAAATTATTTTTTAAATAATACGAAATTATTATTGTAAAATACGTACAGTAGTGGCTATAATAAATACTTCTTGTAGCAACAAAGCTCTGAAATATTTTAATCAATAACTATGTATTTACACTTCATTTTTGAGGGTATGTCACTGACGTTACCGTATGCCACTTATATACAGGCGACCAAGACCTGCTTTTGTACGATGTGCTAAACAATACAGGATTGTGTTTAAAACTTCAAATTGTATTTGACGTTAACTTGTTACTGGTTATATCAATTTCAATACGATAATAACCCAAAATATCTTCATCGTGACTAGTAAGATACTGACTTAAATGTAAATAACTTTTATGGAGTAGCCATCCCAATCCCTCGACCTAAACTCAATTAAATATGTATCTTTAAGAACACGTCTAGTCAATTCAAGTCATAATTTGAAAGAATAGGAGTTAAAGAAGCTTGGGTAACTGTTAACATACATTATTTGTAACTTAATATCATCAATGCTAAGATGATTAGAGTTAAATTAGTGTCCCGGTTGTTAGAGCTAAGGGACATTATTTTAAACGTTAGTTAAACGTATTTAGTTTTAACAAAAATTGTAACCGAATTGGTGTCCTTTTTTAATATTGTATTTGGGTTTTGTCGCCTAACCTTTTATAAAAATGTTTAATTTTGTTTTTTCAGTCAATCAATAATTCCTTAATTTATCAATAATTAAAATGTGATTGTTCCTATAAATGTTAACCACCCTGTTTATTTTTTAGTTTTGTATATATTATACTTGTATTTTATATTTATAGGTATATTCAGTTTTATGTATTTTTTAAACCGCACACTCATCTCGACAATTATGTTGATAAATCACAATAAATATGTTTTGAAGTGTACTCCAGACGCTGCTTGGCAAATATCATCGTTATCATCGTTAACATTTGTATTAGTCATCATAAAGAGATCAGTCTGGCAATTTAAATTGTTAATGCAGACTGGAATTAAACTGACATTCCGGTACGGATATATGTATGTATTGGCATTTCCGGGTTTACAATTCATTGATTGGTCTTTGAGAGGAGTCTTGAGTCTGTTGAATTCAGCTGAAAATAGACACCAGTGATGCATAATATATGTATTTGTAGATAATATGCAGAATTCAATGCTGTACATAGCCTCTCCGGCTGTGTGTTCTTTGCTTTTATTTCATGGCAACTGATAACTGTGAGTAAAACGGTTGGTCTTCTGTTTTGCGTTGCCTACAGTCATAGTTACTGTGAGAGTATGGATTTTTTTCAAGTATGTAACTGTGAACATTTCGTTGTATTCATTTTATCTAAAATAAGATTTTTGCGTCGTTTGCTTAAGCCTGTTTCCTGATAATATTAATTCTCTATAATCAAATGCTTCAAGCTTCAGGTAACGGAATTTCGGTTTTCGGTCTAATTTATTTTTTTGTCAAAAAAATCATTTTTTTTTTATTTATTTATATATCATTTACAATGGATCTGACCACAAACGAACCCACCCCAACCCTCCACCCTCTTTTTACCACCCTTAATGGCGCAACAAACAATTTGCACTTTTTACCAATTTCCACGGTAGTTTTTTGCTAAAAAAAATATAATTTATCAAAAAAACATCACCCTAACCACTCACGGATGTCACATATAATCTCCCCCCTCCTGAATTACCCTCCTCCTCCCCCCCTCCGGAAATCTGCACCCCACCCGTTATTCCTACCACTCACTTCTGCGTGTAAAATGGATTTTTGGGAACTGTATGAATATTATTGGGAATAATAATGCTTGTACTACAAATCACATATTTTTTGGATAAAAAATAATCTTTTTGAAATAATAAAAAGAAGCATCATCATCCTAATGACTCACGCATCACTTGAATGCACTAAACTACTCTCACTGTATCAACTGCCTCTATTGAAGCATCCTTTAAATATTTAATTAATAATCTTCAAACTCAGATGTAAAATGCGTGTTACAGCTGGTATGATGAGTTGGAATAATAACTCTATGATTTTCAAATGCGACTTTTGAGATTTTAGTTTGGTAGCTGTAAAAAAAGCGCAAAGTGGTAGTGGTTAGGGTGATATTTTTTGATAAAATATATTTTTTTTTAGCCAAAAAGTACCGTGGAAATTGGTAAAAAGCAAATTGTTTATTGCGTCATTAAGGGTGGTAAAAAGAGGGGGGGAGGGTTGGGGGTAGGTTCGTTTGTGGTCAGATCCATTGTAAATGATATATAAATAAATAAAAAAAAATGTTTTTGACCAAAAATAAATTAGACCGAAAACCGGCTTTAGGGACCTTCCTCCTTTGGTTAAAAAACCATGTTGTTATTATGTTTGATATGTTTTAACTCTTCCATTATGGCAAGGGATACCAACATTTCCAGCGGTATTACCTAGGTAAACCAATGTTTTTTTCTTTATGAAATATAATGTAGGAAAGGGAGCTACATTATAGAACTAAATTATCCAATGCATTTTTGCGTAAGGTTTTGGATCTATCATGAGAAAGGTATTTTTATGAACTTTTACTCAACTTCGTCTACAAATAGAGGTTTTTTGTTATTAATAACAACCAGCCGATAGATAGATTTACTTTTTCCCAGAGGGAAGATAGAATGGCTCCGACAAGGTTGTTGGTTGTAAAACATAAAACTGGTGAAGTATTGTCTTCATTTTTTGGGAAAAAAAAATGAAATGTTTTAAGTATATATATTTTGGCTAAGATCCAGAGTTTAACGCGTAATATAATTAGTATTATTTGGTATCTATTGCATATTTTGCTCTTCGGCATCTCAACCTTTTGGCACTTTGCTCTGATTGAATAATACATATTAGATTAACAATTGTTTTTGTGATGTATCCTACATAAGTAAGAATAGACTAGACACAAACTATATCTAATGTTTTTTTTTAATTACTATTATTAAAAATAGCAGTTGTAAAAACAATGTGCTGCTATAATTTAGAATGAAATAGTTGTGTTACCATGAAAAAAATTTTTATTTCTTAAATAAATTTTTGATTTTCTTGAGTGATCGTATTTAGTTTTTTGTTTACTAAACAAGTAATTTATTGTTTATAATCATTTCCAATTATCTTATTTACGAAGCTGGAGAAAACGTAGGATGGACGGGCTTGAATGTAGGCGGCTATACAGAAACAATTAGTCAATTATTTATTTAATCGCTTTAATTAGGTGTCCGTTCAAAAAAAACTGTCAATTTTCTTCTCGCGGGCGTTTACTTTAGTTTAAGGAACGAAGCGAATGTTTATAGAAGCGAATACGGGCAAATGAAAGAAAATTACTTCAATTGAAAAATGTGTTTAAAGTCTTCGAATTAAACAGACTATTTGCGCCACAATCGACTTCTTCCTTTTATATTCTTGTTAAGCTGGATGCATCAATGCAAATTACATTATGCTGGACACAGATTATGTTTAAATGGTTCATGCTGTGATTAACAAACTTGTGAAACTGATGTGCAGAAGTTGCTAAAAAAATGTTTTTCTAGGGTAGCATTATTTTGTTTCATCGATTTAGATTTAAAAGAAAAACAAACTTACATTTAAATTTACATATAAAACATCCTATGCAGATTTTTAAATTACAGAATTCTCCTGTTTTTAACATAATATGAATACTCTAATTTTTAATGATTATACATTTGTTTCAATGTTAAGGGGGCCATACCAATTAGAGTTTAGAAAAAATCGATATTTTTTTGTTTTCATAAAATGGTTGTATACCATTCCAAGAATATTCCTGTCAAATTTTAGAATGAAATTCATGAACTCATTTCAGAGTTATGTTACGTTTTATAAATTAAGCCAACATTTACGTTCGGAGCTGGCGTCAAAAGAAGCTCAACAAGCACGAAAAGATGCTCTTTTTGAGGTAAATCGGTTTTACAGGAGGGAACAGAAAATCTTTTTTTACGGACCAGGAACCGCAGATTAACTGGAATTGTTAATTAAGTTGCTAAAGTCCATGCTTTCTTGTCATTTATTTGATTTTTATGTTCTACAAACTTTAAACGCGTTTTCCCACAACTTGTGTTTTTTCAACTTACGTAGAAAACTACGCAAAAACTATCCAACCGATCTTGCTGAAATGTTGCACACACATTCCTTATGTAATTCGGAAGTGTATGGACCTAATTGTTTAAAAACTATTGTTAAAAAAGTATTTATTTATAACAAAAAACAGTTTAAAAAATTCAAGGTCATTTTTTAATTTTCCATTATTTATTTATTAAACGCATAAAGAATAAACTTTATTTTTATGTTTTAGATAAAAATTGCGGCCGTCGTTTTCGACGTAGATTTCGAAAGGGGTTTCACGTATCGCTCTGTATATCCGCCATTTTGAAAAAAAAAATAATAAACAAAGTGGTTTTATTAAAACTTTAATACTTGTGTAACAATATCCAAAAGTTTCAAAAAAAATCTTTCCCTTATTACTACCTCAAAAAAAGTCCTGAAAATAGGCCTTTCTAATTGGTACAATTCATATATCGTGCCCATATTAGGCACATATTTTAGGGACCGAATGTTAAACTTAAATAAAAGGCTATTGCAAAATATTTTTTTCAAAATGTTTACAAGAGCACATATTGGAGAAGGTTTGCACAATATTTGCAAAATATTCTTCATAACTTCGTTTTTACTCGTATTTTCATAACAATAACGTCTTGCGCTTTTTGCAAAATCGTATATGCCAACCTTTAGGTCTTTATTTCAAGATTTTCAAGTTAAATGTTGAGATTATTCAAAGGACCAGAAAATATTTTATTATAATTTTCTACCATCACTGTAGTCCTGTACATTAAGAAAATAATATGTTTCAACTAATGCATAAGCGATAGTTTCGATTTTCTTAGTTAAAGAATATGTCCATAAAGTTCATAATAAAAATAAATATTTTGTATATTGCTCTAATTGTGAAGAAATGAAAAAATATAGATTCAGTATAGTTGATTAACGTTAATAGTGATAAAATGTGTTACTTTGAAGCAGAAGCTAAAATACTAGGTTTTTATGTTTAAGAATATTAAAAGTTACTTTTTGTGTGGGTGATCTCTAAATTATGATTTTCTTGTTACAGAATGCTGAAGAAGCCGTCGCATCCCCAGTGACCGAATCTCCTAAGACCGAGGAACCAAAGTCTCCCCAGGAAGGTGAGAAGGTAACAAATGGTGAAGCAACCGCTGAGGAGCTGGCCAAGCCCGAAGAGCCTGCTAAGCCATCTGAAGAACCGGCCAAACCCGCCGAGGAACCGTCTAAGCCTGCTGAGGAACCCGCCAGCCAGCCCACTGCTGAAGAACCCAAAGTTCCTGAACCCGTAGTAGAAAAACCCGCCGAATCCGCTCCCTCTCCCGCAAAGGAAGACGTCCCACCACCGGTAGAAGAGCCCGCTCTTAAGGTCGAAGAGCCCAAACCCGTCGAACCAACTCCTGTAGTTGAGGAGACCAAGGTGCGTAGTCAGGAGGTTCCCCCTCCCTTGCCCTCCTCTAACCCGCCCTCCCCGGTGACGGTATTCGCTGAATCCACCAAAGCTGACGCTGTGCCAGCTGACCAGGTTCCACTGGAGACTCCGCAGTCTCTGGTGTCCGCTCCCGTTGTCGAGACTGTTCCGGAACCGTCTATTAGTGAGCCCATCGTTGAGTCCAATCCCCCGCCTGTTGTTGATAATGTCCCTGAAAGTAAATTGGCTCCAGTCGTTGAGAGTAAAGTTGAGCTGGTGTCATCTGACAACCCTGCAGCTTCAGAAGAAAGCAAACCTGCGGCAACTGAACCAGAAAAATTAGAAACACCAGAAATAGTTAAAACTGATTTAAGCCAATCTTCGGAACCTTTGCCAGATTCAGTTGTAGCTCCTTCAGTAGATCCGGTAGTTTCTGATAGTGCTGTGCCAAAAGAATCTGAATCCCAAAAGACTGAACCAGAACTCGCCAAGGAATCTCCAGCTCAGGTAGCCGTGCCAAAGTCTGAAGAAGTTCCGGCAGAACAACCAAAATTACCTGAGCTTCCGTTAGAACCTTCTCAATTGTCAGAAACAACTGCTGAATCTGAATCTAAAACTTCTGCACAGGAAGCTAAATCTTCAGATATTGCTGCTGAGGTACCTAAAGTTTCTGATAATTTACCTATTTCTTCTCCAGTCACGTCTTCCGAAATTATTACAGAATCAATTGAGTCGCCTGTAGTGTCTGTAGAAAATAAAGATGCATTAACTGCACCTTCTGGTCAGCCACCTCTTGATTCGTCTTCTCAATCTTCCACTGTCGTACCAGAATCTCCAAAATCTACAGTCTCCGAATCTCCGGCAGCCACTTCTGTAGCAGAGAGCCTGCCAGAGCCTATTGTGCCTTCTCCTGAGCCCACTCTTAGCTTGCAGTCCGAGCTGGCTACTTCTCCGATTCCAGATTCTCTTCCAGAGCCCGTAACAGAGCAGCTTCCTGAACCCGTTTCAGAGCCGGTAGTGAATGCGGATTCACTGCCCGATATTTCTACTGAATCTCTCCCCTCTCTACCCGAGCCCGTTTCAGAAAATTTAGCAGAACCAATGTCTTTACCGCCCGTGGATTCAGTTCCCGAGCCAATCGCAACTGACTCTCTTCCCGAGTGTCCCGTGTCTGACGTTCCCCCCTCCCTCCGACAGTCCAGTCCTCACAAACGGAAACGCCACTGGACTGCCGTCACCAACTGATGAAGTTTCTCAGCAGGCGGTGAAAGAAGGACCATTGAAACAGGTGAATAGTGAACCCTAATGGAAAGTACCTTGAATTAACCTAGACAATCTTGTTTCTCTTCGTTTTTATACACACAATTATCCCGAAAATTAATTGGTTTTTTGTGCTAACAGAAAAGTTGTAAATGTCCCGTAAATTACTAACATGTTGGACCCTACTAAAACCTGTTCTTTGTTGTTGTTTTCTTTGTTTTCCCACTATTGTCTTGTTTTTTATCGTTAAGTATGCTGCAGACGTATAACAATGTTTTTGGTTGTGCTCTTTTATTGGAGTGATCACTAAACTATGAGATATATTTCACATTATGTAGTCGCCAGTGTTTCAAGATATCTCTTTTCAGGTCCCAGCTGCAAAGGAAGGAGAGGCACAAGAAGGTGGTGACAAGGGAAGTGAAGAGAAGAAAGTGAGTACATTTTACTTCTAGTAGCTATTAAAAAGAGGTTACAATTTATGTACAACTCTTGGTTCACAGAACAACAACTGTCGCCAGCTACAGATGATTTTAACCAATCAAATTTAAATCTCAAACCCAGTTTAATGACAAATAACTAATATACCGTTTCATTATATATGTTATATATTTATATTCTTTTAACACGTTGAGTGTGGATGTTAGCCGGGGCTAACAAACGTAATGCTCTCTGGGGTATGTGTGTTAGCCCAAGCTAACACAGTCCTTGGCAACCCTAGCATCACAATATCTACCTGCTAGGGACTGGTGGGGGACGAACTCGGGGTACGGTTGTTAGCCCAGGCTACAACCCCAATAAAACCCAAATAATACATTATATAAATTTTGTATATTTATCCTTCATTATTGAGGTCATCGAAACGATTTTAGAAGAGGTGGAAAAAAAAAAATCCGTACCCCGCGGTTGAAATGAAGGTAGGGCTCCGCACTCAACGTGTTAAATGAAGTTCGAATTATAAACATTTTTTTTGTTTTACAGTGAATGCATATCAAAAATAGTTCAAAATTTATTCTGACTGGTGATTTTTTCACTTTACATCATATTCAAGTGCCTAGTTTAGAAACTAAAAACTTTTTTTTAAGATTCAATATTTCGAATTTATACTAGAAATCACTATTCCATGTCATCATACATATGAGGTCGTTGTAAAATATCAATAATAACCACAAAATGTTATAACTTTGCAAAATTGTACTGCTAGCTGTATTTTTACTAGAGCTTTTAACTCGCAGGCTACAAACAGAAATGGTGTCAACTGCACGAGCTCACTCAACCCCAACTTGTTTCACTAGCACGCTGATAGAGTTCTTTTGCATTTGCAATCTTAAGTGTCGGCAAAACAGATTGGGGATCGGGTGAGTTTATGCGGTCGATGTTATTTCTGCCTGTAGCCTGCTAGACTTCAAAACTCTGGTAATTACATACATTTTGATATCATAGTTTCAGAAGTTGGTTGTTATCAAAATGTCAGAGTATTTTATTTAATTTTTTTTTAACAAAACTTTTATTAAGATTAATAAAACTAAATATGTTTTTGTAATCGATCCTAATTCGTATTAAATTAACATTTCTTTATAGTAGTGTGGATATAATTATTTGTCCTTTTTTTACAGGAAACAGCAGCAGTGGAAGAGTAAATTTGTCATTCATTTAAAACATGTTTTTTATATATACGAACTTTTCTTACAAATTAAAATGAGAAGTTTACAGATCATTCCTGGCAGTGATCACAGTTTTTGACCAAAAGAAAAAAACAAACTGCCATATAAATTTAGCATCTAGAAATATGGATGTCCACCGCGCAAAAAAAAAATAATAAAGTGAAAAGTTTTAATACTCCTATATTAAATATTTTATATTGTCTTTAGTGAAAGTTTTCGGACAATTTTTTATATGTCGTTAAGGCGACTTTTTTTATCATATACAATTGTAAAATAAAAAAGTTAGTGTAGTTTTTAGTGATTTTTTAGATGAGCTTTATTTTATTAATTCTCATTTAAAAAAAATCCTCTGTATTTTCATCACTCTGTTTAATATAGAAAACCAAAATGTTTTTGATTATTAATTATCGCATTTGTAATTATATATTTTTATTTTATTTTAGCTTCCTTTAGATTAGAAACATATCCTATTCAAGAATGTATACTAAAAGTAGTGTAATAGTTTTATATTGTAAATCTAATAAATGCTTTAAGAAAGCATTGGAACTATTACACTGATTTTATTAAGAGCGCGATTTGTCTGATTGTATAAAAATGGTAAAGATTTTAAATTATAAATGTGTAGAATAGCAAGTCGGCTGTCCTAACGATATTACGTTATAGTATACGGTGTGCTTCATGTATTTTCTGCTTCAGGCAGCTAGCTCACACTTGTTTGATATTCCCATATAGGGTGGCAAAATAATCGCATAAAATTTTACTACACAACCATTCAACCCTTCACATATTTATATTTTATAGCCATTGCCAAATCTATTACTTGTGTAACCGTAAAATGCATACTTTATCATTTATGGAAAACATTATAAAATTAGCTTCTTATGGGGTTGTATGGGTATCTTAACATCAATAAAATATATGCCAAAATTATTTAAATCTCCCTAGTAACAAACGACTGTGAGAATGATTTTAATGTATAGTTGGTTCTAAAATTATAAAAAAAATGTACATTACACAACGAAATTAATTTTAAACTTGTTTGGTGTCTCAAAATTTTAATATGTTAGTATAGTTTTAAGCAAAGAATTTAGTTTTGATTTTACCAACTTGAAACTATATTCTCCATCCACAGCTATTTGATATTTCGCTATTATTACTCACCGACTTATCAAAACGGCTGTGTGTAGGTAAATAGTCTCCATGTACGTGTGAATGTGTTTATAATATAAATATATAATTAGGATCTTTCCTAGTTGCTCTTTTATTTCTATTACACCCTTAGGAACCCCTTAAATAATTAACCAGCTAATTATGAACCGTTACAATGTTCAGGAGATAAAATGATATGATGAAATGTTTTGACATTGAACAATTTAATTTTTTTCTCTACTCAATATTCAGTGTTTTCTCCAAATTGAATATTTCCCCTCTGGGTAACATTTGGTACTACCATGTAAATGCTTTATGATATGTCAAATGTGGGTATAAACTAGGCATGTGCGAGATTTCGAATTTTCGAAACGGGACGAGACGAGATTCTCGTTTTAAAAATGACGTCACACTCATATGTAAATAAAAGGAACTGTTTCCATAGCGATCCATTAGCCAGTGCGATAAAACATTACATTTTATTTCTAATTGCCAGTTATTCATTTATTTTTAAAAGAAATATGTCGCGACCTGCTGAAGCTAACATAGACATGTTATATATTTTTGAAAAGGAAAACATTCGAAGAACCAGAATATTCAACAGTATATAGGGTGTTCCTTTAAAAAAAAAAAAACTACCCTGATTCAATTTTATGATTTTTTATGTTCAATTGTTTACTCTCACATTGTGTTATAAAATTTTATGCAAAACTCTATAACTTGTCTGAAAAACAATTTTCTAGTTTTAATATTAAACTCGCAATAACTCAAATTACAAAAACTAATCCTGTACATCTGCATGTGCAGCCGTTTTCTTGTGGTATATATTTATGTAACTTATATTTTTATATTTAATGATAGGACCAACATGTTACAATTTTTGCCTTCAATTAGATCCTCGGAATATTGCATTAGCAGAGAGGTCCATGATTGAAAGCGCTGAAGAAGCCCTCAGGCGAAGAATCTCTGCGAGAAAAATTACAGACGTAGAGAATATCGATGTAGAAGGCCAGTTGTGTGGTGCTGATATTGCACATTAAAGATTGGCTGAAAATATTTATGAATTGTCAGTATATAAAACTTTAAACATGATTTTCTCGAAACAGTGTTTTTGAAATAGGTATACAGCGTAACTCTAACAATTAGGCTTCAAATATTTCTTATTCCATATTCAACATATTTTTCAAGTACATATCAGTTTTTCAATACAAATACAGTAGACGCTCTCTTAACCGGCCTTGACGGGACCAATCCAGGGCCGGATAACTAAAAAGCCGGTTAAAGAGAAGGTAGTGAAAAACCCATTTAAAAAAACACTTTCGCAAGGAAGAAAAAAAAACAGAGCAGGAAAAAGCCACACTTCGCTCCAAAATATTTTTGAAAAAGTAGGCCTACAATGGCTTAAAAAATTCTGTTATTTTCTGCTACTTCCTGTGTTGAATCGACTTTTTAAAAGCGTAGTCATGCCATTTTCGTATGAACATTACATCTACTGCACTAGCATCCTTCTGCTGCTGAATGTACATCGCCGCCACCTGAAGAGCGTCTTTTCCTTCGTCGTGGGTAACCGTGTTGTCTTCTTTGTCCTCCTCACAGTCGACTTCCTCTTCCTCTAGTGCTTCGTTGATAACAGTATGAACTATCTCGTCATCATTCAACATTTCATTTTCAAGAACGTTGTCACCTTCAAGAACCCATTCCTGAACATCTTGAAGTTGAAAATCACTCGTTTCGGGAAGTTGTAATAAAGTTGCATTGTCATCTGGCTCAGGTTCTGTGTTTGTTGGTTCATCATTTCCCAAGGAAGTGTCCTCCAAACTTGATTCAACAACTTTTTCAATGTCAGGCCATGCTTTCCTCCACGATTTGACAAATGTAGATTTTGGTATTTCATCAATGATACTGCAACCATCAAAATTACGTCCTTTATGTTAATTGTTTTCAAAGCTTCAATCAGGCTTTTTCCAATTCCATTTTGGCTAAAATTTTAGAAAGCAGGCCGGTTAAAGCGGCGGGACGGTTAAAGCGGCGCCGGTTAAGAGAGTGTCTACTGTATTAGTTTTTCTGGATACTGTACGTGACATTACCAACATACAAAATGAACCTCAAATCATCTCATTTCAAATAAGCATATCTTCCTTAAAATACGACATTTTTACATATCCATATATGTACATTAAGAAAAACATATATAAGATAAAGAATATTCATTAATTTTTGTTCCTGGTGACACTGTTCGATGCCCAGAATGCATGTCAATTTTCGGTGTATAATTTCTATAGCTTACTTCGGCGGCACCTGCAGAGTTAGAATATTTATGTAATATCATGAAACTTGTTACAAATTATGTATACTCAATAACACAGTCAAATCATTTTTGGTTTTATCGACTACATTTGCCCAAAAAACATCCCTAAAAATCATTAATTTTTGAGCTGTCAAAAGTGGCATATTCCCTCAAAAATATGGCGTCCCTTAGTTTTTAAAATATAACATAAAGAGTCGTTTTTTGGATTATTTCTCAAAACTAAAAATAAAAAACAGATTTATGAATAGCAGGAATGACTGGGTTTAAAAAAATACAATGTTTATAACAGCTTAATAGTTGTTTTTCAAATTTAACAGCCCACTAAGCTTTGAAAGATTTTGGACATTGCATCATGGGCTCCTACCATTTTTTTTATAACATCCATATTAACCAAACTGCTCGTCAAAATTAGCGAGCAGAGTTTTGTGTGGTTTGACCTCTGTTGGGTGAATCCAATGATCCTAATGCTGCCTATAAATTGGTGAAGGGTGCCACAATTCACTTTCACCCTTTGACAACTCAAACTCAACTCAACTCAATTTTTGAGTGGGTGAAAATTCCGCTCGTTGGGTAGGCGGAACCTTCTTTTACACTTGTGTGAATCGACAACCCTCGATTGGGCTAGCACCCTACGAGGCAGACCACCCAAGCATCACCTTTTTTGCACTAATTTCACTGGCGGGAACATGTTTGGACGGCCTACCTCGCAGGTGCTAACCCAGTCAATCAGTAGGTGTGGCTTGAAGGGGTGCTTGGGTTGTTAAAGGGTTGTTATCGAGGAGGTCTTAAAGTGTGCCGGGATGGAGTTTTTACCCGACAGCGTCGTTCTTAATCCATCCTGTATGTGTCTGAAATTGAAGTTGAAATCTTGTGAATTCAAATTTCGACATGGGGTTGCATTTTGGAGTGCGGACGGCGAACCCTTCAAGTCACAACGTAGCGCCTTCGGGGCATTCAAACCGACCCTGTAGGCTACTGAAAATTAAAAACCTCGAATAGAACGCAAATGGCGCTAATCTAAAAAAGTGTTAAGCTAATTTTGACGAGAAGTTTATTATTAAAGAAACAAATGTGAAATTCTTGAAAAGAGAATTTTAAGGCGAATAAGCAAACAAAATATACATGGTTCTGTGAAAATAAGACAGCTGGGTCGACTTCCGGTTAAACAGGTTGTAAATAATGTCTGTTAAGTTGAAAAAAAGCCCTCAACAATATTTATACATAACATCAATTGACTTCAAAATTTCATATTGATAAATAAAGAAAATAGAAGCTCTTACAATATGTGTTCCCTGTGTCACCCCTTATATTAAAGTTTGTGAATGGGGGTCTAAAAGAATGAGTAATAATTTTATAATTATTCTTTTGTTTTTATATAAAAACGTACTACGTTTTTTAAATGTGCGCAATCCTTATTTATGTAAAAGTAAATAGATAAGAATTGAACACTTACAGGAATATCCAGCTAAAGTATATTTGATAATTCCTTTTGGTTTCATTCCAAGCATATATTGTTCTGATTTGTTTAGATTCAGTATATTCTCATGAATATCATAAAATAATATTATATTTCAGTAAGATGTCATTTACTGACATTAATTATAATATGATCACCGTACTTAGCTCTAACTCGACTATAAGTGATAGCCTGATAACGTTTCTTAATTAATTTTAAGTAGTGTTTTGATATTTACATTATATGAATACCTGATCACATAAAGTTTTCAGTGACGGTTGGTGGAATTTTGAGATTCTCGTATTTTTTGTAAGGAAGCATAAGGGAGATTACTAGACCTAAGTAGAAGGCTATAGCAATAAAAATGCTCGAATGAAACTTGCGAAAACAACTTTGAAGAAATGTTTCACCTCACCAGAATATTTTTCAACGGATTTCAAAATCAACTGCTCATCAAAATTAGCATAACACTTCTTTAGATTAGCGACATTTACGTTCTATTTGGGCTAGAGACCTACGGTTTTTAAATTTAGGTAACTTAAATATGGTTGGTTTTAATGCGCGGAAGTCGTAAGCTAAGGCTTAAAGAGTTCGCCGTCCACGTCCCAGAAAACAACCCCATATCGAAATTTGAATTCACAAGATTTTGACGGCAATTTAAGAGACCTACAGGATGGACTGAGTGTTTGGTCGCTGTCCCATCTCTTCAACTCTCCAGTGAAACTAGTAAACAATGTAATAAATTATTAACACTGTAAACAAAACGTTAAACAAAAATGTATTAACATTTTGTTATATAGCTAAATTAAACTTTAGTTGTCTCTGTGAATTCTCCAATTGTCTTTTGAAATACTTTGTTCGAGTGTTGGAATTATCTTTAAACAGGCTTCTCTTATGCAATTGCAAAAGTTCTTCCAAATTCCTTGATCTATTTTTATAAACTACACTTGCGTGCATAGAAATCGGCCCACTGTAAACTTTTGACTTTAACTGTATTTTTCTTAGAAACTATTCATCAGATCAAAAGAACAAATATAATGTCTGAAAGACAATTGAATTTGCTTTAATATGAGGTTAAATTTCTTAAAATTTATTTCGGTATCTTAGGTTTAACACAGTGAAATTATTGCATGAAGCAAATTAACTTTTCTTATTACTAAAAGATATTGGGTTATTGACAATTAACAACTTAACACTTAATTTTTAATAATGGGTATGACCCCCTATTGCTCTAATAACATCTCTTATACGATTAGGCATAGATCTAATCAAGTTCGCTATTGTTTCTTGTGGGATGTTATGCCACTCTTCTTCTACTGCAACAGTAAGCTCTGGGATCGAGGCTGGGGGACGAAGTCTAGCTCGAATTCTTCGTTTTAGCTCATCCCATAAATGTTCAATTGGATTTAGGTCCGGACTGCATGCTGGCCACTCCATAACCTCGAAAACCGACTACTGTAATGTGATCTTGCATGACTCTTGCGGTGTGAGGCCTTGCATTGTCGTGCATAAAAATAAATTCGTCTCCAATATAGTCAACGTAAGGTACCACATGAAGTGCTAAAATCTCCTCGGTGTACCTAGCACCCGTTAAACCTCCTCTGTCGTGACCACGGTACCCCTGCGGATGAAAACAGGGTCGGTTCGTGCTCCAGTTGAAATTGCACCCCAGATCATGCAGGAATCACCTCCATAAGCACTCCGTTCTTTAATGCAGCATTCTGCAAATCGCTCTCTTGGTCTCCGGTACACTTTTCTTCTTCGGTCGCTACCATAGAGGTATATTCTGATCTCATCTGAGAACAGAACAGACTCCCATTGTTCCAATGTCCAATTCAGATGATCCCGTGCAAAACGCAGGCGTGCTTGACGATGAGCTGGGGTAAGTTTTGGACTAATCGCAGGTGTTTTAGGCGTCAGGTTACTTTCTTGCAGTCTTCGTCTTACTGTCCACTGACTAATAACCACTCTTCGTACTTCCCGGAGCTGTTGTTGCACTTGAACCATATTAAGGTGACGGTTTCTTAATGTTGTTGACACAATAAAGCGGTCATCACGAGCCGTTGTAGATCGCTTTCTGCCTGTTTCAGGTCGCCTATGAAAGGATCCAGTCTCTTCATAATGTTGGCACACTCTTCGAACCACTGCACGTGTCATATCCAGTTGTAGACCAACAGCTCGCTGGCTAAGTCCAATTTCGATTAAAGCAATAACTTGGGCGGCTTTTTGCGGTGTAGTATGCATTAAACTACTCACTTGAAAGCTAATCAAATTATGAAAAAAAGAATAATATACAAATTTCAATTGCAAAGGCAATAATGTCAATCTTTCACAAGTGTTATTCTTGTTATAACCTTCACATAAACACATTATATTTGTTTACCGGATGCTACGCATACAAACGATAAGCACTCTTGACAAATTTAACCTCATATTAAAGCATATTAAATTGTCTTTCAAACAGTATATTTGTTCTTTAGATCTGATGAATAGTTTCTAAGAAAAAATACAGTTAAAGTCAAAAGTTTACAGTGGGCCGATTTCTATGCAAGCAAGTTAATTTTCTAGACATCCCTAAAAGTGAAAGTACATAAGACATAAGTCAGGGGATCTCGGTGGCCATCGTACTACCGGACTTGTCCTTTGATGTTTCCCAACTTGTTTGGAAACTGGTGATTAAGACATAATTGTAGCTTGGAGCTCCATCCCGCTGTAAAACACCTAAATAAGTAAATACATCTCATTTATAATAGAGGAATTTCTTTTTACGATGTCCTATAAATTATTATTCGAAAACTGACAGGGAAAAAAACTTGACCAATTAAGTTTTTACTGGAGAAAAATTGAAACCTTTGACATAGAAACAAAGTCACACTTGAACACTTTTTCATTTAACACTAAAACGTTTTTTTGTACTCAACGCGTGCATTTCGACAACCATGTCAGCATCATACAGATATGATTAAAATTGGAATCGTTCTATTTTGAATGTTAATGTGTTATTACATTTTTTGTCTCATTAATTTCATTAGGATAATTAAAAGAGTAAAACTTGTACATATTTCGTCTTTTCTTCTTTGTCAAATTGACATTTATTTTTATTTCCTTGGGAATTTTGATCTGCTTATGTATTTTAATTCTTTCATTTGTTTTGAAGTGTTTAGCACCCAATAAAAAACACTCAGCAGACATTTTGTGATAAAATTGATGATTTCTTGAAATTGATTTACTAAATTACCATAATTAAGATAATTCATTATAAAAAAATCGCAGTAGGCCTTGGTGATGTAAGTAAATCATGTTACGTATAGTATAGGTTTTGATATCCTAAATTTACAAAGAATTAGGTGAAAATCAAATAAATACATGTTTCATAAGGGAGCCCAAGTTTTAAATGAGAACTTTTGAGAAAAAATCACATTTATTATAATTATATGAGAAAATAAATTAATAAATATTTTAAAATGTTAATTTGAAAATCGATATACCACAGACACTTGTACCTTGCTGCATTGTATTATTATAAAAAATAAAAAACATCACTTTTATGACACATAAAAGAATATATTCTTTACCAAAGGAACATATAATTTCCAAATACAGTTATCACACATAAACTTGCTTATAAAAAGGTAATGTTAACTATATGTCTACCTCTAAGAGTTTAATGATACATATAAATAATTATGGATGGCATAAATTAGAAATACTATAAAACTGCCACCAAAAGTAATATTAAAATGCCATCCATTATTTTTCAGCAATTCTGAAACTGTAGTTTTTAGACAGTTAAAAAAAATTGCTTGAATGTTTATTTTTATTTCAAGTCTTTTTGGAGATTTGATAACTCCTCTATCAGCTTATCAACATGCAACAAATCGGTCTCAAAGTTAACAGTGTTGCGTTTTATTTCTTTCCCATCTTTTTTTGCTACAGTGTAAATTAACCTGCAGCAACGGTTCTCGTACTGTTGCGAGGTCTGAAGTTCCTAAAATCCATTTTAACTTCCAATCAATGTTGTCCACCAAGTTATGACCTAGATTTAAAACACACTCTTTTGCTACCCACTGAAAAATAGCGTCTTTTCGTATTTCATAACAGTTTCTAATTGCTTCTTCTAAGTTGGGAGAAATTTCCTTATCTAAATGAAAATTATTTTCAATTATGCATTGTCGGTAAAGATGTTGAACACATTTCCGTGTTTTATCGTAATCATCTTTAGTCCATTCAATATCACCACTATTGTAATTATCAAAATTTGCTATTCTTTTTCCTAATAAATCGTCAACGCACTCATGTAAAAAACTAAAAGAAAAAACATTAAAAATAATTTTAAGTAGAAAAAACAAACAGCTATACTTGATTCAATGTGGAAGTATTCGATATTTTGAGAAGTGAACTTATTTCACATGTAGTCATTCTGGAGCATTTCAAAAACCATTCAATAAATTCAATTGTTTTGTTGAAAAACTTTTTTTGTAAAATAAAAGGTTAGGTACCAGACATGACAAATCACAGATAAGTTACATATTGCCAATTTTCATCAACTGATTTCCTTTGTAGGGACTTCTAATTAAAATCACCAAATTCAACAAAATCATGTATGTACATATTACACAGCCTTTGAAAGAAATACTGTGTTTAAAAGAAGATATTTGTTTTATTGAAATTAAGTGATTTATTAAAGTTGCTTATTTATCAATTCGTATACATAGTGACACGAATTGATAAATTCTTGGCAAATATTTATAGGATCACTGTTTGGTTTCGTTCTCTAGACATTCGGCAACATTGGCATTGGCAACCATGAAATACATTTTTGACATTTGACGCATGACATCAGTTTGACAGACATAATTTTGGAGTGACGCGTTCGTAGGGCTGTTTACTTTTTAAAGTTTTCTTTATTAAAATGGCCGAATATTTGGCTTCAATTTTCGGTACTGAGAAAGATAAGTAAGCGATTTAGGTGGTTACCATTCAAATCGATCTTAACAAAGTTGTTTTTCAGGGTAAACTGTTCATTTTATTTCAAAATTGGTGCTTGCCGACATGGAGATCGTTGTTCCAGAATCCACAACAAACCAACGTTTTCTCAGACATGTTTATTACAGAATTTATATGTGAATCCTCAAAATTCAGCTAAATCAGCCGATGGAAGTCACTGTAAGTAGAAACCAACTATTTAATGTGTGCAACAAAGCAATTATTTTGGGTTGTATTAAATGTTTGTTATAGTGGTGGCTAATGTATCGGATGAGGAAATGCAGGAGCATTATGATAATTTTTTTGAAGATGTTTTCGTAGAATGTGAAGACAAGTATGGTGAAATCGAAGAGATGAATGTATGCGACAACTTGGGAGATCATCTGGTAGGAAATGTCTACATAAAGGTGAGTATTATGTGAACGAGAAGGTAGAACATGACATTGTAAGCATATTATTGTAGTTTCGGAGGGAAGAAGATGCGGATCGTGCTGTAAATGATTTGAATAATCGGTGGTTTGGTGGTCGACCAGTATATGCCGAATTAAGTCCCGTTACCGACTTTAGGGAGGCCTGTTGTCGCCAGTACGAAATGGGGGAGTGTACAAGATCAGGTTTTTGCAATTTCATGCACCTGAAGCCAATATCAAGAGAGTTGAGGAGGTATACCTGTTAAGAATACTTAGTTTTTTTATTTTTAAGATATACATAGATATCTTTTACATTAGTAAAATCTGTAGGTACATGTAAACTTTGTAGTTTTATTAATATATTTTTTTTAGGTATTTATATTCACGAAGAAAAGGAGGTCGTAGTGGAAATCATATTGGTGGTGGTAGACCGAGAACTAGATCTCGTTCACCAAAGCGTCGTTCTCGTTCTAGGGATAGAAAAGGATCAAGATCACCTAAGCATCGTTCTGGTCGTTCTGGACGATATTAATAGAAATGGAACAAGTGTCACCTATTTAAAAATACTACTACTTATTGTTCTTGTGTATGGTATAAGTATGAACAACTAATTTAAAGGCATTGATAGTTTAATCATGTTCCGGCCATATATTTAATCTTTTGTACCAAAATGTATTTATAATGATACAGTTGTTTCACTTGGGTAGGTATTATGAACTTCTGTAAAGATTTGAATAACTAAAATTATAAATAACGTCAATATCTTTTTTTTAATCATACCTATGTATCAAGAAATTTTCTTTTTCTCTATGTTTTGTAATATGGTGTAAGAACTGAAAACATTAGACAAAATAAGAATATTTAAAATAAATGTTTTCTCAATTAACAATGAAGTTATTAATAAACAGAAAAAATGTACTTTTAGGAAAGATCAATGCCAATAAATTTTGTTGTGTTCAATAGAATTAACCATTGTCAATTTTTGTTATTTCGTAGTGTTTTATGTGGTTTAATATTATCTACAAAATCTATTAATAGTTCTGATTTTGGTAGATTTGAATCATAATGAATAAATACATTTTCCAAAAAAAATATTTTTTAGAAATAAAGGTGATCCACGAAAAGATTTTTTGGTGTCATTTTGTTATAGGAATATAGCTGTAGCCTACTTAAAAAAAAAAAAATGGAAACGGAGAATAATTTTTAAATTATAATTTATTGTAATGTAACTTTGGCTTCATAATATTCAAAGGTAAAATTTTACTGCAGGTTTTTAAAAAGCAAATATGATTTTATTCTGTGGGTGAGAAAAATAATGTGATTTTAACGATGTCAAAATGATGTACCAGCAAGATAAATAGTATCAAATAAAAAAAATACAGTGCACTAACAGTAGCTTTGCTGTTGGCCGCTCTGGACAAAACCTAAAATTGCTCATTTCCTTTGTAGCCCCAGCGATGAACGCTTGGAGAAGTACAATCTGTCATTTGTTTGTAGGTACCTCATATATCACCCAGGTATGTATGTTTGTTCTACTACGTTCTTGTGCACGTTGCGGGCAAATCTATTCTGGGTGTACTAAAACTGAGAATATACTTAGAGGTCTAAAAACCTAATAGATGCTGCATATTACTATTTTAGAAGATATTTTGCAACAAAATCAATTGAAGTTGTGAAACAATGTGAAACAAATATTTCTAATTCGATCCATTTGATTAAGAAAACTATTTGATAATTATGATATTGGTAATCCTTAATAAGCAATGGAAGTATAGACATCCAAAAAAAAACGTCATCAAAGTTGGCATCAATGAAAAAAAGACGTATTTCTATTCTCATTCGAATTTATAACCTTATTTATTTGTCAAAACTGTCACATCATATGACAGCTATTGTTTATTTTACAAATTGTCACTTGTCAAAAGTTTGACAACCGAAAAGCTTAGACATGATCGCTATTTCTATCTCTCTCGTTCATAACCAGAGTTTGTTTTTTTGTAGCCAGATTACGTTTTTTTTTTTTGGATGTCTATATATTTGAATCACAAGGGCATAGGGAGAGGAGACAGTTGTGACTGTTTTAAGTGAAGGATGTCCAAACAGTAACTCAAAATATATTTAAATTTGTCATAATGACTATCTTGAAAAACATACCAGTTTAAATATTTACTAGATATTAAAAAAAATATTTACTTGTATAAAAATCTGGTCTTTATAGAATTTACGAAAGTTTTAATATTTAAATGTGTCGAAAAATCTAATAAATTTTGAAATGTTTAGATCTCAAGTTAAGTAAGAAAAAAGTTAAAAAGTTTAGTACCTACTTTGATTTCAGCATTACTACAAGCAAATATAGGGTAGTAACCATGTATTGAAACACTAATTTCATAAATTTGTGGTAAAATCAGGAATTAGAAGCACTATAAACCAGTGGCGGCTCGTGGGTGTGTTACAGGGTGTCAGTAGGATTACTTATTAGCTACCAATTCAAGGTCATGCGTTTTACTGACACTTCAGAATTTCAATGAAAAAATTCTTTTATACAAAAATATAGACTTTCACAAGAATAATTTTTGGGATTTGCTAGCTTTTTGAAATACTATTTAGTCACGAATATTGAGGGCTTAAATATATTAAAATAATGGGTGGCAACATATGAAAAAAAATTGATATAGGTATCTTACCGTTATTTGTAGAGGAAATCAGCTCGCCTGTCCTTATTGTTCACAAAAATGTTAATCGCCTTTTCATTAAAGTCCCATTTACAAAGTGTAAATGTTTTTTATTGTAGCAAACATGTTTCTTGGCTCGTTCATTTAAATGTTTTAAAACACTCGCCCCTTCTTGAGTCCATGCACTTCGGTTGCCACCCATCACTAAACAAATAAAACAAAACAGTTTGTTTGTTTTAGGACACATAACCACTTAAATCTGTCGTAGACACTACTATTAAAATTTCGTGAATAATTTCGCGATTTTCCACAGTCTGTTTGTATGATTTTCCTACGTTCTGGAAATAATCAAATCGGGTATCGGCCTTCCTAACCGTTTAATTTCGGTTCGGATCTCTTAACTTTATTAGTCTAATCAATAAAAAAAACCACCGAATTCACTTTTAAACGTTTCACAATCACAAACAGTAAAAACACACTTCTCAGCGAAGAAAATAGACAATCACCAAAAAGGTCACTCAACAAGTGTGACCCGTTCAGTGATTTTCGAACGATTTAACGACGCCTGTCTGCTGCAAATTGTCTCCAAACATACCAGTTGCCGAAAAAGCCCGATTAAAAACGAGGGCTGGGATACTGTGTGCCCTCGGAAACGCGCGCGAAATGCGACTACGGTGGCTCGATGCGAATTCACGGACTACGGTGGCTCGGTGCTCGATCGATAGTCTGTCATAATTATTATATATGTGATAAAAATCATTATTTGTGGTATAAAAGGAATAATAATTAGAATATGAATAGTTTGTCATATACAATTAATTGATATTATTGTAAGAGTAATTTATAGTAAATTAACACAAAAGAAATATTTTCTATTGAAATTTGGGCTGGGCACATGCCCCTGTGCCCTTTATCACCAGCCGCCACTGCTATAAACAAATCGTCGGTATGGAGGTAAAATTCTGTAACTACCAGTAATTCAGTAATTAACAAATTTGTAAGAAAATTTTCTATTTTTTTTGCGATTTTCTAAATACAAGATTTAAAAGGTTCCAATAAAATGTTAAACATTTTTTTGCCAAAAAAGAGTTATACCATGTTTATATTGAAACTATCCATTATTGTCAAAAAAATTCTTATAAATGTATGTATACAGTGATGGACAAAAGTGTGGAAGTTTACAGCGAAGGACAAGTAAATACTCTAGAATTAATAGATATTGACACGAAATTTTAAATGCGATAATTAGCGATAAAAAGTGACAACCTGAACTCAATTCTAAATATACAGAGTGTTACCAAAGTGAGTACCAAAAAATGGTGACATGCTAAAGTTATTGGTTTTAAAGGAATGTGTATATTTTCACATCTTCTGATACACATCACAGTTCATGAAAGTGTATTACAAAATGTGAAAATATACAGGGCAATCCATTAAAAAAAAAGTTTGGTACATCACCATTTTTTGAAATACCCAATATTTCAAGTTATTCAAGTTAACAAGAGTTCAAGTTATTGCTCTTTATCGCTTGAGTTTACTTGGTTCCACACTTTTGCCCATTACGTTTTCCCAAAAACCCCCCCACATCCTCCAAGTTAAAACTCCCACCCCCCCTTCAGGATCGATGTGCCAGGTTAAAATAAGGCTTTTTTTCATCTATAAATTTTCCCCAAAAATGCACCCCCTCCGAGCTAGAGCGAAAAGGAAAAAAATAAAGAAAAGTGCGTCTCCGTTCGTGGCATTTATTACAAAACGGATAAGGTTTGAAAATTCACAAAAAACTGCTCGAAATGACTGCCACCATATTCAATGCAAAGCTCACACCTACGGACGACAGACTGAGCTGCTGCACGGCACTCTGCTGGTGTGATCTCCCGGGCTGTTTGTGTTCTCCTCGGATCTCAGTGTTTTCCTGTACTTTTCAACGTCTAAGAGAAACAGGATCAACTTCATTGCGGTCACGAGCAGATCCTCACCTCCTCAAACTGAAAGAAGAACAGAACAGATCTTGGAGCACTTCGATGAAACGCCTACTAACAGCACGCGGATATGTTCTTTGCAATTAGGATATACGCAGACCATTGTGAACAGGACTTTGAAGGCAGACGGCCGTGATCCTATATCATCTGCCTAATAAAGTTCAGAATTTGTTACCTGATGACTTGCCGCGAAGAAGATTATTTTCCGAATGGTTCTTGCAGCAAACAACAAATGATGCTTTTTCCCTCGGATGGTGATTTGGACCGACGAAGGAACTTTCACCTGCGCTGGTATCTTTAATCAGAATAACGCTCACATTTGGCAGCACGAAAATCCTCATACCGTACGAGATAGCTATTTTCATATCAATTTTCGTGCAACATTTGGATGGGATTGTGCAACGACTCACTCATCGATCCAATTTTTCTGTCTACACGCCTGAATGGTCAAGCTTTTCTTCATTTTTTGGAAAATGATTTTCAACCGATCTTAGACGACATGCCTTTAAATGATAGAGTAAACAGATGGTTCCAATTAGATGGATGTCCAGCCCATTACATTCTATCGGTCCAGCGATGGTTGCACGACTATTTTCAGGGAAGATGGATCGGTCGCGGTAGAGACTGCCCTCGCCCTTGACCTGCGCGCTCTCCGGACATGACTCCTTTGGACTTTTTTGCTTGGGGTACGATGAAGGTAAAAGGTTTATGCGAAGCCCGTCAACGACGAAGCTGCCCTCCAGGAAAGGATTATTTAAGCAGCACTGAAGATCACACCAGCAGAGTGCCGTGCAGCAGCTCAGTCTGTCGTCCGTAGGTGTGAGCTTTGCATTGAATATGGTGGCAGTCATTTCGAGCAGTTTTTGTGAATTTTCAAACCTTATCCGTTTTGTAATAAATGCCACGAAACGAGACGTATTTTCTTTATTTTTTTCCTTTTCGCTCTAGTTCGGAGGGGTGCATTTTTGGGGAAAAATTTATAGATGAAAAATTTCGCATCGACTCTGAACGTTTGACGGTTTAACTTTGACTCACCCTGTATATGTAGCCGTTGACAAAATTCTGATAGAAAAAGACAGGATTTCCTGAACGCTTCTTTTAAAAAAATGTGAATAAAGCCTACAAAAATTAACATTAAAACTAAATGCGGCGGAATGCGGCGCCGAAATTATTTATTTATTATTTAAGTTATTATGGTTATTAATGTTAAAGTTATTAATATAAAAGAAAATATTTGATTTTTATTTTCCTTAAAAAAAAACAACCACATTCCGTTACTAAAAACTATATTGGAAGGAATGCTATTCCACTACAGTCGTGTGAAATATATTCCGTACGAGTTACTGACCAGTCAGAAGCCGTTACGTGCATATTAGCGCGACAGTTACACTCGAACCCCTTTTAATTCACCTTCGCTTAATTCGCATCCTCTCTTATTTCACCACGTTTCCCCTATAATGTCGCGAAACCGTCCCGGTTAAGTCGCCGCCTGTAAAAGTTTTAGAACTACGTTTGGAAATTGGATTCTCGCATGAATACAATTTTTATCGAAAAAAATGATTGTGTAATACATTAAATATGGACACTTAACCTTTAAAATAGGTTAGGTGTCTTTTAAAAAATATTTAACCTTTAAAATATTCATTCAAGTGGAAAACTGAACTTTGTCACGCACGACTGGGTATATTTACGTTTATTTTATTGTTCAGTTGGCTCATTTTTCGTTATAACAAGTACTGTGGTATATCTCTAAATATTTATTTTTGTAGCTAAAACACGAAAAAGTTGACGTTATGATCGCGACTTAAGCGAGACTAAATTTCGCTACTTAAGCGAGGTGATAATGCACGGATATGGTGAATTAAGAGGGGTTCGAGTGTATATCAAGGATGTACCTATGTTTGGTTGATGTTGATATGGTTACCACAGGAATACCCTTTGATCTTGGGGATCATATTTTTTGACAGTTCTGCCAGTTGTTAGTACACTGAGAGAAAAAGTTGGTTTTTGTACACTAATCAAAATGTTCAATTACCTAGTAATATCAAGTATCAAGTGAATTGCAACATGAAGTAAAAAGTCTATCGTCTATATCAAGTCTTGTCTAGAATACACTTAGGCTTAATTATTTTAGGGAAAGACGGCAATATAGTAATTAGGTACTTACAGGTATTTTATTTGTATAAATATTTTGCTTATCTACTTAAAAATGTTGTTGGGAAATTTTCTCTTCGTTCGTGTAAATAACAAAAAACGAGACTTGAACTAAAAGTGGACTGTATTTTCGAGAGTATCAATATCGTACATTTTACATGCGTGCACATTGATGTGTTTCGTGCGAGTGCTGCTCATAGAAAACCATGCTACATGGTTTTCTATGGTGCTGCTCGCGCCAGTCTCTCCCTGGCTAGGTCGGCTCCCTCTGGCGGTGGTAGCACAACGCTAATACAATGGCGGGACAATTTAAATCTAATACAAATAAACAAATAACGCTAACAAATGTGTTTTAGAAAAGTATTTTTCGAAACCTAAATACCTATTGATATTGTTACGAATTTCTCTTCCAATAATTCAGTTCTTCAATCCAAACACGTTTATTTAACAATCTACCACTCGTGGGTCTTAACCATGTAACATTCAAAACATAACTAACTCTATCCTAGCAACAACACAAGTATTTATAATATTTACATCTTCTAGAAAATTCGTTTGACATCTAGAATATTTAATATGACATTCCATACAATTCTTTACTAACAGCTAGTGTATAAACTAAATTGACTTAATATATAAACTATAAAACTTAATAAATGTCAGCTGTCACAAATGTCACTTTTACAAATGTCACATTGCTCTCCTCTTTAAAGCCGGGCACAGACATGCGGCATTCGGCGAGTACCGAATAACAAATATTTGCTATTCGGCAAGTAGCGACTAGTGTGGATGGGTTGCTCGTGACGAATATTCGCTATTCGGTGTTTCCCACTGTGAGGTCGTCGATGTCCTTTTGTCTTCTCTCCAATTTCTTTGATTTGGGCTCCTAGACCTGGATCTCTGCTCTGGTTGTCGATCTGGTGAGTTAGCTCTTGACTGGGACCTAGATCTGGCTCTGCAAAAACGTTGTAGGTGCCCAATTCTCCCACAGTTGTAGCAGCTTCTCGTCTCCTTTTGTGGTGACTTCGTCTCTCTCATTCCATTTAATGTATCCCGCATTATTTTCTCTATGGTTTCTTTAAGTGATTGTGACATCAAATGTAACTTGCCTTACTTTGGGTTTGTAGTTTCTTGAGGCTTCTTTAGCCGCTTTAAATTCTAAGGCAGCTACCAGTACATCACTGATCGTGGTGTGCCTCCCAAGCCGCAAAGCTTGCTGCATTTCTGTGTCTAGTAGTCCAACAATAAAAGTCTGGATGCCAATTTGTTCTAAAAATTCCTTCGGTGCCTGAGGGTAAGCCAAATGGATGAGACGTTCAATGTCAGCTTCGTACTCTTGAAGGGACTCATTGGTTCTTTGTTGTCTACTCTTGATCTGGGACTGGTAAACTTGACGGAGATATTTGTGTCCATACCTTATTTCTAATGCTCCTACAATCCTGTGGTAATCATTTTGCTGCTCTTCCGGGATGCTCTGTAAAATTTCTAAAGCCTGACCTCTGAGAGATATGACTAGCGAAGTAACCATTTCTTGTTCACAATATTAAATTCACATAATTCACACAATAAGCACATTCACAATATTAAATTAAAAATTCAATTCAATTCAATTCAATAAAGATTTTGATACATAACGCATATCTACACAAGTAAGAAATTATTTTGTTTAAACGTATTCGTTACCTTGTACACATGTAGATGTTGGGACATGTAAAAATTTTGTAGGGAAAGCTTGCTCAAATAGACGTTTACGAGTTGCACCTCTAGAAATATATTTCTGTCTGGATTTATATTACATAAATCATCCCTATTACACGCTTTAATCCAAACAGCAGCCCCAAAAATATAAATTTCTTATAATTCATATATTCTTATAGGTAAATAACTTTTTTGTATTCTCCAACTTTATATACTTTTGGGGATCCCTTGGAAATGAAAAAAAAACTTGTATTTCCATCACTGGGAAAATCATGGACGATAGGCACACCTATTTCTTTTAGCTTTCTTGGCAGAATCCATTCTCATTAATAAGTTTTGTTGGATGTAGATACCCAATCGCGATCGTAAAAACGTCTCAATACTTTCACCGGCACTGGCTAAGTGGTTATAATATAAATAGTAGTCACTAATCTGAGTAATCACATAAACACAATCAGTAATATCACAAAAACTGTACTATATTTGAAAATAGTTCAAAATCAACACAAAAATAAAATTTAAAATAACTTATTTTTTGACAGAACAAAACGTAAACATTTAGACGTCAACCGAAGATAAAATTACAGTGACGTTACTGCCATTTATTTAATGGCCGCCCCAGGCCCCAAGGTCAAATATTCCGGTCCCTCGAAATCGTCTAGCTGTCGCTTCTGTATGGGTAGGTATTCTGTGATGGTTACGTCTGACAAATGTGGCAAAATGATAAAACTGGTTTTAAGGCTGGTTTTGCATTTAAATTTTTATTTAATGACCCATGAGCGAAAAGTTTGTGCGGTTCGCGAGTGTGGAATATGCCATTCCAAATGTATTCTAGACTATACTTTCTCTAACAAGATTTTAGAAATCTTACAAAAAACTGTTCTGAACTCATAAAGTCAAACGCAAAGACATAAATAAATCTTACATGTATCAATTTAATCTTATGTATTTGTCAGATGTAATTATAGTAACCAAACCAAGGTACTTGACATAGAAAACCACGTTACCATAGGTTTTCAAAGGTACACTCGACATCCACATATCCGAACTTTTCCTTTCCGCAAAATTCCATATTTCCGAACACTCTTCACCTCAGGATAACCGAACCTGGCGCATGCGCAAAAGGTTTTTTTGGCTCATTCTATGTCTTTTGTCGTCAACCAGTCAGCGACAAGTTCGGTTGTGTGGAAGTACAACTTCGGAAATATCGTGGGAAAAAGTTCGGAAATATCGTGAGTTCGGAAATATGGAGTTCGGATATGTGGATGTCGAGTGTATCTGATATACCGCGCTAATAGGGCGCCTAAATGGCTTCTGATTGGTCAAAATCTGTGTGGGTCTGTGATTCATTCTAATATGGTTTTTAGTAGCGATGGGCATAATCGAGATATTTCAATAATCGATTATTAGTAATCGAGACATTTTAACAATCGACTAATATTAGTAGTTAAAAATTAGTAGTACTAATTTTAGTTATGAAACCTAAGATAACACAGTGTAATCGATAATCTTACTGTCGTATATGTTTGGCAATAATTTATTATATACAATGAAATTTTATGCCATCGTACCCAAAATAATATTTGCCTATAATTTTTTTTCTAATTTATGTTATATTTTATGACGTGGTTTTTAAAAGTAATGAAAACAATAAAATTTATCGATTATCATTCATTTCTGTTCCGTTTTTTTTACAATAATTTTACTGCCAAATTAGTCAAAATTACTAGTAGGGTTTATATATCCACATGCCAAATATCTCACATACCTCTCCTTAAAAAAAATCAATAACACTTGAGAGACTTGTCTTCATATTATCGACTGCCGTGTATTAATTAAAATCGTATGTATTGTA
The DNA here is from genome assembly GCA_029963805.1 of Aromia moschata. Classification (NCBI taxonomy): domain Eukaryota; kingdom Metazoa; phylum Arthropoda; class Insecta; order Coleoptera; family Cerambycidae; genus Aromia; species Aromia moschata. The sequence continues at coordinate 151,539 of JAPWTK010000629.1, forward strand.
TATCGCCGTAGCTTGCAACAAATGGGAGAACCATACCATACGGCCGGCAGCTATCTATCTATTAATCGTGTTCAACACAAAACATCTAAATAAATAGATCGAGAAGTGCCTGCGCAGTGCGCAATATATCGCGTCTGTCAGTTGTATCTCGGTTCTCACTTCTCGCCGAACAACTAATTTTAGTACTACTAATTTTGGCTACTAATTTTCAGATAGCATAATCGATTATCTCGAGATATTTTAATAATCTACTAATTCGATTATTGCATCTCGATTATTCCCATCGCTAGTTTTTAGTTACGTTTCTAAGGCAGTGTTAGAGAAAGTTTACATGTAATGGCATAACATGAGAAAGTATAGTCTACAACTCGCGAAACCATAGTTCTCGTCTTCGGTTTGGACTACAAATGGTCCTTCAATGTCCTACAAAAAGATAGCCGACATACTCTATGTTATCAATTGAAGTGATCCAAAGGATATAATCATGAGCATAATTTTATACCTCCATATATACATTATATTCCTCCTCCATTTTATACATTTTTGAGCATAATTTTATACCTCCCCCTCCAACCCCCTTGGAGTGACAGCTACCCCTTTAAAATTTTTAAATGGAACGAGGGTGCGTGTGATAGCTCATTTGAAAGGGTTCTTAATTATCTATTCAGCAATATAAGGTTTTTTTGAATTTTGTATATTTTTCATCACGAAAATTAAATTTGATAATTTCAAAATTATTATTATTATTAGAAATGTATACAATCAAGTGCCTATGTACCAAATATTTGTCAAATATGACGTTTTTAGTTAATTTTGTGTCAACAATCAACTTAAATGTATCGGTTTCCCTGATAAGCTGCGCAAAATACCCAACAAAAAGAAAGAAGTAAAAAAGGGTTTCTTTTTACATATCAGAAAAAATTATACATTTATTTTCTTTATTTGCTACATCTGTGAAAACTTATTATTCTATTATGTTATTTATCGCTGATCGTCAAGTTGATCATTATTTTAACAATGAGTCTTTCGGATACCCAAAGAATTGAAATTTTGATAGTATTAGGATGTGGCGATAAAACAAGAACACAGAAGCAGGTATGCGAAATATTCAATACTAAGTATCCAGGATATATTGTTAGATATTCAAGATAAGCCATATAAACCTACAAGACAAGTTGCCGCCGATAATGATGTTAGTAAAACATCCATATTGCGTCTTCTAAAAAACGAAATATACCGTCCATATAAAATTCATTTGGTTCAAGAACTTAACGACGATGACCCTGATCGCCGATTGGAATTTTGCGAAATCATGGCAAATAGATGCCAAAATCATCCTTTATTTATAAAAAAAAATATTTTTTTCTGATGAAGCAACATTCGTCTTAAATGGAACAGTCAACAAACAGAACTGTAGATACTGGAGTACAGAAAATCCACATTGGATGATGGAGGCCAATACTCAATATCCTGAAAAGGTGAACGTTTGGGCTGGAATTATAAATTCTCAAATTATCGGACCATATTAACTGGCGCGCGTTACTTGGATTTCTTGCAAAATTTCTTAGTTCCAGAGTTAAGAATGCTTTTCCCAGATGATGACAACCCCGATGAAAAATTAATAGAAATATTTAGTTTCAGCAGGACGGAGCTACACCATATTTTTCATTGGAAGTAAGAGCCTAACTGAATCAAGTTTTTCTCAATAGATGGATCGGTAGACGCGGTGAAATTGAGTGGCCTGCTCGTTCTCCCGATTTGAGTCCGCTTGACCATTTTATGTGGTTACTTAAAATCGAAAGTCCTACCTCAACAGACCAAATAACGTAGAAGATTTAAAAGACAGAATAAGGCAAGAAATTAAATTATTAAATCACCCCGGAAACAATACAAAATGTTTTAGAAGAATTTCAGCAACGCCTCCATTATTGTCAAGAAGCAACGGGCGCCGAGTTTGAACATTTGATTTAAACTGTTCTTCTGTTCTGTTTCATGTTCTTTTCTTTACTTAGTAACATTAAAAATGTAATATTTTTCAATAAAAAAATTATAGAAATTAAAAAAACCTTATGTTGCTGGATGGAGAATTCAAAACTCTTTCAAATGAGCTATCACACGCACCCTCGTTCCATTTGGAAATTTTAAAGGGGTAGCTCTCACTCCAAGGGTTGGAGCGGGAGGTATAAAATTATGCTCAAAAAAGTCATTCTAGAATTAAAAATTGACGTGTTTCAGAATTTTACTCATAAATTGTAAATTACGTAGATAATGAATTTATCCGTTACTTATGGACCTCACTGTATATGATGTGTGTGATGATATGATGTGTGTGAATATATATGATGTGAAAAGTGTGGAACCACGTAAACCACGTAAATAGAGTTGAAATATACAGAGTGTTCCCAAAAACGGTGATGTATCAAAGTTATTATTTTTTAATTGTAATGCCCTGTTTATGTTCCGATACTTTTTGATAAACCGATTTTAACGAACTCACATACTTGGTATCTAACGTGAATATTTTGGGAGTAGGGATTGCAATCCAGCACTGTTTTCAATCCAGCGGAATTTTTGCTGGATTGACTTCAATCCAGCGGGATCCCGTATTCAAGTAATTATTTTAGTTATGCTATAATAAATGTTTATTAAAAAGTTTTTAAAATCAACAATATCTTACTACAACTAATCGACTAATTGTTTTACTGTTTGACTACTTATTTATTAATAAAAAGTTCAAAAACAATAGCAAATATCAATATTTGGTAATTTTGTAGTCTTTGTACTCTAGTTAACTAAAAATATTACTTCTAATATTTATCTGAGGTAATTAAGCCCTGTGAAGTTGGCACCCCTGAATTGGAAAATAAAGACTTTCGTTATCTATATCGTTTGATATAGAAACCACCTAAAAACGGAAAAATAAAAAAAAATCCGAAAAACAAAACATTAAAAAAACGTGGTTTCGCTACACCATTCGTTTGCCCAGGGTTTGCCCAGTGGGAGTTTGCCCAGTGAATAGTTTAGTAGAGCCCACCTTTCAAAAAAAAAATCGAAAAATAAAAAAAAACATTAATGAAAACATGAGAAGAAACGTATTTCCTTGAGACGATTTGTTTGCCCAGGATTAGCCAATGTATGCCCAAGTGTTACATTCGCTTTCCCAATTTTAATTAACCATAAAATGGGAAAATAAGATTCCTCCGCAGAACGGCGACAGAAAAAAGTCTCGTTAACCAAGGGAAATTCAAGCTGGACAGACAAAATTCTGATCTGGCAAACCAAAATGAAACTGGAACTGGACAAACGAAAATAAACGCTGGGCAAACCAAATTCAGGTTGAACGAACGAAATTGATGGTGGGCCAACGAAGTTCATTGGGAAAACGTGGGAAAACCCTGGGCAAACGAATGGTGTAGTGAAACCACGTTTTTTTTAATGTTTTGCTTTTTTTTTTCAAATTTTTTATCTTTTTATTTTTGATTTTTTCGTTTTCAGTTGGTGGGCACAAAAATGGTCTACTGGGAAAACATGGGCATACGATGGGCAAACGATATAGATAACGAAGTCTTTTTTCCAATTCAGGGGTGCCAACTTCACAAAGCTAGGTAATTATAATCAGTCTTCTTCATTCAGAGATTTAGAGTATCATATGAATTTAAGTTTATTAATTGTCTTAAATTTTCTCACTAAAGTAAAGAATCAATAAAAAAATGTAAGAAATCTATAAATATCAAATAATAAGTCACTTATCTTTTTGGAAATATGATCTTAAAAAGCAAATAGCATAAATAGTGTTATCTCCAAATTCACTTTCATAAAGTGCCACTTCTTTCTTCAATATCTTATCATAATCCTTCTCAGATCCAGTTTCTTTTCTTTTCTGTTGTGAAAACTCTTGTCGGGCTGGTTTACTTAGATCCGAATTCAGCAAGGCCAAAAATGTGCTGGATCCAGCTGGATTGCTGGATTGCTGGATCCAACATTGCAATCCCTATTTGGGAGCCACAGACAAATGAAAATCTACAACATTTTTAAAACATTTTTAATGATGGCTAAAATTTAGATAAAATATAATTATTTATATTTCACGACAAAATTAGTTTTTCTGTTCACTAATTAAGCTCTGAAAAAGTCTGAGCATATTAGATGACAGATCGACAAAAATTGTGCATTATTTTTCCAAATCTCACTAGATGCAAGCTCGTATGCAGGCAGCATCCTTAAGCTAAACGTTCGGGCTGGTATTTACAGAAATCGAATAATTCCATTTTTTTAGATGAAAATTTAATCGGATTCATGTACTTAGAGAGAGAGAAGAAATTGATGAAATTGAATGGCCTACACGTTTCACCGATCTTAGTTTGGATTACTTCCAGTGGTGTTTAAATCCAAAGTTTATTTTCAGAGACCTAACAGGTTGCCACAATAGAATCAGATAATAAGTGAGGAAATTAAAAAATACTTACATTAGCTTCCTGTCATTCAAAAGCACTGGATTAGCCAATGTATGCCCAAGTGTTACATTCGCTTTCCCAATTTTAATTAACCATAAAATGGGAAAATAAGATTCCTCCGCAGAACGGCGACAGAAAAAAGTCTCGTTAACCAAAGGGAATTCAAGCTGGACAGACAAAATTCTGATCTGGCAAACCAAAATGAAACTGGAACTGGAAAAGGAAAATAAACGCTGGGCAAACCAAATTCAGGGTTGAACGAACGAAATTGATGGTGGGCCAACGAAGTTCATTGGGAAAACGTGGGCAAACCCTGGGCAAACGAATGGTGTAGTGAAACCACGTTTTTTTTAATGTTTTGCTTTTTTTTTTTCAAATTTTTTTATCTTTTATTTTTTGATTTTTTCGTTTTCAGTTGGTGGGCACAAAAATGGTCTACTGGGAAAACATGGGCATACGATGGGCAAACGATATAGATAACGAAAGTCTTTTTCCAATTCAGGTCAATTTTTCCATCCTTAAGCTAAACGTTCGGGCTGGTATTTACAGAAATCGAATAATTCCATTTTTTTTTTTTTTTTTTTTTTTTTTTTTTTTTTTTTTAGATGAAAATTTAATCGGATTCATGTACTTAGAGAGAGAGAGCAGAAATTGATGAAATTGAATGGCCTACACGTTTCACCGATCTTAGTTTGGATTACTTCCAGTGGTGTTTAAATCCGAAGTTTATTTCCAGAGACCTAACAGGTTGCCACAATAGAATCAGATAATAAGTGGGAAATTAAAAAATACTTACATTAGCTTCCTGTCATTCAAAAGCACTGGAGCGGGTGCAACAAACAGAGACCAAGGGTGTGAAATCAGCATAAACTTGGGGAACTCAGCAACCGTATTTCAGGCAGAAATAACTGCAATATCCGCTTGTGCGCAGGATGATATGATCAGGAGGCATTACACAAATGAGAGGATCAGATTATCTCCATATCTGATAGCCAAGCAGCACTCAAAGCCTTGGTAGCAGTAGAACTACATTCCCAGGCAGTTAGAGACTGTATGGTTTCGCTAAAACTACTAGCGGAACACAACAGTATTACTCTCAAATGGGTGAGAGGACATCAAGGCCACGAAGGGAACAAAGAGTGGACTTTCTGGCAAAAGAAAGGGGCTGAGGTTCCACTGATAGGGCCTGAACCCACCTGCAGTCTGGCATACCGAACAGCCAGGAGGGCCATAAAGGACCTATTAAGAGAAAAACATATTTCTCACTGGGCGAACGTCCCAGGGTTGAACAATCGCGGATGTTCATTGACGAACCATCCTGGGATAAGTCAGACCTTATAAAACTGGGTAGAAACCAGCTGAGATGGATAGTAGGACTGTTCACTGGATACTGCCCACTCATGCGACATCTCACCACAATTGGGGTGAAAAATGATCCCGATTGCAGGAGGTGTGTAGAGGAGAGGAAGAAACCTCTTTCCACATATTATGCGAATGATCAGCACTGGCAGCTGTTAGGAATTCGAACTTTGGTGCTACAACAATAGAACCAAAAGAAGTAACAGTCACTCCACTAGAACTGCACTTAAATGTATCAAGGAAACAGGACTAATGGAATGACTAACCTGGGAGGGCACAATAAGCATCGCTTAAGTGCACAGGGCATGTACCAACCTCATATGTAATCGTAATTGTACTCCACAGAGCGCCTAAAGGAATAGGGGCTTGCAAATTTTCAGGAGATTTGATGCATAACTATAGCCACAGTTCAAAATAACCTTTTTTTTTCACGTAACTTGTGACTAGTGTAGTTCGGAGTAAGTGCATTTTAGGACACATTTTTATAGAAAACCAAAGGTATTATTTTGACCTAGGATCTGATTTAACTCTTGCGATTTTGTCTTATGGGGTTACATTAAAGACCAAGTAAGTATAATAATTGAATAAAGATGGCCAAGTAAAGTGAACGACTTAAAAAAAGGTTAATGTTAATATGTATAAGAAACTATTTTATTTTACAAATATGTTCATTAAATTACATATCTGTTATACTGGACGACTTAATTATTAACAAAATTAATTAACAAAATTAATCATACTGCGAAAAAACTTAACGAAAAACTCGTTATGTAAGCTCACGAAAATGTTATACAATCGTAGAGAGAATAGTAGCTTGATTCTAAAAAAATACAACTAAACAAAAAAGTCTAGAGAGCTATTAAAAAAAACAGAGATGGCTGCCACAGCTAGAAAATAATTGAAAAAATAAAAAAGAATAAGACCGCCAGAACAAAAAAAAGGTCAAACAACATTTATTTGAAAAGGTTTCCTTGAAACAAATGGTTAAAAAGTTATAAGCATTATTACAGACTTTTGCCGTTCCCTGAATGTAGGCGTATGTGTAAATAAAGGTACAAGATAGCCTAATTCGAGAATCCGTCTAAATTATGGACCTTTATTAAGGGGGTATTCTAGTCTAGAGGCATGAATTTCGGGCGGTTTTGAAGCTCTGTACACACGAAACAAAAAATATTTTTACTATCAATTTTTTTCAAAAAAAAGACTCAAAATTGACAAAGTTATGAGCTGGCAAAGTGGGGGTCCAAAAAAAAGGGTGTCCTGGCGTGCATGATTTCAACCCTTCTGGTCATCTGAAACAAAAAAGCTGAACGGATTCTTAATTTTTTTAAATTATTTTTTTAATTATAAAATTTTTTGCATGTTTTTTAACAATTCCGATTTTTTAAAAATAGTATAGATATAGTACGATAGAGGAATGTATAAAGAACATTCACACCAAATTTCAAATAAATCGGTTCATTAGAACTTGAGATATCGTGCATGCCAACTCGAAAAAAGTACTTTTGAGAAAAACGCGTTAAAAGTTTTGAGACAAGTTTCCGGCAATATTACTCAGTTAGCACGTCCACGTTGCTTGAAGGCTGGCTCAAAACTAATTTGAAATAAATACTAAGACGAAAAGATTCCGACTAAATACATTTCGTGTTTCGTAAGGTACTCGGGCAGCGTCTACCGTCTATTGTTCATTTGTTCCTGTCGGACCGGAACCGATGCCGCGTTACAAAAATGGCTGTAACTCATAAAATAATTGAGATTTTGAAAAATCCTTTTAAGGGCATATTCTTGAATGTCTAAACTTTGGAAATATGAAAAAAAATAATCGATTTTTTCAAATTTGTAGACTAGAATACCCCCTCAAATGAAATAGGTCTTCTGCCTTCCGTGACGAGTCGCTGCTGCCATCGAACAGTTGAGTGCGTCGTGGGTGCCTAGATTAATGCAGATATACGCTCTCAGCACTCTCAGCAGGCATAGAACCAGCCTGACTTGCTAAAATTCGCATCCACGTACACAAATGGGTAGGTACAACGAGAATATCTTGATATTCCGACCGTACTCGATATACATACCAGCGTGTACAATGTAAGCCGTCATAATTAATCCTCGGCAAATAACAATGGATCTGATTGCGGGGTCATACGCCCGCGGCGTTTTGATTTTAATGGATTGTTTGATTAATTTTATTCGGCGTGGCAATCAAATCGCCATGTAAATGCCGGGCTGATTGCGCTGGCCCGCCCGTTGAAACACATCTCCCAGTATTTGCAAAACCCTCCGGTTATCTTGTAGTTGATAAATAGACCTAATATGCAAACTACGCGGCCTAGCAGCATCCTAATGACAAGTGCTAAATTAACTCGGTAATCCTCGACATTATTTCATATACAAGTACACCGCACAAACTCATTCGTTCGTAACGGAGGGGATATAAGCGACGTGTCGGTGTGGATGGAAGGGCTTGCGGCGAATAAAAATATGGCGGATGACCAGATTAAAAGCAGGCCGTGATTAATGGTTCGGTTTTTTAATGGAGTTTCATTATGGGATGACAAAATGCTGCACGACCCCGTTTGCGGCGCGGATTAGGTAGACAAATGTGTGTACACGGATAGCTGCCAAATATGTAGATAGTCCCGTAACATGAACTACACCGTTAAGGCCCAAAGTTTCTAAATCTAGACTCTGTATGTTAGGAATGGGTAGTGGATATGTTGCGAAATGGTTGATCTCCCTGTCGGTCGATGCGTTGCCACAGGACTACGAGTACTATGGCTGAGGAGGCCAATAATGATGCAGCTGCCGGATAATTCCAGTCATGCTCTAAGGTAGTTAAATCTAGTGAACATGCAGGCCAGAGCAACAGTGACATAGCTAAAACCGTTGTCCTAAGGAATCACTACGTCGACATCTAATTTTTCTACATTTAATTAAGGTAACTCATTAAAAACATTAGGTTATATCCTTAAAAGTGTAATATTAAGTTATTAGGATATACCACTAATATATTATTCACTACGTGGATATGGAAGTAACAAAGATTACAATTAAAAAAATGCACATTAGTATATAATATATAAATTAACATACCTACAATATTCCTTGTTTGGAATGTTGTGTTTTATACATTTTATCTTTATTTTTTTACGTTCATTACATTATTTTCAAACCTCCTTCATCTTCGTAAACGACTGAAGATTTTTCATAAGCATTATAAACAAGCTTTATAAATACTTAATCTCCTTTTATCCTACATACTACTAACTTTTTTTGTTATGCTTGTCTTTCTCCACCTCCATTAGTTCTCCTTAATATTGGCATCCTTTTGTCTTCTCTTTGTCCTTGTTCTCCTAAACTTCATGTGTTCTCCTTCTCGTCTTTAACTTCCTCTTGTTCACTTTGTCGTCCCTAACCCCATTTCTTAATTCTCCCTTCTTAACCTTATTTTATGCCCTTTAACCTCATTGTTCTGTTCTCCTTAACTACTTGCCCTGTTGAACCAAGTCATTCAACACTTTCATCTTCCTTGCACCTTGATGTGAACCATCTTTATAGCCTCCGTGATTTTATCTTTCTTTTGGCCTCCTTGTCCTTTTAAACCTCATTACCATCCATTATCCTCGTTGATGTACTTGTCCTCATTGACCTCCTCGGCCTCCACTTATTTGTTCTCCTTCCTATCCTTAACTACTTCTCCTTCTGTTGGTCCAAGTCACCTTCTTGACATTTATCTTCCTTTCGAAAATAAGTAGAATTTTTATAGAGCTCCGTTCACTTACTGATTAATAAAATTTATGTTTTTTTTTAGCGAATTTAAATACTTACTTCCTTCAACCCCCCTCAATCCTCCATCCTATTAAGCTAAAAACATTTACATTTATAGACACTGTCATGTGTTTCAAATTTGAAATGCATCTTGCTCCGTTTGCGAATTATCAATAGTCAAGGAAAATGTGTATACCTTCATTTAAACCCCTCTTAACCGATTAAGCTCAAAATCTAATTACTTCCAGAGCTCATCGTTGTACTTAAGTCTCCAAATCCGATCTGAATCTTGATGGTGTATACAAAAAAGATTAACAAACAGACATACAAACTGATCTACCGACCGACCGACTGACATACAGACATAATTTTTTTCACTTTTTTAACTTAAAATCTTGACGAACATTTTAGGCATATTCATCGAATTAAATTTTTTAAAGTAGTTTCTCATGAATACTATAGTTCTCCACCACTACGTAAATGTGGAAATAAGGTAGTGTGCAAGGATGACCGTTTTCCTCCTGATATCACACTTGCCCACAAATTGCTTAAATCCAAAGCTCCCTTGTTTGTGAACGTTTGAAAGACCAATTGCAGTTTAAGCAGGCATCGTTTTCACTTTGCTCAATATTATTACTTAGTTTCTTATATATATAATATTATAAGTTTCTTCTTGGCTTGTCTTTTTTTGGTCGCTGTTTTAATGGAGACTCGCTGTTTTAAACGCTGTTTTGAGATTCTCCTTGAATGGAGTTGACGTCAAAGCCTTACTCCTGAAAAAAAAAATGTTTTTTTTTCTGGGATTGTTTCTTTGACTTCTAGTCGTTTGGACTAGGTAATTATATGTCTGGAAGAGATCCCTACATCTGCCCTGACTTGCACTTCTTATGGATCTGTTTGGGGTGTCAATTTTTTATGCAATGTCAATTAATTATGCAGGCTTGGGCCCACTAACGTCATTCGGCAAACGTTATTCTTATGACAAAAATAGACAAAACAAATAAATATCATCCTTGATAACCCAAACAATAATTAATTGCAATAGAAATTAAAACCTGACTGAAATAGACCGTGATAATAACCACCGAAAAATGTCAGTATACAGTGTGGATCAGCCAAACGGAATAAATTCAGTATCTCAATTATTGTATATTAAAAAAAATTCTTAGACACGTCAATTTTAGATTCTATAATGATATGCTGCAACGTAAAAATTTCACTAAACTCAAAATCAATTTAAAATCACTAAATTCACTAAATTCAACTAAATTCCGTAAATTCACCCCCTTCGAGTAATTTCATTTTGAATGATCTTTTCATTCTATGTGTACTCAAAAAATATTTTGATTAGAGAATGTATGGTTTTAAACTTTATTGTACACATTAACAGTAAAAAAAACATAAACTCATCTTGTTGGAGAAATTCGTTACAACAAAAAATAATAATAATTCATTTTTTTCCTGATAATTAGAATGAGTGTAAGTGCAATTTAGAAGCATGGTTTATTTAACACAAATGCATAAAATAACAATTCTACATACGGTTGGTTACGGAGATAGAACAAGATCACAGACTTAAGTTGCTTATCTATTTCAAGAAAAAAATTCTCGATTTGCTTGCTGTATCTCAAGGTACAATTGGTAAAATCGAAAAGCAGTTTTACAAATGTGGATACGTACGGCAGATACGAAAAAGCACGAATTTTAAACGTGTATCAACTCAGGAGCGCACAGCTCATCGAAGACGATTTTGATATAAGAAAGTGTTCTTGTGAACAAATGATGCAAATGTTAGACAACAGTGTTATCTAACTGGAAAACGATTTGTTTTCTGACAAGTCTACTTTACTCTTCACATCCATGTTAAGAGTCAAAATGTTAATTGTCAAAACCATGTCAATTGTCAAATCCATGTTAATTGTCAAAAGTGTCGCTACTGGTCTAAAGAAACTCATCATTGGACTGGATATGAGAATGGCATACGCAAAATCCTGAAAAGGTTATTGTTTGATCAGGATTAATTGAGGACCATGTCATCGGTCCCTTTTTCATTTAGGAAAATGTGAATGGAGGTAACTATTACCACTGCTTCAAAATAATGTCGTGCCAACTTTGGCAAGCTTATATCCTTATCAACCAAATTCACACATTCCAACTAATGTGATACGATTCCAGCAGGATGGAGCACCACCACATTAGCAACTTAATCTCGACTTAACATTTCGAAATTGGTGGATAGGGAGGCGAGGATGTCGAGGAGGCGAGTAACGAAGCCTCGTAGCACACACCACACCTCGCCACCTGTCGTGAGGTAGCATTGCAATCACCATGGTTAATACGAATAGCTGCTATGATGTATAGGATTCACCAGAAATTACAATGTGAATTCAAGAGGGATAAATAATTGAAAGAGATAAAGAATTACTGGAAACATTTCAAACCTTGGAAGCAGCGATTCCTTATAGAGTACAGTTCAAATAGCGATATATGTGAACTATATACCAGTTAGGATTCAGGAGTGCAAGATTTCAAAGCCGAGCATTAATAAATAAGAAAAGAATAAACTCTGACAGATAGAGGAACTGACAGAGAAATATTATATCCATAGTTGCTAGACTGACATGTCATTTTAAAACTCTATGGGCGTTATTCTCTGTCTTTCGTGATAGGGTAGCAATAAAATATGTAGGCGGGACGCCCCGCCCATAAATTATAATGCGCACGCGTGAATTGAATTATTACATCGTTATTGGTCTACGGAAAAAAAGCACTTGAGTATTATTTGCGTACGCAGTTGATATTTTAGTCGATTTCATCGTTGGGCCATTTTTTATAAACGGTTCCTTAAATGCAAACAAATATTTAATAAATAAAACAAACTGTTTACGGACATGAACATGAAAGACCACGAAATTTAAATGATTTACGGGCCAGAATTGTACAAGTCCTAAATTGTTACGCTTAAGAAATGTTAGGAACGCGTAAGAACTGAGTTTTACGATAGACCAGGGTTTTGCGAAGAACAAAGGGGCGACATTTTGAACCACTTATTCAATAGGCATTTTTTCTTTCTTTCGTCTTATAACCGGGTTGATTTATATTTATATCTTTTTATTTTTTATAGAACTTCAATTTTATTTTCTTGCAGACCGGTTAGTTAAGGAATACAAAAATTTGAAAATAAATACAATTATGTTCGTACACTTCTTTTAAGTGTATGGGATAATTTTAAGTCAGAATTACGTAAGAATTTCGTTTCATACAGCTAAGTCGATGTACACCCTCATTGCTGCGAAAAAGTACTAAGTCCGACTCACTCAAATTCGTTAGGTGATGGGATAGGGATAGGTCTCTCCACCTCCACATTCCAGTTTCTGTTAACGCGCAGGTAACGTTTTACATCATACGTTTCTAATACGTACACAAGCGTGAAACACTGGTGCATCTAACTGCCTTTGTCTGTCCTTACTGGTGTCTTTTTAACTTATTCTCTTCTACACATGTATCGCCAATATGTAATGGTGCAATTTCCTATGGTGTATAACATATATAGTTCATATACCGACACATAGATAACCGTTTCCGTTCTTTGATTCGCCTCGAGTTATTTTTGAATTTTACAGTAAGGGAAATATTTAACCAAATGTTTTATACGGTGTCGAATATCGATCGCCAAAATTATTCACTTTATTTCCGTAAGTCGATCTCTTTTCGTACGATGGTAGAGATCAATTTTAAATGGATTATTTACCCTACACTTGTAGCGCATTGAAAAACCATATTCTCGCTTAGAATTGTAAATGGCTGAATAAATTACGTAAGGGAGGGGTTTACTTTCTCCCCCACACAATTGCAATCTACTGCTCTTTCATCATTTAAGTTGGTGGAATAATCGAATTTAGATTTTCTTTAACTCCCATCTTAATTATATCGGTTATTGGAGTTAATATAATAACTAGTATAAGATAAATAACTAAATTGAAGATATTATTGAGTCGTATATGGTTATAGTTATTGCTTTTGTCGATGAGAATTCAGAATTTTTTTTGTCGGACATTATAATATTATGGTATAGCTCAAATAAATATTAACGAAACCATAGTTATTTACCTAAGTCTTGAAGTGGAGCTAGATCTTTTTGCGTAGAAAAAAAACACCAGGATATGTCTTCTACAATACACAAATATTGTACAGCGCTCAAAACGCACACTTCGCCAAGTATGATGGCTGATAATAAAACCACAAACTCCTGCATCAGTCCATCACATCACGTCTGTCACGATACGCTAGTATAGTGGCTATGCCCTCATTTGTTTAAAGGAGACGTGTGTTCTAAGAAACATGATTTAGACAGTGTGAAATAAACATATACATGTATTTCTATTAAGAAGACTAGAATATAAGGAGACCGAATTCCGTTATTGGCGACGGGTCGAAATCTGAAAGCCGCCAGTTAGCGCTTCGAACGTGCTCGGCGCGGTAGGCTACTGCGCCGCTAAAGTATGCGTATGTGACAAAGAAGACTAGATATATTCTAGTCTTCTTGAGTATAACTAATACACGCAAACCGGCGCAGTAAGCTACTGCGCCAGGCATAGACACGCTAGCAGCGCTAACTGGCGCCTTTCAAAATTCGACCCGCTGTTGCTCGTGTGAAACCTCGGAGGTTCGGTCTCCTTATATTCTAGTCTTCTTGATTTCTGTAATAAAAAAAAATGGGCATCTTCAGGAGAAGATGAAAACTAAATTCTAACCTACACACTTGCACTATGTAATTTAAATTTGTTGCCACGGTTCACTGAACCGTAACTGTCTTTGTTTATCAGAGCAAACAGTGGATTGGTGGGTATCGGACCATTGTACTTATTCATACTACTGTTACACTTAATTATTTCTAAACTTTCAAAAGCATCCAACTGTCTACTGTTTGTTACATTTCTAATTGATTTAAAATTATGTATGTCTTTGTTTATCAGAGCAAACAGTGGACTGGTGGGTATAGGACCATTGTCCGTATTCGTACTACTGTTACACTTAATGATTTCTAAACTTTCAAAAGCATCCAACTGTCTACTGTTTGTTACATTTCTAATTAATTTAAAATTATTTATGTCTTTGTTTATCAGAGCAAACAGTGGACTGGTGGGTATCGTACCATTGTCCTTATTCATACTATTGTTACACTTAATGATTTCTAAACTTTCAAAAGCATCCAACTGTCTACTGTTTGTTACATTTCTAATTAATTTAAAATTATTTATGTCTTTGTTTATCAGAGCAAACAGTGGACTGGTGGGTATCGGACCATTGTCCTTATTCATACTACTGTTACACTTAATGATTTCTAAACTTTCAAAAGCATCCAACTGTCTACTGTTTGTTACATTTCTAATTAATTTCAAATTATATATGTCTTTGTTTATCAGAGCAAACAGTGGACTAGTGGGTATCGGACCATTGTCCTTATTCATACCATTGTTACACTTAATGATTTCTAAACTTTCAAAAGCATCCAAGTGTCTACTGTTTGTTACATTTCTAATTAATTTAAAATTATTTATGTCTATCCTATGGTTGTTGTCAAAAGCGTGTTGGGCAACACAAGATTTTTCCATTCTGCCATATTTCAAATGCGCCATGTGTTCTTTAAATCTAGTCAAAATAGATCTTTTTGTTAGCCCAATATACTTTTGATCACAGTCTTTACAACTTATTTGGTATATTCCTGACGTTTCGTTATTGTCGATTTTGTGTTTGGGGTTACACAAAAGCGTCTGTAGTTTATTTTTAGAATTATAAATCAAATTGATATTAATATTTTAAAAAATTTTATCTAGCCCGCGGGTGAATTTAGGTTCATATGGTAACGAAACAAATTTCGAATTGTCAGTATCTCTACAAAAAGTCGTGAAATTGTACAGGGTTCTCTTAAATTTATGCTTCCTTATTAACTTGTCTATTAAATGGACTGAGTAAGCGTTATTCTTAGCTATATTCTTAATTAATTGTTTCTCATGTTCAAACCTCTCTTTACTGAGGGGAAATTTAACAAACGATGATTGAGAACATAAAAACTTGCCATTTTATGTTGAAAAGGGTGGTGTGAATCGTAGGGAATATATCTAAGAGTCGCGGTTTCTTTCCTATATACAGGGTGTTTCGCATAAAAACCGACACAGAGCAGGGGCATGTAGGGGAACCTAAAATATGGTGATTTAACGCACCTTACCTTTACACTAAGTTGCACCCCTGAGAAGTTATAGGCCTTCAAAGTGGGGTTTTAAATTTCGAAAAAAAATCAATATCTCAGTTGTACTTGAACTTAGAAAAACCAAATTTGGTAGACGTTGTGAGTGCACCAAGGGCATTAATCCACAGTAGGTAGAGTTAAATTGAAGCATTTTAAAGAGTTGATTAGGGATGATGCACCATTAAAATGTGACAGAATTTTTAAACCGTTGGCGGACTTAAAAAATTTTCATTTTACACTATGAGGAATTTAAATCTAAAACTTTTCTTACTCTTTTTATATTTCAAAAAACTTTGTCGTTTTCAAGAAAAACTCGAATAACTAAAAACACCTATTTCTGCAGCGTTATTTAAAATCATCGAAAATTCAAAAGTCGGCTATGAAATTAGATGTCAAACTTGACAATCGACCAACAAGTTGGAATGATAATAATTTAATAGAAAAACAAACAAAAACAACAGAAATAACAGGTTTGCACTGATAAGTTATAGAAATTGTTCAAAATGATCACCGTTTTCTCTTAGGCATACATTTATTCTTCGTTGAAAATTGAAGTCTACTCTTTCCAATAACCGCTGATTGTTTCTAATGACATTGCATACATTTATCTATAATGCTATTCCACAATTCTGCTCGGGACGCAACTGGCGAGGAATAGACAAATTCTTTTAACGTCCCCCAAAAAAAGAAGTCACATTTGTTGAGATCTAGTGATCGTGGAAGCCAAACTTGTAGGCAATTATTTCCTCGTCCAATCCATTTATTTGGATACTGGTGGTTTAAAAAAGTCTCTAACCATAATACTAAAATGAGGCGGTGCTCCATCATGCATAAACCAATGTTCCAGTCTGAGTTGTAGTTGCACCTCGTCAAGTAAATCCGGGAAAGTATTTTGGAGGAATTTGAAATAAGTTTCACTATTTAGTCGATTCGGTAAAGTAACTGGAGCAATTAAATACCGATCAATAACACCAATCCAAACATGTATTTTAAACTCGCGTTGGAAATGTCGAGGAGTTACTGAATGAGGGTTTACATCGGAATACTCATGATAGTTGTGTAGATTTGTAATACCTCTGCGAGTGAAACAAGCTTCATTAGTAAAGAGAATTTTCTTTTGAAAATGATGTAAATGATGTGTGAATTTGTAAATTTTATAAATGATGTAAAATGATCTGACAGAAAGTCAGACTCGTTTAACCAAATCTTCCGGTAACAATTTGCACTTTTTGAATATGATATAGGTGTAGTAGATTACGTCTGATAACTCAGTGCACAGAAGTTTGCGATATACCAGTTCGAGATAAATTTCTAGTACTGATATGTGGTTCATCTTCAAATTGTGTTCAAGATCAGTTCTTCGTCTTGTGCCCTGCAATAGAACGTTCTCGAGTGCTACTGAAAAACCTGCCTGTTTCTCGAGCCCGTCTTTCAACA
The DNA here is from genome assembly GCA_029963805.1 of Aromia moschata. NCBI lineage: Eukaryota > Metazoa > Arthropoda > Insecta > Coleoptera > Cerambycidae > Aromia > Aromia moschata. The sequence continues at coordinate 168,804 of JAPWTK010000629.1, forward strand.
TTGGAAATTGTTTCTCTATGGGATCATACGATTAGAAAATCTTTTCCGATATTCTTCAACACTTCTTCTGCAATTTCCTTCACAGAAACCTGACACTAATAGCATGTCAACTTGTTCGCTAAATGATAACTTTCCGGCCATTTCCAAAAACACTCAGCAAACAATTAACTAAAATTAAGTAACTTTTTTCCTGATTGTCAAGTTTGACGTCTAATTTCATAGCCAACTTTTGAATTTTCGATGATTTTAAATAACACTGCTGAAATAGGTGTTTTTAGTTATTCGAGTTTTTCTTGAAAACGACAAAGTTTTTTGAAAAATAAAAAGAGTAAGAAAAGTTTTAGAATTAAACTCCTCATAATGTAGAATGAAAATTTTTTAAGTCCGCCAACGGGTTAAAAAATTCTGTCACATTTTAATGGTGCATCATCCCTAATCAACTCTTTAAAATGCTTCAATTGAACTCTACTTACTGTCGATTAATGCAATTGGTACACTCACAACGTCTACCAAATTTGGTTTTTCTAAGTTCAAATATAACTGAGATATTGATTATTTTCGAAATTTAAAACCACACTTTGAAGGCCTATAACTTCTCAGGGGTGCAACTTAGTATAAAGGTAAGTTGCGTTAAATCACCATATTTCAGGTTCCCCTACATGCCCCTGCTCTGTGTCGGTTCTTATGCGAAACACCCTGTACATCAAACTATAACTTATTTTCACTATTTCTAACAACGAATACATCTAAAAATGGTAGCTGTTCATTGTGTTCCATCTCATATGTAAATTTTATGGTAGGGAAACGGTTATTTAATTTAGCAACAAAATTATCTAAACTAATTTTGTTTTGTATCAAATACCGCGAGGATATCGTCCACATACTTGAACCAGACTCTAGGGAAACACTCCAATTTATCTTTTACTTCTGTCTCTTTACTCATAAATAGATTTGCAATGAAAGGTGACAAGGAGTTACCCATTGCCGTTCCCCTCATGTTGTTGAAAATATTCACCATAAAGGTGGATTTATATTATCCGGTCAGACACGGTGCGGGAACGTAGCGTTAACGTTCCGACAAAGACGGGAGATGTTGATATTATCAGTACTATTTATATCACTCGTCTTCAGACATATAGATATATTGCAAGAACACAGTGAACTCTCGTTAAGAAATAATAGACGCGTATCCTGGCAGACAAACATTCTTCTCAACAATGACAGACGGTATGTGTATGACACGCAACGTGCCTGAACGGAACCGATTCACTAAATATAAATACTTCTATGAGAAATACATATAAGAATGTTTGTCTTGCTGGACATGTAACGTTTCCGCACCGTGTCTGACCGGATAATATAGAGACATCCAAAAAAAACGTCATCAAAGCTGGCGGAGAAAAAAAATACGTATTTCTATTCTTAATCGAATTTATAACCTTATTTACTTGTCAAGACTGTCACATCATATGACAGCCATTGTTTATTTTACAAATTGTGACAGTCACTTGTCAAAAGTTTGACATAACCGAAAAGCTTAGACATGACCGCTATTTCCATCTCTTTCGTTCATAGCCAGAGTTGATGACGTTTTTTTTTGGATGTCTCCATATAAATCCACCTATATACTGAACAATTTTGATTCATACAAATACTAGTAAGCCGAATTTATTCCTTAATAATTGTATCGTCTAAACCATTTAATTCGAGTAATTCCCCGAGGTAGTCCAAAGTTTGCGGGATTGGGACACTTGGAAACAATGAGAATACATCAAACGAGACCAAAATTTCACATACTTACAATTGGATATTTTTGATATTGTCACTGAACTCACTAGAATTTTTAACTGAAAAACTTGTTTGTGCAATAGGCAAATTTTCGAACTCCTTCGTTAACCATTTTGACAAATTATAAGTTGGGGATTCTATCGCTGAGACAATTGGTCTTACAGATTTTCCTGGCTTATGTATTTGTGGTAAACACTAAAATTTAGGTATTACTGGATTTGACAATTGTATTTTTTGTCTCAGTGAGGGAGTAATAAGGTTGTTACATTCTTCTAAAGATTTTTTAACTTCCGTTGTGAAATTTTTTTTTGTTTTACAATTTATTGTAAGGAAAGAGTCGACAATTTAATTAATAGTGGTCCTTACAATAAATTGTCAAAAAATCCTTTGCCAAAAATGACAACGAAAAAAAATTACAACAGACAGCGATTTCATTCGATGACATTAAATTTGTAGAGTTTTTCTGGGAAATTTTGGGGTAACAAAGAAGATAGACATTTTAAAAGCCTGCTTACTGCCATTGATTTGCCATAATTTGAATGGGTTTAATGATTTTGTGGATCACTTTTTAGTCTCGTTAATGGAATTTGATAGTCAAAATATGAAATTGTTACTTACACTAGAGTCCCATTTAACCGAGCTTGATGGGACCGAGGGTGATACTGTTAAATTCGGAATAAACTAGAACTACATAGGTATATGTAGTTTAAAACTTAAAATGCGGTAGGTAATAAAAAATACCTTTGGTTACGTTTTAAGCAAGTCTGAGTTAGAAAAACAGCTTTAGTTTCAAGTATGTAGATCCATAAAATAAATATAATCTTCAAAAATATGTAAATCTAATTGTAAGTACATAATACACGCCATAGAGTACAGTGTAGTTAGTACACACTGTTTAGTCTTTTCCAAAATTGATTGGGAAATTCGGTTAATCACGATTTGGTTAACTGAAGCTCTAGCGTATCATGTCTCCACCATACTAGTAGATATCTAATAATTCTATGTCTTTGAACCCATGGCGTCATGCGTCACATACATGGTGCTCGATAGAGTTTTTCCCTACCCCAGATTTTGCCCCTTCAGGTTATACGTCGGGCCGGCGAACAGATGTAGTAACCGCGTGACGTGACGCATGACGTGTCACGACCATAATAAAGACATAGAATATCAAAAACATCTCGTATATGTTACATTCATATGGCTGCGAGAAGGTTTTACAAATTTACCAATATATCAACATAACGTATCAAAACAGGTATACCTACCTAATTTATGGATATTTTTGCAGTTTATATTGATACATGCTGAATATATAAATTTAAATTTGAAGCGTATTTCGTCAAAATATTCCGCATTGTTGGAATACAATAGACAAATAATTGGTACATCATAAAAAAAGTCGGAAAAAATATTTCAAGTGCAGACGGATAACCGCATCCTGTGTGTTTCATGTAAAATAGTTCCTTTATCGCAAAGTTTCATTTCTTGAATGGTCATCGGCTCCTTTGTGTAAAAACTTGTTACATATTCTGAAAGTTATCCCACAAAGCTGCGTATAATAGAAAGAGGGAATACAAAATAGGTTTGCTTCTGTGGCAATCAGTGGCGGCTCGTGACTTTTTTTTGGGGAGGCAAACATATTTTGTAAATTTTTGTTTTCTAAATTTTTGTGATGGTAAACATTGTTAGTAATATGCCGCATAGTTAGGAGAAGGACCTCTATTTGGTCAATAAAATATATTAAGTACATTTGTCTAACATAATGAACCTAATATATTTTATTGGAGCAAAACATCAAAACCATCGAGCAAAACCAAAGAGCAAAACCATCGGGAAGGTGTAGAGTTTCCGTCAAATTATTTTACAATTAGTTAAAAGATGCAGTGAAATAAAACAGATTTTTGCCAGGCCTGCATCAATTTAGATTTGACGGGCTGAATTGTTCACATTTATAATATTTTGTTTGCCTAAAAGATGTAATTTGCAAACACAACTAATATGTTCCTGACTTTTTGAATGTGTCAACTGAACGAGATAAAGTTTTAAGATTTTATCAAATCCAGACTTTGTCCAAGCATCTTCTCCACGATTTGAAAATAATACACACGGCCAACACAATAATTTATTTAAAGTTAAAGAACCACTTAGCCATTTGCATTTATCATACCACGTATTAACAAAACTACGAGCCGGCTTACCCCGATTAATTAAAGTTTTACTTAGATCTGGCAACGGTACTCTTAAATATTTAACAAATAATTTATCCTCATAAGACAGGCGATTAAATTTGTACTTTACATGATACTCAACAATATCATTGCAGGTTCGAATATTTATTTGAGTGTCATGACAACTGGTATTGTTATTTTTATGAAACAAACTGCTACACTCATCAGTTACCTCCATTATTTTGTATAGTTAATTAAATACAACATTCAAATAATGACTTACGTAAGTAATATGGTACACTTTCAATAATAATTACCCTCCTATACCACTCAAAACACTAAAAAACAAACTGGCAAGAATAACGGCACTTTCCAACGAAAATTTCCAAAACACAGAACAATAAAAGATATTAAATTTTGTACGTTAGGTTGTTGGGTTCATGAAATCAAATAACTCGCTTTCTGCGCTGTCACGTGTGAGAGGTAGGAGATGGGCGTGTTTGCTTACGCTATGCAGTTAGTAACGCATGTTAGCAACGCAGGATCCAAGTCCGTTATTCCGTATAAATATATATATGTGAAAACATTGGCATCGGAGGCTGGCCACCACGGCGATAGACTAAGTGCTGGGTCGTTTATGAGGGCTAATATGTTGCAAATAATAGTGCAGGAACTCCTTTGACATTTGTTTATTAATATTTTTATTTTTACAAGCTTTTATTTAAATAAAATTAATTTACTCTAAATCCAATATGGCAGAACACCCAAGATGGCGGACTAGTTATTTTTTGTGCACTCCCATGATATGGGTATCAAATGAAAGGGTTTGCTGAGAAGAAATAAGAAAATAAAATGACTTTACTCTAAATCCAATATGACGGACCGCTCAAGATAGCGGACTAGTTATTTTTTGTGCACTCCCATGATATGGGTATCAAATGAAAGGGTTTTCTGAGAAGAAATAAGAAAATAAAATGAATTTACTCTAAATCCAATATGGCGGACCGCCCAAGATGGCGGACTAGTTATTTTTTGCACACTCCTATGATAAGGGTATCAAATGAAAGGGTTTGCTGAGAAGAAATAAGAAAATAAAATGAATTTACTCTAAATCCAATATGACGGACTAGTTATTTTTTGCGCACTCCCATGATGTGGGTATAAAATGAAAGGGTTTGCTGAGGAGAATACGAAAAAAAATAAAATGACTACTCTAAATCCAATATGGCGGACCCGTCCAAGATGGCGGAATACTTATTTTTGTGTACTCCCATGATATGCATAGGTATCAAATGAAAGGGTTTGCTGAGAAGAATACGAAAAATAAAATGACCACTCTAAATCCAATATGGCGGACGAGTTATTTTTAAGCACTCTCATAATGTGGAAGCAAATGAAAGGGTTTGTTAAGAAGAATACGAATGAACTGACGTCTGCGTTCAACCCTTCGAGGAGATGGTGTACTACTGCCCGGCTAAACAGCGGGACTTAGCGGGGTCTTACAAAAGACTTAGCGGGGTCGTGTCTTATCTTAAAAACAAGATGACCACCATACCAATTTTAAAGAGTTATAACTTGGTATAGGTTAGGGATAGTATGAACAAGTTGAGAAACATTTAGATACAAAAACACGACGATAACTAAAAAATAAAAAATAAATTAATAATAAAAAAAAACATGTTTTAAAAATAAGCTTTATTTAAATGCTCTAAAAAGAAGAAAATAGATTTTAAATTGAATCAAACCCATCAATTTATTACATTACACAATTTACATGTATATGATATAAAAGCTTGTAACGATATTTACTTGTGTAGATAAACAAGAATGTAATAATTATGTAACTTGATCTTGACATAAGAAAATCTAAGAAAAAAACGTATGTATTTTATAAAATAGGTAAATACATCTACACAAGTAAATCTCATGACAATATTTTATATCATATAAATTGTGTAATGTAATAAATTGATGGGTTTAATTCAATTTAAAGTTTATTTTCTTCTTTTTAAATAAAAGCTCGTTTTTAAAACATTTTTTTATTATTAATTTATTAGAGATTAATTTTTTTACCCGATATATGAATTTTAAAATTAAAAATAATTAAGGTATTCTAGGTAGTATATTGAATTTTAATTTTATTAAATACAATTAAAGTATAGTAGGTTTATAAAAAATATGCCTCCTCTGCCTCCCCTGACGAGCCGCCACTGGTGGCAATATGAAATGAGGCGACTAATCAATATGTACGATTTTCTGCACCAGTGTAGTGGATGTCACTACTCTGCAGACTGCGGACTAACCTATATAATTCATAGTCACGGATATCGATGAATATTCCTAGGTGAGTAATTATTTTAAATGAATTTAGTTTCGTTTGAGTTTGATAAAAATATTAAAAATATTAACAAACTGCCAGCGGTTTTTAGTTAAGTTGACGACACAAAATACACCGTCACTGAAAATGTAAATTATGTATTCAAATTTAAATCGAGTTAAAAACGATCTACCTGTTTTTGCTAATAATTTTATATGTTCGATCTGTTACACGATCAGTAGCGGCTGGTGGAATTTGAGATTCCCGTATTTTAGCCCGAACGAATAGTGGCACCCACATTACGTTCAGGGGGTGATTACTAGAATAAAGTAGAAGACTGTAATAGCAAAAAAAACTTCAAATGAAACTTTCAAAAAACGTCTGCCCAACCAGGAGATCTTGGAATCAGGAGGCTTGCAAAATATTTGCGAAATATTTTTCTTTTCATAATCACCAAGTGAAGACAAAGTCTTTTTATATTTGTGTTTTTTACAATATTTTCATTTTGTGTAAAGATATAGCTATTGTAACATTTTAAAAACTAAATGCTGGGATGAAATAAAAATTCAAATTATCAGGTCTCAAAATTTCAGAAAAAAAAAACTAAAACAATTTTAAACGCATAAAAAGACTTTGTATTTAATTGCTGAAAATGAAAAAAAAATATTTCGCGAGCCGTTTTCAAGATAATCTAGTGAGATAGACATTTTTTTGAATTCAGTATTTGATGAAAACAGTGCTAATTCTTTTATCAGTCCGAAAAAGTTATGTATCAAGTAACGTAAAAAAAACGCGCTTGGTTTTCAGGACAAGTTTAGGTACCTACGCTAACTGTTCATTCACACAGAGTTATTATTTAATTCCACGCTCGCGCAAAAAAGCCTTCTGGAATAGTCGTAACACAAAAAAATGTCCAATATGAATATTAGGCACCATATGTTGCAATTTGTTTTGAATGCAAGCGGCTGTACGTCGATCCATATCTACTCTGAATGCTTGAGAGGCGCATGCAATTGAACTGTATGTAACTGCATCAATTTCATTTGATTTAACTTGAAAACTTTATAGAATATTCTCTAGATATTATGCATACAGAAAATGTTAAAAGCTACAAGTCAATATTCTCGAAGTTTCTCACTGACAATAAGCCATACCTAATTTTTTCCAACGTAGCTTCATATAGCATATTGCGTAAGAAGTTTTTTTACGGCAATTTAAAGCATTGACGGAACTTATAAACGAATGTTTAAATAACCGTAATCTGCAATTAACTTGCATAGTAATGTAGGAATGGATTATTAATGGATAATGTGGGAGTTATGAGAGTCAGAGGTGTGCATTACAAAAAACAAAAAGAAAGTTGCTGCTGAAATCAGTTTGGGATTTAAAGTGGTGATTCTGGAGGAAAATTACACCGAGGAAATGAAAAGTTATGAATGACATCCCCTCGAAAAATTCAGCTTTGATGCCATCTAGCGCCTTTATTATTATTATAAGCCCTAAGTAAGTTTTTTTATGTAAGTAGGAAAATCTTTCTAATAGTTAAATCGATATACCAAGTCGCAAAAAAGTTGTGCCATTTTAAAGAAGTGTAATGAGCCTAGGTGGCGTCTTCAATTCGTGATATCGAAAGTGTGAACGAATTTAAAGTTCTCACCTGGGAAAACGCAAGTATGTCTATTTATTTTCAAATTACAGAGAAAAATTGAAAACCATATTAAAACATTATCATTATGTATCTTCGTTATCAGTGGCGGCTGGTTTAATTTGACATGCTCGTATTTTCGTAAGGAGGCATGGGACCTACACCATATTTTAGGGGGTGGTTATATAAGTATAAGGCTATAATTGCAAAAAATCTTCAGGGAAAACTTGGGAATATTTTTTTTCCAAAATGGCTGCCTCCTCTGCAGATCTTGGAAACGGCTTGAAAAATATTTGCGAAATATTATTTTTTTTCACAGTCACCGAGTAAATACAATTTTATTAAACTTGTGATTTTTGTAAAACTCTTATTTTCCGGAAAGATACAACTATTGTAAAATCTCACAGACGAAATGTTGGGATGACATAAAAATTCAAATTACCATAACTTTTACAGATTTTGTATTTATTCGGTGATTATGAAGAAAAATATTTCTCAAATATTTTGCAAGCTGTTTCCAAGGCCTTTAGGGGAGGCAGCAATATTTGGAAAAAAAATTTCGCAACTTTTTCTCTGAAGATTTTGTGCTATTATAGTCTTCTACTTAGGTCTAGTAACCACCTCCTAAATTATGGTGTGGGTCCCATGCCTCCTTACGAAAATATGAGCATGTCAAATCCCACTGGCCGCCACTGGAGTAGGATAAGTTTAGCATCATCAACAATTTGAGTAGGATAAGTTTAGCTATATCAAATTATTTTGACGTGAGTAATCTGCCGCTTCACTATGTACCATTACTTATGATCCACCGTGTACAGTACTTCTGTCGAATTTGTATACAGGGTCACATCGCTTTCGAGTAAAATTGATTCGTAAACTTGCTTACCTTATTCCAAAATGTTTCATAATTGGGATTATGATATTATATTACTTTCACATATTCTTCATAGTGGAGTGAAGGTATAATATTGGATTTTTTTTTATAAATAGATATGAAGGGTGTTCCATAACTTTGCTATGCTCATGTGAGACACCCTGTGTGAGTGACTATTTATAAAATGTTTTCCTTTAATGTAGTACACATATATGAGTTAACTGGGTGATACTATTATAAAGGACTCACACTGTATAAAATTACCCAGGAAAGCGTTTTCATTTCTCCAACAAAACAAAACTATCATGGCCTGTATAATCCTGTACATACATATATATTAGAATGTCAGTAATACTTTTATTTACAGCAGGTTATTTAATGTACATCCAGACTCCACACATCCTCGGTGTCACAAACAAACTTTTCCATAAAAATATACCATGATTTATTCTCTTTGTACGTTACATACACCTACATAAAATAAAATAAATTCCAATTTTCCTTTTCTCTATTTTACTGAAAGAGCTCCTCAAAGAAAAATAAGTTTTTTACAGGGAGAACTGAAAGTGAAATATTAAATGAAAGTGAAAAACGGGTAACAAAAATACTCTACATATCTAAATATTCATTCACCAGCGTACTCGTCCGTAATGATTATTCCAGGCGCAGGAGGAGAAACGCAATATAAGTCACCCTTATCGTAAAATTGTTCTGTACGTAATCCTGCCTCTGTTATTACAGCTCAACCCCACGGTGACCATTTGCCGAAACAGTAAAAAGCAAATAATTCGAAATAAATCCAACTTATGCTTAGTGATGTGTGAGAGTCAGCGGGGATAACTTGAAAATAAGCCTAAGGATATGCACCGCTGAAGCTCATGCAAAAACACAGGACCGGCGTAGCGAAGAGTATGCTTGCGTTTTTTTTCTTGAAAATGTGTTCACATGAAATCATTGGCGATTGTTCTGTATGTGTTTTCATTCCTCAAGTCCCTAAAAATATATTCATTCAATAGTATTCAATTAGTTATACAGATGTTTTCGAAAGCAGAATTTTTATTTTAATATTTATTTATAAACAGGAGTGACTCATAGGTAATATCGTATTTTTGCCTTAAAGGCCATACTTCTCACCCTGCCGTCGCTTTTAAAATGCAACTCGAATGACCTGCTACGATTTTACTCAAAAAAGGATTCAGGACTCCTCAAAACCCCCATTTACGACATTCGAACGAAAAATATACATCTTATGGTTTTTCTTTCTATAGGTTTTAAAATTGAGAAAAGTATCGAATTTGAAAGCCCCTAGACGAGTCAAGTGTGCTACGAAATTATATCAAGACATTTGAATGTCATCTGGAATCACTTAAAAATTTTGACCTAACTTTAGTAGACATTTTTTTATATCTGCTACAGTTTTTTTTCTCGTTGGTGTATATTAATAATAATATGCATATACAAGAAAATAATAAACATTACCCAATTGAGTCTGCTCCGCTGCTAGAATGATATTAAAAAAAATAACAAACACTTCATTTTTTCTTAACAAAATAACATTTAATTAACAAATATATATTTTATTATGCTTATTTAATTTATTGCACCTTTTTTTTACTTTACACCTTATAAAAGAATGAATTTGAGACTGAATCAACTTTGAGACTGTGCAGAAAGAAACACCTTGTAGGTATATCTTTTATTCAAATTTCGTAGATGAGGGTTTTGAGGAGTCCTGATTATCGCTACGGGTTCAAATTTCAAATAAAAAAATCTCTAAATGGTCATATTGCATTTCGGGAGTATAAAAAAATCGTATTGTGAAAATTACATATTGTGAAAAATCTAAAATTTTAGGGCTGTATTACGAAAGTTATCTGATTTTGTTTATAAAAGTTTTTTTTTCAAAATTTTTTGTTGTGCTCAGTCAAAAAAGTTCACTTGATGTTAGTATGCACAAAAAAAAATACAAAAAAACCACATATGGTAGCAGTTTAAATTGTATACATAGTCATCGATGATCCGAAAAACATGATCGTAAATAATTGTTTGTTACTTTTTCAAAAATACATGACTGGTCAAACTTCACCAAGAACAATTAACGCTGATATCTTCTTGTCGACTGTTGACTAAAGTAATAGCATTACGTTGTGCCATAACTTTAAGCCAGATACATAATGTATATCAGAAACGAGAAAGAATGAGTAAAACAAAGTTTTCCTTTGTTTAAGTAAGTAAAAATGTAATTGAATAAATATTATGTCGGGTCTTTGCATTCGTATACATTCGTAATTTCAGAGTACACTTCAGTTTATGTGCCCTCGGTCGCGTTGTTACTGAATAGCGGTGAATCCTTGTAAAGTAAAGATACCTATATAATTTACAAATTATTGACGTAAGGCACATGACGTATTATTATTAAAATACGTTAGATTACTAATGTATTTTATTTTCTAATATAACGTGTTGCAGTAACAAAACTGTTTATTATTAAAACTTTTATAATTCGTATTAGTATTTTTTAATTTTCCCGAATGCGGCTCTGTTTAATAGGTGGGGCTTGTGTATCCTTCCGCACGTCTCAGTCCGGAATTTAGCTTCACTTACTCTCATACAGAAGATACGGCCGCGCTTGGCCTAGTTGGTCTGTGTTTTTAAGTAAGTTTTATACCAAACTTTAGCCAAGTTTTCAATTCAAAGTTCAATACTCAATCAATACTTGTTCAAAGTTAACAAAGGTAAGAAAAACAAACTAAAAAGTTAACAAAGGGACATATCCCTTAAAAATGCGAGAGAAAAATAAATCTATGTTGTTTATGCGTTTTGTTATTTTTGATCTGATATTGAGACCAGACAAAATATAAGTATAGTGTTTGCAAGTGGCAACAAAATAACAGCGGTTTGGTGGAAAATAAAGTTAATTGGCGTATAACACATTTCTATAGTATGTCTACTATACATGTAATAAATTTCAAAATAATATGTTAGAAATACAAAAAATGTTAATTGTAAAATGTGGAAAATAGCTGACATACATATAAGCCAAAAAAGTCTGCGTACCAGATATCTTGCGACGATCTGTTTTATCGGTTGTAATTACTAATTTTACTTGCGACATAACACATAGGTAGATTATTAAATATTTTTAAACACGAATATTTCTTCCAATAAGGCAGATAAGAGAAAAGGTTACTAACTGATATTTGGAAATTGGAAATATATTAGGAGGACCTCGTTCCACAATTCAGAGATAGATTGAAAACTTTAAACCTGCAAAAATTGTAGTTACTAAACTTCGATCGGGACGTCCAAAAGTGTTTACACCCCATGATATACTGTGCGTCAAGTTAAAAAAGAACCTAGGATTTGTGCTGTAAAACTAGCAGCCAATGTGAAAGTACCGACCTAAAAAATATTCAGTGTCGAAGCAGTACCTAAGCGAAGCAGTGTTGCGAGAAGGAAGTAATTAATTTCAAACGCAAATAAAAAGAAACGATTCGAGGAGTTGTCTTCAATGGTGAAAGTAAATTTAATCTTTTTGAGTCGGAAGAACGAGAGACCAACCTGAACCAAGAATTCAATTTTAAAAATGTGCTTCCAATTATCAAGCACGGTGGTGACGTAGGATGCTGTTATGGTGCGGGATTTGAAATTTATCAACGGCATAGTGAATAAGTTTGATTTTATACTAAAAGAAAACCTGCATAGCAGTGCCCCTAAATTGGGTCATGACAATGGTTATGTGTTCCAACACGATAATGATCTCGTATTTTGTGAAGCAGTCGTTATTGTATAACGCTTCATTACGTTATTGTAATGTTCCTCATCAGATTCATACACCTCCCCAATCTCCTGACTTAAATGTAGTAGAGCATATTTGAGAATTATTTGTATGACGAATTCGACAACACAATATAAGGTCTATTTCAGTACTCAAGGGTAAATCGCTCGAGAAATGGGATAAGATAAAGCGGAAGAAAACGTCAAAATTGGTATTTTCCATGCAAAAATGTCTACAAGGTACTACACAACAAGCCGTATTACAAAGGAATTGCCACTAAATATTGACTGTCTTTTAGTGTACGTTTCTGCATATGGGGCAAAATTTGTCAAGTGTACTCGCCTAAAAAAATTTGGCTTCCGATTTCAACCAAACTTCACATTTTTGTTGGGAGGTGAATGTCTTCAAATCCTGAAAATATGGCACTCCAAGTGTTGCAGGTTGTCAAGATATAGGGGCGTGAATTTTCGCCGTGTAACCACGTATGCTCAAATTCATTAATTTGTAACTTTTACTACGTTTATCCGATTTTAATGATTCAAAAACGTATTTTATAGGGATTTTAGTCTACTTTTCAGAAAAAAATTCATTTTCTCGTAAATGCAAATTTTTCATGTTTTTTCATTTTTTAGAATGTTTTTGCTTTTTTTTTAATTTCGACCCTTTTGATTTTTTTGAAAATATTTTTAATGAAAAGCTCGTCTTTTTTCCTATAAAAAATACCCCACATTGAAATTAGGATTGAACGATTTGGCGCTGAAGGAAATAATTTTATGCGCGCTGTCGCATTTCTTTCGTGCGCACCGCATTCGTTTTTTTTCGAAATCAACAAATACGGTGAAATTATAAACGTTGGTAATTTATTAACTGACTTGTTTTTATCCTATCAATAAATATTGTTCTACTGCATAATTCAGGTTATGTTACTGTAAAGAAGAGTTCAAGTGCTTCTTGCGTAGTGACCATATTACATGCATATTACTACAATTTCTACAATATGAATCAACAAAGTTTCTCAGATCGATGCTTTAATCCTTTTAATAAGAAAAAGCATGGAAAAGCTTTGAAAGATTTAAGGTTTATTTCTAAGAATCTCCACAACAAATATTGTTTTTATATAATGTAATTGTTTATAGTATTTGAAAATATTTTTAAATGCGTTGCAACAGTTATGTCTTGGAATTTTGTTTGACTTTCCTTGATGACGGCAACCTCGTTGGGATTGAATTCTAGTTTTACAGCTTTTATTTGTGTACTACCTTTTTTGACGCCTTTTTTTATATCTTGAAAGTACGCTTCAAGACGCGTATTTAAAAAAAATTGCGTCAAGAAATTATAGTAAGCATCAACGCTAAAACAATATAGGTATATGTCGCGTCAAAAAAGGTCGTCGCGTAGAAAACGTTATAAAACTGGCCCAAATTAATATTTTTCAAAATCTCTGAAAGTCTAGCAAACTTGAAGAGATTTATGATTTTACTAGCCCAACCCGGTCAATATCGTACAATAACCAAAGAAATGGCGTCATTTTTAATTAAGGCTTGCAAAAAAAATTCGATCGTTAATTACTCGAAAAATTATTAACGGATCGAGCTATTTTTTGTAACTTCATACTACACACAGCAGTCCCTCCAAGAAATTTTATGATCATAGTCTTTCGAAGGAAAAAATGGTGAAAAAAAAGCACTTTTTCAACTTCAGCAGTCATTTGCAATTTACTTGGAGATTTAGGTTGGGCTTATAATTTTGGAAATTCAATAGGCATATGCTATATAAAATATGCTAAGGAACGGAGATATAAGCGGAAATGTGAAAAAAAGGCGTTTTTTTTCACAAATTGTTAATTCAAAGAATTAGCGGACGGTTTCAGCTCTATGGATCCCGCGCATTGTGTTCTATGCAAAAAAATACCGTCAACACTAGCCCTATATGTTTCAAGAACAGTTTTTGATGATTTTAGCTTTTCCTTATTAAAAGGATTAAAGCATCGATCAGAGAAACTTTGTTGATTCATATTGTAGAAATTGGAGTAATATGCATGTAATATGGTCACCACGCAAGAAGCACTTGAACTCTTCCTTACAGTAACATAACCTGAATTATGCAGTAGAACAATATTTATTGATAGGATAAAAACAAGTCAGTTAATAAATTACCAACGTTTATAATTTCACCGTATTTGTTGATTTAGAAAAAACTTCACCAGAGACCGCGCGCACAAAAGAAATGCGACAGCGCGCATAAAATTATTTCCTTCAGCGCCAAATCGTTCAATCCCATTTTCAATGTGGGGTATTTGTATAGGAAAAAGACGAGCTTTTCATTAAAAATATTTTCAAAAAAAATCAAAAGGGTCGAAATGTGAAAAAAAGTAAAAACCTTCTGAAAAATGAAAAAAACATGAAAAAATTGCATTTACCAGAAAATGATTTTTTTTTCTGAAAAGTAGACTAAAATACCTATTAAACACATTTTTGAATCATTAAAATCGGATAAACGTAGTAAAAGTTACAAATTAATGAATTTAAGCATACGTGGTTACACGACGAAAATTCACGCCCCTATATCTTGACAACCTGCAACACTTGGAGTGTCATATTTTCAGGATTTGAACATTCACTCCCCCAACAAAAATGTGAAGTTTGGTTGAAATCGGAAGTCAAAAATTTTTAGGCGGGTACACTAGACAAATTTTGCCCCATATGTAGGCAGACTTTTTGACTTGTATGTTAGCCGTTTCCCGTATTTTACAACCGTCATTTTGTGTATTTCTAACATAATATTTTGAAACTTATTACATGTAACATAGGCATACAATAGAAATGTATTATACCGAAATAAACATAATATTTTACCAAACTGATTTTTAGATGTTATTTTGTTGCGAGTTAACTGTACGCAAACTTTTTTGAGACACTGTACGTAAATACTGGCCGAGAACGTGTCTTATGATGATTCGGTACTTGCCTAGGTTGTCCCATTACACTATGTACAGTTCGTCCCTTACCCTGTATAAACATATATTAAAATTAAAGCTCTACTTTCAAAAACACCCCGTATAACTAATTCGCCGCGACCGAATGAATACATTTTTCAGGGGCTTAAGAATGAAAATAAAAGTGAGCGCCACGATAAACGGGGATGTTTATTTATATGCCGGGGAGGCGTCGGATAAGGCCTGACGCGAAAAATTACCGAAGTTGTTACAGTAGGCTGGCGCAGAACATAAGGTTGCAAGAATTATAGATGAGCCGCAGGAAGTTTGAACGTGAGGGGCCGAAGATGTGCGTCAGCGGTGTACGTTATCGCCCCCTTTATTTCGGTCCGTGTCCTGAAAGGGTTCTTAAAAAGTTGCTTACCAACGTATAAACAAGACAACTACGGCCGGGGCGAACAGCGCTAATAAATAGTACAGGCACAGAGTAAACCACCTACACAGAGACGACAGAAAGCGTTCCCTCCAAAACCTGAATCCAGTGCGCATGTATGGGCAGCCATTACATAAATGGTATTTCAATCAACCTCACTAACCTCGCCTGCTTGTTATTGTTTGTGTGTGTGGCGTGACGTCGTTTCGTATTCCTTGTATTTGTCTTGATTTTTTGTGAATTCCTTCTGTTTTGTTGTATTTTAAACTTTATATTTGACTAGCGACCCGCCCCGGCTTCGCCCGGTTTACGACATCACATTAGAAACCTCTAAAATTATCAGTGTTTCTCTAATATATTATGCATGTATTATATATATAAACCTTCCTCTTGAATCACTCTATCTATTAAAAAAAAACCGCATCAAAATCCGTTGCGTAGTTTTAAAGATCTAAGCATACATAGGGACAGACAGCGGGAAGCGACTTTGTTTTATACTATGTTATGATTATGATTATGATATTTAATGTAGATGAAACTGTTGTTGAACCAACTACGTTACACATCTTTGTTCTCTCAGTGTATCCGAAAATATAACATCTGTCAGTTCATTCACTGCAAGGTCACTGTAAACTAACCCCTCAATTAGAAACGTGCCGACAATGCTGTCGTCTGTGTGTAGGTGGTTTCCTCTGTGGTACAGGTATCTACGAGGTGATTCGGTAATTAACGGGTTGACATGAAGTTAACCCTTACAGTGGCATATCACTCAGGGGTTACAGATACGCACGATTAGAGGTGTCAGATAACGAGAGAACTTTAAGACAAGCCCAGTCAAGCGGGATGTTAAATATTCAAAATATATATTTTGAAAAATATAGGATCTCTCTTATTGTAACGTTGCATTACAAAATATACATTAAGTATACAGTGAGAGTAAAAAATAAGGAAAGGTACTCGTATTACGTTAAATATTTATTATTTAAAAAAAAATGTTTTGATAAAAAGTTTTCGAGTATATTTTTGCCATAAATTGCCTGCTTTCGATTTTTCTTAACGTAAACAAGTTTGTTGCTATGGCAACTGACATATTTTTTTTAATGGCATGGTATGATTCTCTTTGTATTTTTGGAAAGATCGTTTCTTTCTGTATACGGGACCATACAATTTTAATAGGGTTCCATAAGAAAAAAATTGAGAAAAAACATTTGTAGCTGTCAAGTAGAGACACCGTTCGTTGTCAGTTATCTACATTTTATCAGTTTCGTAGTTAAACTGCGAGTCAAAATTAACGTAACACTATTTAGATTAGCGCCATTTGCGTTCTATTCGAGTTAGAGACTTGCGGTTTTTAATTTTCGGTAGCCTATAGGGGTTGGTTTGAATGCCCCCAAGTCGCTACTCTGTGGCTTAAACGGTTTGCCGTCCGCATCCCAAATAGCAATCCCATGTCGAAATTTGAATGCACAAGATTTTGACTGCAATTTCAGAGAAATACAGGATTGACTAAGAAGGACGCTGTCTGGTAAAAACTACATCCCGGCACACATTAAAACCTCCTGAATATGTTTTGTGAATTTGGTCGCTGTCCCATTTTTTCGACCCATTTCCAGACCCCCTAAGTCACTCCTTTGCATTTACGTAGGGTTTTACGTGGTTTGACCTCTGTTGGGCGAATCCATCGATCTTAAAGCTGCCTAATAAATTGGTGTGGGGTGCCACAACTCGTGTTCATACTTTGACAACCCAAGCACCTCTCCAATAATAATTGGAAAAAAATTGAAAAAAATGCAAAGTTTTGTCGGTTTTTTTGGACCACTTTTAGGATCATTAATGCGTAAGATCGTTGGGCTTGATTCGGCTCTGGCCTACCGATGATACGAAGGGATGCTCACCGTTCATGGGGATCTATATAAGCGAACGGAACTGCATTCCCGGGGGCTCTCCGCAGTCAGTCGCCCTTCCCAGACCGCGCAGAATGCACCAAGAATCAGACACGCTTCAAGGAAATCCTAAAATAGAAAACAGAACGTTATTGTGGCGCGTCGGGGTATTATACGTGCGATTGCATCCCCTTGTATAGCCTCTTGTTCTATTCCATTGATCTGTATAGAGATCAGTATTTTATTCACGTTAAAAGGGGGATGAGCTCCCACGCACTTGATAGTTTGAAATGGAAATCGTTTATGTCATTCATATTTACATATGTTACGTTACGTTTGTTTTGATAAGGTAACCATAAACTTATATTCAAGTTTGCTTATCCGGGTTCTTATACAGCGAGGTCCATAAGTAACGGATAAATTCATTACCTACGTAATTTACAATTTATGAGTCAAATCTTGACACTCGTCAATTTTTAATTCTAGAATGACATTTTTTCAGTATAATTTTATACCTCCACCTCCAACCCCCTTGGAGTGACAGCTACCCCTTTAAAATTTTTAAATGGAACGAGGGTGCGTGTGATAGCTCATTTGAAAGCGTTTTTAATTATCTATTCAGCAATATAAGGTTTGTTTGAATTTTGTATATTTTTCATCAAGAAAATTAAATTTGATAATTTCAAAATTATTATTATGAAATGTATACAATCAAGTGCCTATGTACCAAATATCTGTCAAATCTGACGTTTTTAGTTAATTTTGTGTCAACATTCAACTTAAATGTATCGGTTTCCCTAATACGCTGCGCAAAACGCAAACGGTTCGTAGAATAGAAAACAAATTTCGTGAATTTGGAAATGTCACAGGTATTCCTAAATCTGGTAGGAAACGCATTTTAGACGATGAACATAAATTGGATATATTGTTAGGTATTCAAGATAATCCATATAAACCTACAAGACAAGTTGCCGCCGATAATGATGTTAGTAAAACATCCATATTGTGTCTTCTAAAAACTAAAAATACCGCCCATATACAATTCATTTGGTTCAAGAACTTAACTACGATGACCCTGATCGCCGATTGGAATTTTGCGAAATCAAAACAGTCAACAAACAGAACTGTAGATACCTATTGGAGTACAGAAAATCCACATTGGATGATGGAGGCCAATACTCAATATCCTGAGAAGGTGAACGTTTGGACTGGAATTATAAATTCTCAAATTATTGGACCATATTTCTTTGACGGCACATTAACTGGCGCGCGTTACTTGGATTTATTGCAAAATTTCTTAGTTGCAGAGTTAAAAATGCTTTTCCCGGATGATGACAACAACAACAAAAAATATAGAAATTAAAAAAATCTTTCAAATTAAACACCCTTTCAAATGAGCTATCACACGCACCCTCGTTCCATTTAAAAATTTTAAAGGGGTAGCTGTCACTCCAAGGGGGATGGAGGGGGAGGTATAAAATTATGCTCAAAAAATGTCATTCTAGAATTGACGTGTTTCAGGATTTTTCTTATAAATTGTAAATTACGTAGATAACGAATTTATCCGTTACTTATGGACCTCACTGTATATGTACATGCGTATACATTTGAGCTTACGAACCGTTGGCTTTGAAACTAGACAAAGTGAAAAACATATTTTTTGTTGGCTGAATAGGTCAAAAATGTTCTGAAACCTCGAGATTTAAAGTTTAAGCGAAATAAAATTTCCCGTCTGTCGTGTTTGTCCTGTCTGTAATGTCTGTACACGATATCTCAAGAACGCTTTGAGATATCAACTTGACGTTTGAAACACTTATGTATCATGACGAGATTTGGAACTGATTAGATTAAGTTTAGTCAGCTAAAGCTTTGGGGGGTTAACATACTTTTTCTTTGTATACCGGCAATTCGCAAATGACACAAGATATTCACTTCAAATTTGACACATGTACAACATAAGACATTCCATAAATGTAAATATTTGTAGTTTACTGGAAGGGGTTGAAGAGGGTAACGGTTCAAAGTAGGTAAAATAAACTTTTTCAACAATTGATTTTAGTAATTACACCTGGACGGAGCTGTTAAAAAAATCTACTCTTCTTCGACTCCTGCCCTCGCCCTAGGTGATACAGGATAACTGAAATCAAATGTAAGGGCAATATTAAAAATTTGTGAAAGCGCATATGTACGGCCAATCAAACTCACAAAGTTTTGATTTTCTGATGTTATATTATATTTGTTGTCCCGTGGTAGGGGTGGGGGCAAGGGGGTTATATTTTAGTGTGAATTAAGAATACTCACGTGACGTCTCGTTATATGAGTTTTTGAGGTAGAGGAATTCAAATATCACATTAATAAGCTTCTTTTTTAAAAATTTTCATTTTTACTACTATGACCTCTCCCACTAAAATAATTATGACGTATATATAGGTCGTAAAAGTCATAAACACTACATGGGCCAAAAACATCCTAGAGGTCATAAAGGTCACGATGGCTATAAAGGTCATATTGATCATAAAGATCATATTGACTATAAAAGTCGTAAAGATCAAATGAGTGATAAAGGTCCTACAGGTGATAAGGGTGACATTGGTCATAAAAGTTATATTGGTCATATGAGTCATAAAAGACATATGGGTCATATGGATCATAAAGGTCATATTGGTCATAAACGTGATATTGGCCATAAAGGTCATATAGTTCATAAAAGTAAAATTGGCCGTAAAGGTCATATTGGCGATAAAGTTCAAATATGGCTTTAAAGGTCATATTGGTCATAAAAAAGGCCATATTAAAAGGTCAAAAGATTTATAAAGGTCATAACCGTCATGTTATAAAGGTCACGAATTTAATAAAGATCGTAAAGGTCACATTAGTCATAAAGGTCATATATGTAGGTGACAGAGATCTGTCAAGTCATAAAGATAACATATTTCATAAAGATTAAAATGCCACAAAGGTTATATCGGCCGTAAAGGCCATAAAGGTTATATCCAAATTTAACATTTAAAAAAATACAAACCAATGATTTTAGAGATTTAGTTAAAAAGTTTAGATAAAATTATTGTAAATGGTTGTGGAAATGGTGGTTCCTTAGGCAGCGTTTTTTTTTTGAAAATATGAATATAATATATTCAATGAAATAAATAATTGCTCGAACTCTACTAGATTCATTGACACGTTCTCAGTCATGTAGAGAAGTCAAGGAGCGAAATAGGATGAGATGTTCGAGATTATGTTAAACTTATCTACCTTGGATGTGAATCGCAGATGGTTTGGCACCAACAATTCTCAAACTTATATCGTGCCGTATATTGATGAATATCTAACTTGAATCCTCTGATGTCCTTACTATCATCACAGGAGTTCTACGTGTGTGTTTATTCGAATCAGCCTTACTACGCATTAAGAGATCAAATAATGGGAGTATTATGCAAGACGGAATTGAGTAAAATAACAATTCTATAGAGATGATCAAATAATGTAAATCACTATTAAACGAAACGAGGTCCAGACCCTAATTAGGGTATTGTCAAACAAGACTGTTTGCAGGCTATATAAATCATTTTTACTTTGTCCTGTATGTTGTTGCAGAAAATTTGTTTTATTATACACATCACGTTTTGCGGTGATAAAGTTATACTGTCCCTTCCTAGATTTGGTTTCTCTTTGTAGTACGGTGTGTTGTGTTTGTAAATTGGCGTGATGCGTCTGGACTCGGAATATCTTCTCTCTTGGGAAACTCTTCTCCCAATTATCATTGGAATAGCTAAATGTTTGGTGAATAATAAAATCGATAACATAATCGCTTCGACTAATATCTATATATAGAGCTAATAGATAATAAAAAAAAATAATAGTCTATGCCTTCTGTATATTCGTCATTCATGTTTAGTACTAAGTAAATACTTGTAGTACTTGTTTCATTCAACAAAGTAATTACAATACTATTTACAGATCGACTTTAAATAAATAAAAAAAAACGTTCAGTACAGTATAAACATATTTACATATTAGTGGAACAAAATATAATGAGATGCCGTTTAAAACATAGTTGGGGTTTAAAACACTGTGGGTGTGGCCTTACCAAGACAGCTTTTTTAATGTTGGGCTAACATACCTTATTTTGAACAAAAAAGAACTGATCATATAAAAAATTAACTAAGCTTAAAATCATGTCACTATTACCCCATATGTACATATACATATGTAATGAATACTAAGAAGGTAGACACAATTGTTGTTATATTAATATAATTTGCCATTTCGCAACCAGGGTTCTGTTGTACAAATTGTCGTACAAAAAGGATCAAGCGAAATACAGAAATATTCCTCACCACAAAATTTATGAATTCGAAGCCGAATTGTTAGAGCATCCCACATGCTGGCTAACTTTGAAACATTATATTACGGTTTTATTTGATGAACGCTTTGTCTACCATGATAAATAAGTAAGTTAAGTGAAGTTAAACAACGACAGTATAAAAAAGTTATAAGTACACAATAATTGTCCCAGGTCTGCTTTATAACAAATGATACATGATGTTTAAAATTCAAGGCAATTTATTCCCTGTTATGTAGGTATAATAATATGAAATGTTTGTTGATGTTTTCTCCATTCGTATATGGATTATTTTTCAATTACTTAGTATATGTATGTAAAAACCACCATCACATATTTAGGTTGTTATTAGTAGGTCACTATAATTATTAGTAGGTTATTTTTTCGTGTAATTGAAAATTGCTTGAGATTTGTGATATAGATGGTAAAGTAGCTTATTGCTAAAGTAGCCTATCCCCAAAATATATATTTTTTTCTTTTAATAAAGGCGATTACTGGTTTATTAAAAAATAAATTTTTTTTTCGTCAATTTCATTCAATGTCATTTTTTTAGTTCAGTTTCATATTTTAGGATATTTAGAGCGACGGGCGGTTAAGTATTCAGAATTCGCTTAACTTCTATATATTTTTTCTTTTGTTGGTTATTCTGTAAGTTCCATATTTTAATTTGTAATAGGTGACGAAATTTAAAAAAAATTAAGCAGTTAACTTAATTGTTATATAATACATTGCTGTCTTAAAGTAGTGGATACAAATATAATAATTAATTATAAAATCGTCAAACACATCAAAATATTCACATGAGTTGCCATTTTTTTTATAAGGGTCTGGGATCTCCACTTATCAAAAGCTTGTGTCATGATATCATTTTAGTGACGGATCCATATTTTTAATGACGGATCTAGGGACAGCACTTTTTTTCACGTACGGAAAGGTTAATGTCGACGTGGGTCATATAAGAAAAGAAAGAAAATAACTAGTTTAAACCTTCAAATTGTGCGTTGACACTGCGCAAGACGCTCAACAAAATATCATGACTAAATAATTGACTGAGGCATAAGACGTACTTTTACGTAATTTTACACCAAATTTTGATCACCTTCAAAGTATTCTCCCTTGACCACAACGCATCTCTGCAAACGATCCTTCCATTGTTCAAAACATTTTTAAAATTCACTTATCGGGATGTTCTGTAGGCCTTCCAGCGATTTTTGTTTTACCTCCTCCACAGTGGCAAAACGCTTTCCTCTCATATCCCTTTTGAGTCTGGAGAACAGAAAGAAATCACAGGGGGCTAGATCCAGTGAGTAGGGGGGTGGACAATTAGTGTCGTGCCGTTTTTGGTCAAAAACTGCTTTACGGAGAGAGCGGTGTGGGCCGGCGCGTTGTCATGATGGAAGAACTAGTCGCTTGTGCGCCAAAGATCTGCCCTTTTCTTCCGGATACTCTCCCTCAATCTTTTCAAAACCTCCCAGTAGAACTTCTGGTTGAGACAATCGGCCATCACGTTTTCGGCGAAATGGAAAAAGTTGTTTCACTACAAAAATTCCCACGGGCGAACCGATGCATTCACAGCGACAGAACTTCGCACACTAACTCAGGAGACGTGTCCCTAACGGACACCTGGTTGAACAATGGGTTTCCCCACTCTCACTCCCCACCGCAGCCCAATTCCCGTTACTTTTGGGTCCCCCTCGTATTTATTGATCAAGGCTTGCTTCTAAGAACCATCTAAGTTCATGGTACAAGAAACACATACTTTATTTTTTAAGTATCCCCACAAAATATAATCCAAGATCTGGTGATAGGGCTGACCATTAAATTGGTCCCCTTTTTCTTATCAAACTTGTTTGAAAAAACGATTTAAAATAGGGTCAGAGGGGGGGGTTCAGAGATGAGACATCGATGGAGGAAGGAGCTTTGTTAGACACGCGGAAATCTGACCCATTTCCATTTATCCACACTAGAGGATGATACTTAAGCATCACCAGCTTCTTCATCAGCTTATGTACCATCTTCTACCGGCTCTTCATCAGCTTATGTACTATCTTCAGTCAGCATCAACTTCTTTATTTCAAATGGAATGACACATTTTTTATTACTTTCATTTTAGAAAATTAAATATCGGTATTGGCACTGTGGTAAGTAGAATCCATAAGCTGTGCAACCATGCTTTTATTATTGCTCAATTATGTACAGAATAAAACTACCATTGATCGCAATTTCAAACCATCTAAACTCGATTTTCTTAAATATAATGTCCCATATTCTAGTGTATCTATTAGATGTATAATTAAATTCTACATTGATCTGTATAAACATTCTCTATAAGTACTTGTCTTTAATAGTTTTTTAATTATTTGTTTTTTGTATTTGCTTATGAAAGTGTTTATGCTAATGTTACTACTGTAGCCCCACAATATCTTTGCCCGTGAGTTTCGCACAACGAACATAATACGACGTAGTACGACCATATCCCAGAGATATATGTTAGAGATCCCCATAAACAAACAATAACAAACTGTATTTCTCGAAGCGTTTACGGCTGCATCTACAAAAGAAATGAGCACAATTTCAGGTTTTGTCTCCTGCCGCCAAGGGTAAAGTTACTGTCGCTACATTCAGTCATAATAAGTGGATGCAGTTTTCTTCCAAGCATCTAAAAAGTGTAACAAAATAATGTCCATATTTGAATATTCTTTATTTTATATATTGACGAACACAAAAAGCACACTATAGAACTCGAAAATAACAAAAATCATATTTGTGGGAAATTTGGCGACCTTCTTCTCTATTAGTTTTTGGTTTGTTGGATTTTAGGTACGAGAATAAACAACAACTATTTGATTTTTGCCAACGTTTGAGAGATTTATTTCTCCTTCTTCAGGGCTTGTGAGAGTAATAACAACATTGATTAAGCCCTGAAGAAGGTTAAATAAACCTCCGAAACGTTGGCAAAAATCAAATAGTTGTTTTTGTTTATTCCTGGACCTAAAACATAACAAACTCAAAAAAAATATATTGTTGCTTAAAAAAAACTGTAACGGTAACAGTAATAGTGATTAGTTGGCTGTTATTTCTTTGGAATGCTATTGAAAAATCGGACGATATGTTAAGCGACTTTATAAAAACTCCAAATTACTAACCCAATGTTAAAGCTAGGTATAGGGAGTGTTAATACAGATCGATGCAGAATTTTATTCTAGAACGAAGTGTAATGCCAATACTTTATTTTCTAAACTAATTGCTGTAACAGATAGTGTCAAATGTCATGGTACTAATGAAAAATCCACTTAATAATAATAAAAGACAGATATAGGGAAACCTGAAAATCTGACTAAAATAGATTTGCCCATGGGCCTATTAGTTAAAGTCTAAATTGTCAACAATCATCGGTTTCTACAAGCCCTAATACTCTGAGCGAATGATAACAACCAATCGTCAATATTGAATTGATGAGATCTAGTAAGGTCGAAGTCCGGATATACATTATTTTTGACTGTGAGAGACGACGAGTCGAATTATTTTCTTATTACCAGTCTATGTAGAAATAATGAAATAATAATAAACAGTATCTTCTTAAGGGTAATAAACAGTATTTTCTGCACACCTAGTGTGAAACTTTGAAAAAAATCGATTTTTTTGTTTTCGCATATTTCGATAGTCTATACCTTTAAAAATAACATGCTAAAATTTCACGTGCGTATCTCAAATAGTTTTTGAACTACAGCCTTCTAAAGAGTAGCCGCTCATTGGTTAGAAAGTTACGTTTGTTACGGGGCCTACCTAAGTTATTGTTTGGACTCTGTCGTCATCGTCGGCGCCGGATTTATATTTAACGGGCCCTTGGGCACGAAGGCAATTTTTTTTATTATCTAATTATATATCCTTTATTAATTATTATATTCTCTCGAAGAAGTTTTATTATTTGAATGATCAATGTGTATGTGTATGTTCCACGTTCTTTGATTTTTCGAAAATGTAGGAGACAAAAAATATGGGTTATTCAACTTGTGGGGGCCCCTGGGTTATGGGGTCCTCCGGGCACGTGCCCAAAGTGCCCTTATGTAAATCCGCCACTGGTCATCGTAAGTCATTATAATAGGATGCCAACAAGCGGTTTTTGAAGAAGAGGAAGGTGATTGTATGGGCCTGAAATAGCAGATTAGCTCTAGGTATGATATTTATCTATTTATAACAATGAAATCAATCATTTTATCTTTGAACGCGTTTTTCTCCAAACTGCATTTTTCTAATTTGCTGCAGTTATAACTCAATTACAAATCATCCGATCGATTTGATTTTTTTATGCTTATTTTCTATATGTTTCTCTATACAATGACCCTCCAGTTTTTCGATTGTATGAAAAATGTAATATTGACACGCCAAAAATCATCAGATTTTTGAGCGAAATTTTAAACTTTTTTTTCAAAACCTTCTAGTTTATTACTTTTTTATTTTTTTTTATTCCAGCCACTGTGAAGGCCGCAATCACTGCAGCAGTGGAGGAACTTTTTTTTCGAGACTTGGGAGATAGCGAATAACTCTCTGAAAATTAATTTTTTTGGTTTAAAAACTTTACTATGTATACATTATTTATGTACTAACATATCCTCAAAATTTGAAAACAATTGATGCAGTACTTTTTTTTATTTAATTCCCAAAAATCACCTTTTTTTTAGGCGGCCACACAAGGTGTGCCCCTTAAACTCGCACAGGTAGGTTTAATTTGACAGTGGCAGTTTTGGCGAAATGCGGCCCGTACTGTTTCTCTCATTTCGCAATATGACAGAGCATAAATAAAGCAACTTTCGTGCGGCGTCCCCGTAATTAATGTTTATTAATTATTGGCGGGTGATGCTTTTATACTCGTGGCGGCAGAAAACGTGCCCAACATCACGAATAAGTGGCTCGTGTGGCCAATTAAAATGAACTGTACGTTTATAGATCTCCGTCTCCCGTACCATTTTGTAATCAAAATTATATAGTTATAAAGGTAGTTTGTAACTTCCTTTGGGTGTTCCGTCTTTTGCCATAAACGGTATTAATTCTAATTTATTTAGATTTCTATCTAAAGTTTACAGTTCTATCCATAATAGGTTCCTTTAATTAACATAGTAAATAGCATTAAAGGTTTTTTTAGACGAAATTACATTACAAACATATATCTCAGGTAAGAAAAGGTCTGTTAGACAATAGCACTATAGGTGGAAAAGAATATTAAAGTAGTACATAAAGTTACGGAATTAAATATTAGTATTGGGAATTATTCACACACCGACAGCTTCCTTTTATGTTAACAAATTATAAGAGTGAGCTAACCAATAGTCATGGGTATTCTTGAAATTGGGCGTGGCCAACGTTACATCACATTTATCACAGAAGCCATTATTCGATACGATTATACCAACTAACAACTATAACCACACCTATTCACCATTTTACTATCCGTTAATATCAAGGGACGCAGTCTGTATGTATTCAACATTAGCCCGTACACAGAATAAAGAGTTTATTTGAATCTAATGTATATTATTTCCTGTTAATCGCTGGTTACCTTCTAAGATTAAATAAATCAGTGATTACTTAACATATAAATAACCAGTTGCAAAAAGCACCGGGCCTATGTGGAGCATTATTATTATTGTTATGACATGACAAACTCTGTGACCGGATCCTTCGCCAAATTATCGAAACCAACTGGTGGGATAACAAATCTTTATAACAAATCTGCCTTTGCAGCAAAATCTTTGTAACAAATCTGTTTCTTAAACTAAAGAAATCACAAACCCAAGATTTTCTTTATCATAACACTTAAAGTCCTCAACAGGCAGCAAACCTATGTTTGAAACTTGAAAAAATATACATTCTTATGAATTTATGGCTTTGAGGTTAGTATAATCTAGGGCAGGCCTCTCCAACTCCCGTGCTGTTGCCACTCCGGCCGAGCGCCGGCCAAGCGCTGGGAATTAAATGCACGAATATGATGCTGTCATTGCTGTCTGTCTCTGTCGCGCAAAGGCGGCTGTGCTGCGGACGAGTGAGGAAGGCAGTGGACAGGCACCGGTGCTGCGAAGTGCAGAACGGGTGCGCGCCAGCACCGAGTGCTCGTGTTCGAGAGGCCTGATCTAGGGCTTCACCCGCAAGCCCGCAGCCTTTTTGGAGTTAAAGGTCTTGGAGTATACGGTTTCTTTAATTCAAGAGTGCATACTGCTTTTTGAATAGGGGTTTTTAAGCTATTTTCACTCTTATATCTGTAATGGGTGCGCTTAGTACATTTTTTGACATATCGCACCTATAATGGAACAAAGACCTAACTGCAAATAATACAATTGTTAGAAAAAGCTATTTAAAAAGTGGGAAACTACTTTTATACATTAAATTAATACATACGTTCGCCATACGCAAGTAAAATCTGGAACAGTTATAGCTATATTTCAGTACTTACTAGCAACATAAGTTACTGTTTTAATTACTTTTTGATTTGGCCAGTACAAACATGAGTTTTGTAATTGTGACGTTTTTCTTTTGAAATGAAGTTTCATTATTTTTCAGTTATGTCGAAACAAATATTCCATTTAGCTGGATATTGCTTTGTATAGAGACATCCAAAAAAAACGTCATCAAAGTTGGCCAAGAAAAAAAAGACGTATTTCTATTCTTATTCGAATTTATAACCTTATTTACTTGTCAAAACTGTTACATCATATGACAGCCATTGTTTATTTTATAAATTGTGACAGTTACTTGTCAAAAGTTTGACACAACCGAAAAGCTTAGACATGACTGCTATTTATATCTCTCTCGTTCATAGCCAGAGTTGATGACGTTTTTTTTTGGATATCTCCATATTTATATAAAAACAAGCTGTACAAAAGAAAGTATTATTTATAAGAACTGAAAACACAAAAACTTGTATTCTAGGGTACGTAAAAATATATGAAATGAATTGGTCTTCAGCTTAAGCTTATTTAAAAAATGTAATTATTAAAAAATGATTCGTAATACTTCGGCACCACGTTAGCCTTTATTAAAGCTAAAATAGCCTCTTTCTTGGTTTCAGTGAGAGGAAACTTAGAATTATAAGCTTTTTCAAACCAATACTTTTTCTCTCACATCGCAAGCTAGTATGTTCAGAGCACACCTGTACAGACTTCCAGTCTGTATCCTTATAAGATGTCTTATAGAAAAACTTTTTGTTTACAGCTTTTTCTACTCGTAATTGTTTCGTATCACTTATCCTGAATATTTCTTTTTCAATATTTTTTTTAAATAATTATTACCAATTTCTTCTGACAATAGTCTGAGGTCACAAAAGTCACTGTGGGTCATTTCAATAACTGAGTAAGGTTTTCCTTTTTTTGCACTTCTTATAATCGTTATGTACTGATCCGGAGTGTAAATCGGTCCGGCCTTCTTTGCTCTTCCGATAGCTTTCTCAATCACAGAATGGAGCCATATGCACAGAATAACGTCACATGCGCCATCTATGGTTTATTTGAGTAATTATCTTTATGACGTTTTCCCACTTGAAAGAACATTATAATTAAATACGTTTGCCATTATAATCTTAAAAGTCCACATATTTGCAGTTAGGTCTTTTTTCCATTATAGATGCGATATATAAATAGAGTCAATAGAGTTCGAAAACGCTGGTCGGAGTTGGAATTGACTGAATACTTAATATTTCTTAAGTTAAAAAAAGTGGTTGCATCTATTTATAATGGATTTTGAAAAGTCTTGAAAATAGACCTTAGGAAGCCTCATTCTTTGTTCTATTTATTTTGAAATTACATGCCAGTAAGACCAAGAAACACATCGACATCAGTTTTCAAACATTTCAACAAAAAAATTATTAAAATCTCTATGTAAATCAAAAGATAAAATAAATAATAACAGTATTGTAGGGATCTAGGAGATATAGCACACTCAAATACGGCAGTACATAAAAAGGTTGTGTAACAGTGGCGGTTGGTGATATTTCAGTTAGCCATATCTTGAAAACGACGCATGGGACCCACTTCACTTTTTAGGTGATGACTATACACCTCTTACAGAAAGGATTTATAGTGAAAAAAAACCGTCAGCAAAGTTTGTGAAAAAATGTTCAAAAAACCTGCAGCCATCCTGGGATCTCAATAACGCTCTGTGGAATATTTGCAGTATATATATTTTTTCATAATCTAGAAATAAATATAAGGAGAGGTTTTTCGATTTGTTACAAAATATGTTTTTTTTCAAAAGTTATGGCCATTTTAAGTTTGGGAAACAAAATGTTCCTATAAAATCAAAATTAAAATGGCCATAACTCTTAAAAAAAAAATATTTTGTAACAAATCGAAAAACCTCTCCTTATATTTGTTCCTAGATTATGAAAAAAAATATATACCTACTGCAAATATTCCCACACAGCGTTACTGAGATCTCAGGGTGTTTTTTTTGAAAAATGTTTCGCAAATTTTGCTGACGGTTTTTTCACTATAAATCCTTCCTGTAAGAGGTGTATAGTCATCACCTAAAAAGTGAAGTGGGTCACATAGTTTTCAAGATATGGCTAACTGAAATATCACCAACCGCCACTGTTGTGTAATCTAACATACTATTGACAATAACCATAGAATAGATAGCTTAAATTGAATAACTCTAGAAATTGTTAAATGTGACAGTAACGTGAATAAATACCCATTGTTGGATATCTAACAGCCAACGGTTCTGGTTCAAAACAGGAACAAAAGGAAGGAGATAAATAGGGTGGAGAGTTAGATTTCAGATTTGTGCTAAATATAATCCTACCTGATGATGCAAAGATGGTCGGCGATCCAGATCTAAATATTTTTCAGAATTTAAATTTTCATCTATTGAAAGATCCAACAATACGTCCTCCAACAAAAAATCCAACAACTTTTTAGGGATTTTGGATATGCGCTTCTTGGAACCAACGAGGATTCTGACTTGACTAGTAACGACTATTATGTCGACTAACAACACTATTTAAATTAAATGTAGCTTCATCTGAAAAAAAGGACGGCGAAGTTATTGTTATTGTTGTATTTTTCCACCATGCTTTGACAAAATTCAGGCCTTCTATCGAAGTCATCCTAGTTCAACTCGTGAACAAGTTGTAGTTTGTATGGACGTAACCTTTCTCGCTTAACTACATTTTTAACTGACTGCCGAGAAACATCAAAAGTAGTTGCCAAGATCCTAGAATATTGGATTGGATTTTCGCGCATTGAGAGCAAGATATCCAACCCTTTATCTCCTCTGGTTGCAGTTCTAGATCTACCTGTTTAAGCGGAATTCTTAACACTACCAGCTAGGTACTTGCCATTTCTTATTTTTATTATTTTCAAAGAGTTAACTTTAAACGTGTTAAAACCATATCAAAATTTTAGCGTACGATATAGAGAAAAGATATTTCAGATATTGAGAGAATCATTTAAAAAAATAAAGTGGGCCTCCATAAAAGATACATTCAAGAAAAGATACATTTAAGAAGACTAGAACTAAGGAGACAGAGCTGCGGCTTTTCGCTGTATAACGCGACGAGCTAGAATATGTCCGCCTTCAGAGGCGCTGTAAGCAGTGTTGTTCTGTACTAATCTGTGTGCGTTAGAGTCCGTGTGTATAACTGTGGTGCGAATACATGTGGCAGGCGTTCGATATTTGTCGTTAATTTGTTGTTATCTTTGCAATTACAAATTTTCGTAATTATCATTATGAAAATGCACTCAAAATATTTCATGTTACGTGCTTCAAAGTTAACAATACAACAAAGGAAAATATTTCGTTTCATACATACATACATCAGGAATTTGAAATAATGTCCGGTTATTCTGACGCTTCGTGTTGAATTTATCTTTGGGGAAATTATACACGTTCTCTTTCTCGTGACAAAACATTAATTTCCTTATTAAGTATCATGTAACACAACTACTTCTAGAACATTCATCAACATATATCTGTCTGTCTAAAAACTAAAAACATTTATGCTAAAAATAACAACATTTTGTATAAAAACATTTATACAAAACGTCTTAACTTATATGGGAGCTTACTTCTTGGCAGTGATCTGATTTTATCATATCACATAGGATCACGTTGAAAACATTGATATTGTCTTTCAACACTTCGGGACGCTTCTTGTATCACACAGTGTAACACAACAGTTTCGAACCATATTTATTTAACATTCGGATTGTATTTTTATTAAAGCCAAACGGCATGTAAGCATACACTTTGACAGCCTACATTCATAAACATTCACATGTGGTCCGCTGCCCATCACGTGACGTCGAGTACAGTACTGCTTACAGCGCCTTCTGGAGACGGACAGATATGCGCCAATGACACCGAACGAGTTAGCTCTCCTTAGTTCTAGTCTTCTTGGATAAATTACTTCAAGTTGATTTAAATATGGCAAATAAACTGATAACACTTTCATTCAGAACATTATGCGCGACTTTTTGCCACGCTGTATATGTATTGTTACCCCATCGGAATTTATGTGTGCCCGTGTGCCCATAGTCATTATAGTCGACAACGGTTATCTTCAATAAGTAGGTATCTTAAGCTTTGTTTGCCCTAACATTAACAACGTTGTTATGCCGTATCAACGGATATTTGCGTCAGGCGCTTGTACCAGCCGAAACCAATTGGGATCATAATTACAAAGTGGTTATCGCGGTGAACTGATGGTAATGGATAGGTAGAGTATAGAGCGATATCGCAATAGAAAGACAGCTACCAACGTACATATGTACGTATGTATGTGTTTGATCGGCGTTTCATGCAGATGTTTCGTTTGAATTCGAATTTACCTCTGACGTTTGTGTCGTTCGGTATTGTTGCAGAGTAAAACGGCTGTGTACTAGACAAGTATACCTGTGAGTAGTTAATATACTCAATTCTCAATCCTCAATGCAGTGGGCCTTGAAGTACTGCCGTCATAAGAAAGAACCACGTATTCAACATTATATCAAAATCGAGTACTAAACTGCTCGCCAAAATTAGCGTAACACTATTTAGATTAGCGCCATTTGCGTTATATTCGAGTTAGATACTTTTTTCGGTAGCGTATAAGGTTGGTTTGAATGTTGCGAAGCCGCTACGCTATGACTTAAATGGTTCGCTTTCCACACCCCAAAAACCAAACCCATGTCGAAATTTGAATTCGCAAGTGGCAATTTCAGAGACCTACAGGATCGGCTAAGAAGGACGCTGTTGGGTAAAATCTTCAACCCGGCACACATTAAGACCTCCTCAATACGTTTTGTGTATTTGGTCACTGTCCCATCTCTTCAACCCATTTCCAGATCTCCCCCCTAATCCACCCCTTTGCATTTACGCAGGGTTTTGCGTGGTTTGACCTCTGTTGGGCAAATTATTGATCTTAGCTGCCTAATAAATTGGTGTGGGGTGCTACAACTCACTTTCACCTTATGACAACTTAAGCACCTCACCAGGCTACATCCACCGACACCCCACTCACCCCTCTGGATCCGCCCCTTTAGAAGGCTGTGTGGGAAGTCGTTTTGTCTCGAATTCATGTCATGGCATTAGTTGAAGGCTCTCGAAGTTGGCGGAACACACTGCGGACGGGCGATTGAGTGCCAAAAGTGATATTCCAACTCCAATCCACCCCTTGAAAATTTTCCGCCCTATGGGGTTGTAAGCAGATGTTGATGTGTGAGGTGACTCAGAATGCTTTCCTGAGGATGTAAGTAACCTTGTGTCGTATGTAAGACTCCAATTCAAGACCAAACGAAGGTTGGACTCCAAAACTGCTCAAAACTGCTCAAAATTGGCGCATGAACAATGTGCCGGCTATGAAGAAGACGATGATTTTATATGCAAATTTTGCTTCGGAATTTTATAATTATTCATTCATTCATTTTTAGCGCAAAATTTTGTTCTTAAAAAATCTACTTAAGATATTTCTTTATCGTAAGTAAAATTAAAATTAGTTATATATAAAAGGTTTTAATTAACTATTTTTTTTGTAATAAACTTCAAGTACATAAACTTTGTAATGAAATTCAAGTACATCGCCGAAGTAAACTAAAATGATTATTTAAAATCTGCCTTATTTTAATGTTCATACGTTCGGTTCGTTTGCCCATCGATAAAGTATTTTGCTTAAGTTTATTTCAATTATTAAACAATTCATAGCTTTCTTCTTGACAGGAAACAAATTGTTAATACATATTTTCTGAACAATAGGTAGACAAATTATACCAAAAAAGGGAGGGTCGTTAACTAACCTTAATAAACTGCATTAATAAACTGCATACATTTATTTTCAATACCTTTGCATATCAGTAAATCAGTACTTTATGAAGTAAGAAAAGTGGCCCCGTATCTTTTTAATTAAAGATTCGACAAACTTTAAGAAATTACTTATTAAACATAAATGTACATGGGCCTTCCTTAGGCAAACCAATTAAATAGATAAAATTTGAAAATTCAAATTTAGGAATGCCAACTTCACAGACCTTGACTTGTTTGTTGAGGTGGAGTCCCAAATCGTTTTCAAAGGATGCATTTAACATGTTTCTGTAAAGCAGAGGTTCCCAAACGTGTTTGCACCATAGACCACTAAATGTTTTTCGTAGACCCCCCTGCCTGCCTAATACTGAATTTTCCTAAACTTCTTAACATAAAATGTGTTTTTGACAGCTGACACAGTGTTGCTCACTTTAATATGGTGTTTTTGTAGAAAGGATTTGAAGTAATTTGTGTATTACACTCAACACAATCTGTGTTAGGTGTAATTAGACATACGGAACGTTTAAATGTTGATGATCACCTGCCTAAACCTGGTCGTCTCACGTGGACTTCCATTTACATCTCGTGCATCTCCATTCTTTTCCTCACTGACATATACTGTAAAGCATCAGGCCTGACATGATTTTAATGTTTCATTAGGCAGCGGCTTAATTGATCGCTCGCGATATCGCGTCATTCAGCTAACTTCTGAAACCGGACTGACTCCTTTTGAGATGCGGCATCTGAATATGAGAACTGAATTTATTAAGGCAAACTTACGGATCTCTGTCTGAGCCTGAACTTACGTAAAATATGTATCCGATATCTCAAGGATACAGCGTCTCTTCTTGCACTCTACCTTCCGTAGTAATACCCTAGACAAATTACGATCATTACGAACAAAGCCGAACTGCAAGTATAGTCCAGGCTAGATAGTTTATTTTTAGAAAAGAGTCCTGAATAAGGTTTCTCGGCGCGATAATTAAGTAAAACATAGTAGAAATGGATTGTGTATGTTTTGGATAAAATCGGTATGTAGGAAGAACCTTAGTAAAAAAATCGACAAAAGTGCCTAAAACCTTTTTTTTGCGGATTAAGGGACGAAAAATAACTGTTTTCGTAAAACAAACATATAACGCGTTGTAGCGCTTGAAAAAACGAAAAAAATGAGTCTGCTGTTTTGGCTTAAATTGTAGCTTTTGGTCGTGCCCATCTGCAATAAAAATTTCATGCAAAAATAATAAGAACTTTTTGCATAAATCGAAAAAAAATAAAAAAAGGTATTTTCGAAAAATAGCTTGAACAAGCCGAAAAATGGTCGTAGAGCATTTTTCTGGGCTTAAATTACTCGTCATTAAATTTCCTACAAATCCATTATCGTGAATTGTGGGAGAGGTTCATTCAATCGGTTGAAAAACGCGTTTGAAAATCAGGCGTCGCGTTGCCTCGAGCGTTTGGGTAAGCGAGTGAAGGGGAAGTTTTCGGCATTTTTATCTATTTTTTTACTAAGGTTCCTACATACCGATTTTATTCAAAACATATACAATCCATTTCTACTATTTTTTACTTAATTATCGCGCCGAGAAACCTTATTCAGGACTTTTTTAAAAACTGAGCACTTTTCTGCTATATTGCTTGGATTAGTAGTCGAACGAGAAGACGGACGGAGATTAACGCCTTGAAAGAGCGTTTTTTAATGTAATTGGATAGAAAATCCGCGTGGCGAATCCATGTTTTGCGAATGGAGTATCTTTATTTTTAAGACGTCATTTCATCAGTAAAGATGTGCAAGCAGATGTGTTGATGGAATTAAAAATTTACATTATTGTACAGGGTCCGCTATTTAAAACTCCACAGGCCCATAGTATCGTTAATTTTGAAGCTAGAACCTTGATCTATATCAATTTACCAGTAATTGTAAGTTCTTTAAACATACATGTATATACAGAGTGTCCCAAAGAGTTTTTTTAAACAGTGGTTGTGGAAATAAACATAACTTCCTTGAATATTTTTTCCTTCACCCTGTATATTAAAACTGTAACTGCCATTTGAAAGATATTTTAATTCGCTTTCATGTATTACTATTTATGCACGAATTTTTTTTTTTTTTTTTTTTGCTTTTTTTTTGTTTTTTTGAAGCCTAATTTTCGTCGGTTACTGAAACTAAAGCTTTCATTGAGTGATGGCAATCGTTATCACTAAAAAATAAGATATCAAATGGCGGTTTATTTATTAATGCTGTTTGTATTCATCTTTCCGAAGTTGTTGAAATAAAACTATTTTATTCACCATCACTTTTTGTTGTTTTGAAGGATTATTTTGATGTAATTTGAAGTTAGTGAACGAGCTAGTGAGTGTAAACGTCAGTGGACGCGACAAAAGAATGTTCGAGGTAGATGTATGGATTCTCGTGGGAATATTCCCACGAAGTGACGCACATATCTAAACTACATACTCCTATAAGAAAGAAAAAATATCTGATCCAAGTATTTCCATCTGAATAAAGCGTTTGAAAACCCCTGAATAGGTAACCCCGGACTTATTCGGTGTCCGGCAAGATTGCCCGACTTAAATCCACTATTTTTGTGGGTTACTTTAAAAAACTTTGGGCAGCAAACCCTACCGCAAGATATCAACGATTTGAACAATCGGATACGAGATGTGTGTAATTCTATCCACAAGCCTATTCTATTAAAAACAGTAAACGGTGAATTGGCAAAATGGTTCAATTTTTGTATTTATGTTAATAGACGAAATTTTGAACAATATTTGAAGTATTATTATAATTTTCTTTCATCAGATGCCTCCACAGCATTCATAAGTATTTTTTTTCCTTTGATGTGGTCATAATTAACACATTAGTCGTTAAATTAATTACATAAAAAAAATCATAAGAAAAATAAAAAAATAATTTGTTTTGTTATTTGTTACAACTACTCTGATCAATATGGAATTAATTGTTATTGTATGTTTTCAATATAAGGATTAGATTTTTTTTGTTTCATCCTCAAAAATAAAATAATGTTTGCATAAAATATAGTACATAAAATGAAATATAATCGAAATGTATTTCAGATGGCAGTATCAGTTTTCATATACAGGGTGGAGAAAAAGTTTATTCAAGAAAATTATGTTTACTTGCTGTACCACTTCAGTCAACAAATGTTTTATATAATACTCTTATACGTTTTAGACGTTTTATACCACTCTGTATGTTTAAAGAACTTATAAATAACCCACAAATTGATGTGTCACTGAAGGCTCTAACTTCAAAGTTAACGATAATATGGGCCTGGGGAATTTAAATTACAGACCCTGTATGCCTAACTAAGTGAGCATTTGAAGTACAAAATGAACAGTATAACAATAATTTGAACTAGCAACATGATACATTAACATGTTGTTATGTACTATGAATGTTCTGTTGTTAATAAACTGCTTATTTTGTTCTTTATACCACGTGAGTTTTAGGTGTAAAAAAAACACGATTATTGCAGCAATTACACTGGAGTCCAGTGACTGTCATAGGGTTTGATATCTGTTTACATGAAAAATCATAAAAAAATTTCTACCCTCAATTTTTCCATATTTAGCTTCGGAGAAGTCAGACAAATTGGTATGATGTATGACTGAATAAATCGCCGTTCTTATTCAAAGCCCTTACATTCTGCTTTAGTAAATACAGTCCCAGCTCGTTTGGTCGTTGTAGGTGGAAGCATGATTTTTTCTCTGGCTCCACCGGTACACAAAAAAAAAGTGGTCATTACTTTTGACCAGACCCATCTATGGTTATGTATTTCGATGCGCTGAATTTGAATTTGAGGTCAGTTTAACCCGTACACCCTCAAAATTTTGAGTAAATTGCAAAAAACCGCTAAAAATCGCTAAAAACAGCAAAAAAAAATGCAGTTATGCAAGCGAGAAAATTTTTTTACGAACTAGATCAAGTATGTTTATTATGTATTTCGATGCACTGAATCCGAATCTGAAGTTGAGTTAGCTTGTCAACCCTCCAAATTTAGAGTGAATTCCAAAAAAACCGCTAAAAATCGTAAAAATTTATGAAAACGTTATGAAAACGAAAAATTTTTTTTCGAACAAGATCTAGTATGTTTTTTTGTGTATTTTGATGCGCTGAATCCAAATCACAAGTTGATTTAGCTGGTAAACCCTTCAAAGTTAGAGTAAATTGCGAATAACCGCTGAAAATTGCTAAGAAATCGTGAAAAATTGCAATTATGCAAACGAAAAAAAAATGTTAAACTAAATCAAGTATTTTTCTTATGTATTTTGATGCGCTGAATTCAAATCCGAAGTCGGTTTGGCTTGTACACCCTCCAACTTTAAATAAATAGCGAAAAAACTTTAAAAATAGCCAAAATCGTAAAAAATAGTCATGAAGTAGTAGATAATATCAAAAAATAGTATTGTTCTTACTCATAGTAATAAACAAACCATGATTCCTTTCAAATTATACTATAACATCAATAGATTGTAATTTAAATTTAAAAAAACGAGCTTCCCTTGATTTTACACTGTTCTTCGCTTGTATCAACTACAGTGAAGAATAAGAACGATTTCATCAAGACATAAGTAAAATGGAGAATTGGTATCAAGGAATATGGAATGTCAACATGATGGCCGATTTTTGCTGGACTTTAAAGAGAGAAATAACGAGAGAAAATAGAAAACGAAAGAGAAACCTACTGCATAGAACATTCGAAGAAAAAAGAGTTCGATACAAGCGAAGAACAGTGTAAAATCAAGGAAGGTCGTTTTTTAAATTCTAATTACAATCTGTAGATATTATAGAATAATTTGAAAGGAACCATGGTTTGTTTATTACTGTGAGTAAGAACAATACTCTTTTTTGATATTATCTACACTATTTTATGACTGTTTTTTTTACGATTTTTTGCTATTTTTAGCGTTTTTTCGCAATTTATTTAAAGTTGGCAACAAGTTGGCTTGGTGTACAAGCCAAACCGACTTCGGATTTGAATTCAGCGAATCAAAAT
Organism: Aromia moschata; assembly: GCA_029963805.1. Classification (NCBI taxonomy): domain Eukaryota; kingdom Metazoa; phylum Arthropoda; class Insecta; order Coleoptera; family Cerambycidae; genus Aromia; species Aromia moschata. The sequence continues at coordinate 208,252 of JAPWTK010000629.1, forward strand.
ACATAAGAAAAATACTTGATTTAGTTTAAGAAAATTTTTTTTCGTTTGCATAATTGTTATTCGCAATTTACTCTAATTTTGGAGGGTCTATCAGCTAAATCAACTTGTGATTTGGATTCAGCGCATCAAAATACACAAAAAATATATATGATCTAGTTCGAAAAATATTTTTCGTTTTCATAACATAATTTTTCACGATTTTTAGCGATTTTCAGCGGTTTCTTGCAATTTATTCTAAATTTGGAGGATTGACGAACTATATCAATATCAGATTCGGATTCAGCGCATCGAAACACATAGTAAACATACTTGATCTAGTTCGTAAAAAAATTTCTCGCTTGCATAACTGCATTTTTTTGCTCTTTTTAGCGATTTTTAGCGGTTTTTTGCAATTTACTCAAAATTTTGAGGGTGTACGGGTTAAACTGACCTCAAATTCGTATTCAGCGCATCGAAATACATAACCCTAGATGGGTCTGGTCAAAAGTAATGACCACATTTCTTTTTTTGTGTGCTATTACACTGGAGGCCAGTGACTGTTCTAGGGTTTGATATCTGTTTACATGAAAAATCATAAAAAAATGTCTACCCTCAATTTTTCCATATTTAGCTTCGGAGAAGTCAGACAAATTGGTATGACGCATGACTGAAACAATCGCCGTTCTTATTCAAAGCCCTTACATTCTGCTTTAGTAAATACAGTCCCAGCTCGTTTGGTCGTTGTAGCTGGAAGCATGATTTTTTCTCTGGCTATCAATGGCTCATAAATGATGTTAGCAATTCCTAAAATTATATTTTCTCTTGACGGCCATACATCCATTTTCCCCCACTCCTTCACATTTGCACGATCATCTGTTTCCCGGAGTAAACACGGGTATTTCGTGTACCCACGGTGTTAGTTAAATAAAGAAATCTTTAAATCTACTACAAGACACTACCGACATGGGTCCTGAGCAAATATTTTTTTTTTCCGAAAACATGCACGCTACATTAGTTTTCTTCTAAAAGTTCATACCATACAAAGATCGTTGTTATGTAATAAATTGTGTTCAAATGCATATACATATTCATCAATTCCCAAAGTCAAATAAACGCTTTGTGGTTTGGAAATGTTCATCAATTAAAAATAAGTCATGGAAAATCGCTTTAAAAGTGAAAGAAGTTACCCCAAAAATAAAAGCGTGCTCCTCATATTTTAAAAAGGACGATGTATATTAGACTACTGACACAAATAATTTGTTTATTGTGGTTACAGAGGTAGTGTCAAAGAACAGTTTATGTTATTTTTATGTTATATTGTGTTTAACTTTTTTTTATATTAACCTATCGGTACAAGTAGAAAAGCATAGCAATAATGTGTTTACATTTTTCCGCGAGACCCGCTTTACAGGAATACAGGTACACACAATTAAAAACTTTTTTTGTCTGTTCTCCGGTAATTTCGTACAAATTACATTCAAATAATATCGAGCCATCCAAAAAAAATATATTTATCATCAAAGTTGGCCGAGTAAAGAAAGACGTATTTCTATTCTCATATCTTAAATTTACAACCTAAATATATATAACTTAAATATATATTTATTTAATTGTCAAAGCTGTCACCTTATATGACAGCCATTATCTATTTTACAATTGCGACAGTCACTTGTCAAAAGTTTGACATAACCGAAAGGCCGCTATTTCTATCTCTCTCGTTCATAACCAGATTTGATGACGTTTTTTTTTTGGATGTCTCTTTACAATTAATGTGTATCACTGTAAGTAGTGGTAACGTACGTAATAACCACTGTAATTCAATTACGTCCTAACTTTACATGAATTACATGATATAATCAATTTGTTCGTGGACTAAATCATTTAATACAAGATTCACAGTTTTGTCAGTTACACGCTTCCATTGCACGTTATGCGATGCTATGCTACGCCATGCGAGGCGATGCTAGTAAAACAAACATATGAATATTTATCTAAATGTTCCGACAGCGTGCTATACAGAGCGATGCGACGCAATGCTAGAAGCGCCGAGTGCGAGCGTGTGTTTGAAAATCAAATGTGTTTGATTTTATCGCGCTAATTAGCCCAAAGTAGACAGTATCGTGAAGCCGTTTGTACCTATTGCACGCATGGACGCTGAAAAATTAATATTAGCCGTAAGAGCTCGACCCTCATTATGGGATCAGCGATCCAAACAATATAGTAATTTTTTGTAACAATGGAGATATGCCATCATAACATAGTATAAAACAAAGTCGCTTTCCGCTGTCTGTCCTTATCTATCTACTACCTATGTATGCTTAGATCTTTAAAACTATGCAACGGATTTTGATGCGTTTTTTTTAATAGATAGAGTGATTAAAGAGGAAGGTTTATATGTATAATACATGCATAATATAGTAGACAAACACTGATCATTTTAGAGGTTTCTAATGTGATGTCGTAAACCGGGCGAAGCCGGGGCGGGTCGCTAGTTCAGTATATATTGAGGTGTTTCTGAAGACATGCGAAAATACTCATGAAAGTTGGGATCCTTTTCAAGTTCTTTAAACAGATGGTGAAACTCTCCAAATCGTCTCTACTTTTATTACCTAATTGTATGGATCCAGAGGTTTCTTTTTCCGACTCTTTTTTTATTTATTTTTTCTGCATAATCATGTATTATTTTAATACAGAGTTTTCGATCAGATAATTACTAGTATTCACGACCGATCGCAACGACGCACAAAAACTTACTGATAGCCGGATAGCGGTGTATGTAAACACGTCTGATTAAAAAACAAGACATATAGCAACGCATAGCATCGCATAGCGTGCAATGGAAACGTACCCTTAGGGTATTTCTTGCTATTTTAATCAGACGTGTTCACATACGCTATCCGGCTATCAGTGAGTTTTTGTGCTTCGTTGCGATCGGTCATGAATACTAGCGATTATCTGATCGAAAACTCTGTTTTAAAATACTACATGATTATGAAGAAAAAAAAATAAAAAAAGAGTCGGGAAAAGAAACCTCTTGATCCATACAATTAATAAAGGTAGAAGACGATTTGGAGAGTTTCACCATCTGTTTACAGAACTTGAAAAGGATCCCAACAAATTTCATGAATTTCAACAAATTTCATTGTATACTGAATGGCATCTCTCCATTGTTACAAAAAATTACTATATTATTTGGATCGCCGATCCCATAATGGAGGTCGAGCTCTTACGGCTAATATTAATTTTTCAGCGTCTATGCGTGCAATTGGTACAAACGGCTTCACGATACTGTCTACTTTGGGCTAATTAGCGCGATAAAATCAAACAAACTTTATTTTCAAACACACGCTCGCACTCGGCGCTACTAGCATTGCGTCGCATCGCTCTGTATAGCACGCTGTCGGAACATTTAGATAAATATTCGTATGTTTGTTTTACTAGCATCGCCTCGCATGGCATAGCATAGCATCGCATAGCGTGCAGTGGAAACGTACCCTAACGCGAAATGTACCGTCATAAATTTTTAATAAAACAGTGTCGCCAGACTAGTAAAGAACATAGGCGCTGATTAAAAATATCTTAATTAGCAGCATTTAGTGGGGACTTAAAGCTTAAAGCCGATGCAATCGTTGCGTAGACAATCCATTTATTTGACAGGGAGGATATTGCCCCGACAAATATAGCGGGGGGGCGCCACTCAAGGGTGAAAAAAGGGAGAGGATTAGGAAAACAGTCCCGAGGGTTCGGCAAACACGACAAGTGCTAGCCAGACTGCCGTTTTCCATAATATTAAAAATTATTTAAATGGAAATGACGGCGGCCAACAATTTGAGCGTTTGCCAAATATCGATTTGAATTTTGGCTATATAGACAGTTGAAAGCTTTTAAACACTCCGTTGTAATTCACTTAAGGAAAGATAATATTAATTTGAATAATAATGACTCTGTTCTTTTGTCTTGGTTGCCAATTTCGCTGGAAGTCGGTATAATGGGTTTTAATGTATAATTTAGACTCTTAAAACATCGGTATTGTGGTCCCTACAAACTTATATTAGGTGTTTCATTAAAAAGTTGTTTACCGACTTAATATAAATGCGGAATTTATGACAACGATGAATACTTAAACAAACTCCGTTTCTGGAAACTCTAACTTCTCTGCATCGAGCTGACAACTGAGAAAAACACAAATATGGAAATCTGAATACTTATTTAGCACTATGCAGCACCTGTAATAACTACAACTACTTTGTTATAGATGCATATAGTGCTACGAATTTGATAAATATATGTCAAATCTTTGTGGATCATCTCCTTGAGGCAAATATTATTTTTCATTTACATCAATTACCTTTAAACATCTAGTCATATTTTGTATTCCAATACACATAGTGGAGTGGAAGTATAGTATTTGCAAAAAAAACAAAAGCCATATTGCCTAAGCAAGTTTGAAATTCACACTTTGAAAAAATGCCAACATGGTTGGCGAAATGAGAGCATTGAGTGCAAAAAAGTATTTCTGTGTTAAATGAATTTTGAAAGAAAGAAAGGCCCCAATTCTGCTTCAGTAAGTCTGAAGTATTCTAACAAAAATATTATATTTCAGTTAAAAAAATATGTCTGTCTGTCTGTTTATGATCTGTCGCTCTTACTCTCTCTCTTAATAATTGTATATACGAAAACTCAAAAAAGCCTCAATAAATCTACTCAAGAAACATTTACGTACCATGTAGTGCTGAAGATTTTGAACGCAACCGGTTAAAGAGAGAGGAAATAAAGTAAGGTAATATATTTTTTCTTTGCCTATAAATAATTTCAAAATTTCTCACCAACAGAAAACACAGAGTATTACAAGTACGTTTTATAATAATAAGTTACATCTTAAGAATTCAAGCAATTTTTTTTTGCGTAGACTTTAATTATATGTAATATTCCCTCAGTATTTTGAAGAAAGCAAATAAGCATTGCAAGCACCAGACTTTTAAATATATTTGGATATGTAAGTACATAGGTACATAAGTAAGTATAGGATATATTTCTGACTGTGTGAATGTGAATGAAATCATTTCTGAATGCTTTCATGGATCATTCTTGTTCGAAGATAGTAACAAAACTTTAAGAATGAAAGGTTCCTCATTCTTTGTTACTGGCACGTCAAAAGTATATTGATCCGGATTTCGATTTTACTAGATCTTGTTAATGTGACATATGTATTTATATGTATAAATCCATGTCAAATATTTATGTACCTTTTTATCTACTTCAAGCAATTATAATTTTTCATTTGAATACATATTTTATTTAGATATACCGTCATATTTTACATCCCCATTCACCTAGTAGTATCGGCAAAAAATACTATGTCCATTAAAAATTGTATATAACAAAAATTATAGTAATATAATGTTCTAAGATCTGAAATGTAACATTGCATTCCATAAATAAAACAGCATACCCTAACTTTTACATCATCACAACGTTGCAGAACGTCGAGCAGTATCTGATCTTGTTGGGTTTAATATGCTAATATATTCTTAGCAATATTAATATATATATTTATGATCTGCCCGCCAGCGATGCAACGGATTCCAATCAAGATTATTTGTAATATGTAGATTATAGCCCGATTCAAATTTCCTTTTGTTAGGGTGCAGATGGTCCCCGCTCAATATCAGGGGACATTAGGACGACTTATGAGCGACAGGCACAGACGGACTGCATACGACTCTAAAGTTAGGGGAGATGAAAGACACCATATTACTCTTATCATATTACTCGTTAAAATATTTTAATTGCTAGTTTTAAGCGTTTATAAAAATTTTATAACCAGTCAGTTCTGGTAAAATTGGATATAATACTAGGTGTCCCAGATTTTAATATGCAGACTACAACTACTCACCCGGTACATATATTTACGAGAAATAAAATGAATTAAAAAAAAACTGGACGTTTTCCACGAAACACCGAACAACTATACTTCTCTCGACGCGCGTTTGGCATTTTCAGGAGAAGATTAAAACTTCAGTTTTAATATTTCGTGGAAAACGTTCAGTTTTTTGTTTCTACGCTGAAGGTTCCAGTATCCACTCCATTAAAATGAATTAATAATAAGAAAAAAAAAACAAATAAAAGTTGCTCGGCCTCGACACTCAAATGATTGCAGCATAATGTGCATCAAAAATATTAAAATATTCAAATGATCAAATTTTTGCCAGAATTTTTTTATTGCCTCAATTTTCGAAATAATTACTATAAAAGCGTTGAAAATTAATAAAAGGGCTTTGGAAAATAAACAAATTGCCGATGAGCTTCACAAAAAGTGTCAAATAAATCTCGTTTGACAATCATAAGTTGCTTTTCTAGCCAGGGCTTACGAGTAAATCCTGAGCGAGTTGATCTTAAGTTTAACTGCTTGATCAAAACCTATTTTACTCTATGAGTGAGCACGAGATGTCCGAGTAGCGAGGCAAATGCTCCTCAACGATTAAATCCTCTAACGATTGAATCCATCTACCGAGTCGAAACCTTTAACTCTTATATACGAGTAGTTTAACTCCTTTGAGCGAGCGACTACATGAGGATCTAAAACTCACGCAGCTCTTGTTGTTTCACTCGATAAAGGAGTAAAACCCGAAGAGCAGCAAGAGCGATGAGGTTTAACTCTTTGCTCGAGTTTAACTCTCTTACCGGCACCGAACATAAACTAGTTTCCGTTCGATGTTATCGGTAATTATAATATCGGAAATCGGAATATCGGAAAGGATTATCGGTAATCGCAGGTAAAATCCGGTCAGGTCTGCGGGAACGATGGTGGCCCCGAGTGACTTTGGGTTCATTTTCCCATATTTCCCGAAACTGTAATACAGTCAGAGTTGGGCGAATTTTAGTCGATTAAATTAAATGAAATGACTAAATTAGTCATTAGTCATGAACGAAAGCGACTAATGACTAATTTATTCATTAATCATAACAACAATGATTATTGACTAAATTAATCATTAGTCACGGAAATCACTCATGAATAAATTAGTCATTATTCATTAGTCATGACTCATGACTAACCGTCAATCAGTAGCCATTAATCATGAGTAACCATCAATCATTAGTTGTTATCAGCCATGACTGATCACAAAATATTAAAAAAAAATGGAAATGAAATAAAGTGTAAAGAATGAAGTTGTAAAAAACTACGATTTGAAAAATACGAAAAAAATTACACAAAAACAAAATGCTTCATTAAACTTAAAAAATTAAAAAAATAAGTATTAAAAAAAGTAGAGTCAACTAAAACATATTGATAAGTAATGCAAGCATTACAGGAACGTGTCATTAGGTGGTGTACAGATAAATACCATAAGGTGCGGTGAAATTGATTTTAAGGGGTGACTTTGATATTTCGCATAAGCTAGATATTTAATTCAAATTACGCGCTTTAACTTTATCCAAGTAAATCACATCCATCCCAAAACCTTCTGTGGTATTTCTGGCGTGGTTTGCTCGTTAAGAGAACAAGGTAAGATTTTCTTATGATATTTTTTAATCATGTTGAATATTAACACCAAAATTGTTGTTATTTTTACTCCGTTAAATTTGCTTTTTATTAAGTTCATTTATAAACCATCTTTGGTTGATATTTGATATAAATGTTCTGTATAGTGTAGACATAATCTCAAATGATGAAAAATTGTTTGGCAATAGCGAAAGTATATTTTTTCGTTATTCACCCCCCACCCCGAGCGCCTCAATAACCTCAACTCTCCATAATATCTCTCTAATATCTCCAATAGAGATATTGGGATATAAGAGCCTTAGTTTTAGGGTTGTCGGGTTCGAAAAATTGAGTTTTGCGTACATGAGGGTCTAAAAGTTGAGGTTATGGGGTTATGAGGGTTCGACATTTTGAGTTATGGGGTCACTTTTCGCCCACTGTGCGCCGCGCCGCCCGGAACGCGCGTCTTCAACTAATGTTTTATCGGTCAAATCTTGGTCGAATCGATCCAAAAAAAAATCAGCGTGTAAAGTAAGCTTTCTACTTTATAACGAGCCCTTGTTAATTAAAACATATTAATTAGAACGGCCAGAATACCGTTTTTTTTTTTAAAAAAGCTATCTCGGCTCCTATGGGTCGGATCGGCACGTTTTGACTTTCATTTATTGGAAATTATTCGGGTATAGGTAGGTGTTCATCGGTTAATTTCGGAAAAGTCGATATTCTTTAAGTTTGTGATTATTGTAAAAAGTGACTAGGTAATCTTTTCTAAGGTAGAACACGTCATTTTACTAACTAGTAATTTAAAGCACAAGTCACAAAATGTCAATAAATAACCAACAAAAAAATATATCCTCTTAAGCACAATAGTGTCTTTAAATATCCACTTATGAAGTCAGATATTTTATTAAATAATCATAATTCATAAATTATAAACCATAAGCCACATAAATATCAATAAACATAGGATCCGTCCGGTATAGCGAACTGCCCGCGGCTCTCGAATGAATTTCAGCTTTATGCTGAGACAGACGGTATGAGCACGGCCGCCGACAACCGCTGAGATCCAGGACGGGGCAAGGAGAGTGCATTAGTGGGTGGAGCTTAGAGTGGACTTTCTAGTTTTTTTATTTTCGGTGTCCACAGTAAACATGCAGTAGCCACGCTTATAAATGCGTAAATCACATGAGGGGTTAAACCCTGCCGCACTGCGCGAGGTTTAATTCCTGGAACGATTTAAGGTGGATTTATATTATCCGGTCAGACAAGGTGAGGGAACGTAGCGTTAACGTTCCGACAAAGAAGGGAGACGTTTATATTATCAGTACTATTTACATCTCTCGTCTTCAGACATATAGATATATTGCAAGAACACAGTGAACTCTCGTTAAGAAATAATAGACGCGTATCCTGGCAGACAAACATTCTTCTCAACAATGACGGACGGTATGTGTATGACACGCAACGTGCCTGAACGGAACCGATTCGCCAAATATAAATACTTCTATAAGAAATACATAAAAGAATGTTTGTCTTGCTGGACACGTAACGTTTCCACACCGTGTCTGACCGGATAATATAAATCCACCTTTAATCGTACCATCGACTCGGATGACTCGCTCGAGGAGTAAAACCTCTTGCGTATCGCTCAGGTTTAACTCCCGAGGCGAGCTAAACGACCTAAGTATGTTCGAATCCCATCCCGATTAGATCTGTTTCTCTGCAGAGCGTATATCGCTCACGATAGGAGTCATACCTATCGCCTCTCAAATGACTCGCTCCTAGGATTTAATCTCAAAAGAAGCTAAACCTTTTACTCGTAAGCCCTGTTTTCTACCATTCAATTATTTTCCAAATCGTTCCGCCATTCAGAAAGGAATGTCTTTTCAGTGATTTTGTTCGCTCAGAATATAAAGGAAAGGAAAGAAATAACGGAGAAAATAAACGAAAGGAAGAATTTAATTTTAATTCAATATATAATTTTAAGATTTTGAATGCATCTTTTTAATATTAAGTCAGATAAGCGTGGTATTGTAAGTTTGTATATAATTTGTTTTTTTTTTTTAATTTTAATGGGGAAATTATTTATCACCGTGTCTGATGAATACCGCCACCCATATTATTGCATCTTTAAAGAAATTGTTTAGATAAATGATGTTTATTATTTCGACGACTTTATAGTCACACTCATTTGTGTAGATGCTCCAAACCATTCACCCATTCCTGTTGCAGATAGTGATGGGTTTCCCAATTTACCCTCAGCAGAAATTAGGCTAAGGCGAAAAATGGAAATTCAGCTAATCCCAAAACCCTTTTAACTCTTTAAAGGTGCATCTTCGTTGGTTATTGTTTATCACCTCAATATCTGGTCGGAAGTCTACTACTAGCCTGTCCTAGTACATCACTGCTGATTCTAATTATTCCAGTACAAATTCATGAGTATAATTGTAATATAGCGAAACCATCGCTAAAATACCATGTACTATTATCATTACCATAAAATATTATGGTAATGATATATTTTATGGTAATCATATTATTACTGTAACGTTTTATTTATTTCGGGTTCGTGAGGTGTGAAAAATTAAACTGCACTTTTAAACTAACACTATTTATTTAATAAATACAACTACGGACTAAACACTACGTAACTACACTAATTTATTTTTATACAATTTATATTAGAGCGTTGTACGGAGAGCGCGCCGTTCACATGATTCAAATAGAGACTATTCTCCCGCCGCCTAGTCCGGCTATTTTATAGTGTCGCCGAAAACTCTAGATGACGCCTCGATCATACCAGGCTCGTCCCGTACGACGTTCGCGACACGTCCCGAAAAGAGTAGAACGCGGTGAGCTGTTGCTGAGTCACCCTTGTTTACCGCCGGCGAGATCATAGCCCGGCGGCTAATCTCAGGCGGCGTACTCATAGCCCGACGGCTAGCCTCAGGCGGTACGATTCGGCAGATTTCGCAACATTACCATAAAATACTAATTATTGATGAACCATCTTTTCAAATTACTTAAGCCTGTCGAAATATGCTGACTGCTAGTGCAGAACATCCTCCTGTTATGTATTCTATAGTTTCGCCTGTAGATCCATATTCCCTGCATATAAAGGTTTTTCCAATAGGGACGGATCGATGTTGACAGGCTGTGGCGGCCATGTTGTTTTGACAGCGTCTGTCAAATATGTTGTTTATTATTCAGTCACTGCTGCCAAATCATCATGGCAAGCTACACGATTGAGCAGCACGTCCAAATGATAAAACTTTATTATCAAAATGAGTGTTCGTTAGTGAAAACTTTGCGCGCGTTGCACCCATTTTACGGCAGACGCGATGGCCCTTCAAAGTCGAATCTTTAATGTTCGGTGGCCAAATTCGAGACGACCGGTTCGGTAAACAATTTGCCAACACCGGTACGGCCAAATAAACGCCTAATCGGCTGAGAACATGGCCGCTGTCCGTGTAAGTGTGCAGGAGAACCCGAGGCAGTCAATTCCTCGCCGTGCACAAGAACTCGGCCTTTCGCAGACTTCAACTTGGCGAATTTTGCGTCGGGACTTACACGTACAAGATCTAACTGACCCAGGAGCTCAAAGTTAATGATCATAGACAACGCCGGTTGTTCGCTGACTGGGCTTCGGAGCGTTTGGAAGAGGACCCCAATTTTGGTCGAAAAATCATATTTAGTGATGAGGCGTATTTTTGGATGAATGGCTATGTTAACAAGCAAAATTGCCCTATATGGGACGACGCCAACCCACACGAGATTCACCCGGTGGCACTGCATCCACAAAAAAGTTACTCTTTAGTGCGGATTTTGGGCCAGCGGCGTCATTGGTGAAGCTCGAAACGACAAGCATCAAAACGACATTGGTGAGGTCATCACTGTCAACGGCAACCGGTACAGATCAATGATAAACAATTTCTTTTGGCCCAAATTGAACGATATGGACGTGGACGACATGTGGTTTCAGCAGGACGGCGCTACGTGCCACACAACGAATGCCATGATGGACTTTCTGCATGTACGATTTGAGGGTATGGTTATCTCTCGCAGAGGTGACGTGAATTGGCCACCAAGATCGTGCGATTTAACCCCGCTAGACTTTTTCTTGTGGGGTTTTCTGAAGCCGCAGGTGCGTGCCAATAAGCCGCAATCGACTGATGCCCTCAAAGTGAACATAACCCACTCGCTCAAATTAGGCCGGATCTATGCGGCAGAGTCATTGAAAATTTGACCTGTCGCATCCGTGCCACCCTGAGAAGCCGCGGCAGACATTTGAACGATGTCGTATTCCATACATAATGGCATACATGGGTGTTTCAAATAATAAAAAAAGAATTTCGCTAATACCTCACACATGGCTTGTTTTATTCCATTTCAACATCGAGCCACCCTTATTGGAAAACCATTTATAGTATCTTCAACCTCGTCCCTCAATATGTGCTTCTGGTAATTTCTGATTTTTATAACCCTGTTCTGAACAGCTATCAAGAATTCTTCCGTCTCCATCCGAAGTAAGTTTTACGTCTTTCAGCGTATAGCAGAAACCCGTTAGTAAGCCATTTCGGTGAATTCTCTTTGAAATTTATGTAGTTTGGCTCTAATTTTTTGGAAAACCTCCCTGTACAGAAGGTTCCATCCACTGTGTTTGGAGCTCCTCTCCTATAGATATATTGACCTGCAAAACTTCACATCTTAGACTCACAGAGGTATATCTGGAATGATAAATATTCAACTTCCCATAAGAATGTGAAATGTATAAGTTACACATAATTATATCCTAGAAAGCATATTTTTAAGGTAATAAATTCACACTTGAACACTTCTCCACTGAACACCGAAATACTTTTTTACACTCAACGCGCGTTTTGCCAGCCATACTCAGGAAATCATTAAAACAATTTTAATCATCCATTAAAGTGTTTTAATAGGCAGGTGTGAATTTGTCTCTATGACAAAAGTTCCAATTCTCGTCCTGTTTACTGCAATAAATAATAACACAGAGTATCCCATAAATTTGTTTTTATTAACTACTATGTTTTTTTAATTAATGAACTCTTAATTAGCTCTTAATTTAGAATGAAACGTTAAGGCAATATTAATGAGCCTGACCAGTAAGCTATCTATAATCAATAATTGGAGAATTTAATAAATGTGGTATACAATGTGTTACGAATATTGTTATATCAAATTAATGCAAAATACATTATGAATCTGTTTTTGTGTCTATGGATTGTGAATGAGGATAAAAACGGACCAACTGGTTCAGGGCCCATTATGCCTTCAGTTTCCCTACACGAATAATATACAGGGTGAGTTTTTAGTGCGAATTTGGTATCTATAACGGTCCCTTAAAAAGATATAACAAAATAAGAATGTTTGCATCCTTTTTAGCCACGTTTTTTTAAAAAAAAAAATGCTGAATTTACAGGGTATTCATCCATTTCTTGTAGGTGGATGTTTTGGTGATTTAATGTTTTAAAAAAAAGTGACAGATGTTAGAGTCTGAAATAACTGTCTTAACTTTTTTTTTTTGTTTCAAGCTACATTTCACAGAAGATAAGAGATTCTAATCTACTCTCTGCATTTCAAAAAATAGGTCAAACTACCTCACATGATACACTTGTGAGTGTAACTCACTCACAGTGTTTTTTTTATGAAACTACAAACCAAATACGCGGTAAAAAGTCATGTGTATTTAATAGCATTCAGTTTAAATATATAAATATATGGTACATAGATTTCCAAATTTGACAAACCATTTACAAAAAATATAATTTTGGAAGTTTTAAAACACGTTATGCTTCTTTATCTTAAGGTAACAAACGTCATCAAATCTGGCTATGAAGAAGAGAGATGGAAATAGCTGTTATGTCGAAGCTCAAAGCGAAACTTTGTTGTCAAACTTTTGACACGTGGCTGTCACAATTGTAAAATAAATAATTTCTGTCACCTGATGTAACGGCATTGACAATTAAATAAGGTTATAAATTTAAGATAGAATAGAAATATGTCTTTTTTGATCGGCCAACTTTGATCGCGTTTTTTTTTTTTTGAATGACTCGTTATAAAACTATTTTTCAATAATAGCCATTCATTCGTATGTAGGTGAAAAAGTAGACGAAAACAAATATCTTATTTCGGAGCAATTCTTATTTTTTTGTCGATTTCCGTTGACACCTAAGGTAAAACATATGTAAATACTTATCTGCGTCATTTGCAGCATTTCAATTAATTATTTATTTCCCCTCGACTCGAGAAAATGAGTGTTTTCTTCCAACTTCTGGTATGTTCCTTCCTGATATATTGTGTGAGCTTTTACAGATGCTCCATTGTGTGTGTTACTGCGCGTCTTCCCTCCTTCAGTACTGGGTGCAGTTGTAAAAGAAAGAGTCTCAGTGTGACAGTGTTTTTACTTGGTGCGAAATCGGCAGTCCCATTGTATTACTTCAGTTAATTAAATAAAAAATAGTGACAGAAGCTCGTCCTCTTTTTTGTTGACCCAGAAAAACAATTCTTTTCATCGCCTTGCTATTTGCACTGATGTTACTAATTGACTAATGGCTAATGGCGTTTTCATCTTTACAAATAAATATTTTTTGTCAGCGAGGGAAAGACTACAAAAAAAAATTTGGTTCTAATAGACGAGACTGAATATTCATATTTGATTATTTAATGGCTTATGCTTACTGTAGACATTGAAGTGTTGCATTTTTAGAATAAAAAGGCAGTTTTCCTGACTGAATCGTTTATTCACTGAATTGGTAGGTAGATGTTCGATTCCATTATTTGTAATTTTAGGAAATGGAATTGGTAAAATGCCCATTCATTGGAAGTGGAGAAATATGATTTACTAAATGGGAAACTACATAATATTAAATTGGAAGGTTTAAATAGGAAACAACGAACTAAGAAATATATATAAATTAACCCTAATAATTATATTATTATAATCAAAACAAAATATATTACCCTATTAAAATTTGAATTTATTTTTATCTGCGGAAATTCAAATGCTTATAGAGAGACTTTGAAGTAACCAAACGTATTGAATTAATTTGGATATTAAATCCGTAAATTATATCCCTATTACATAAATTAAAAAATGTTTCGAGGTGTAACTAATGCAAAAATGTCATAGAAACTCGACTAACATTTTCGGTGCCAAATCATTGTATATGATTTTACAATAGTTTCATCGTTAAAATTTTAAATCAGTTTATATTGTAAAGGCCCTTACAGTATTATTAGTTATCATCCCAAAAAAAGGAAAACCTACAGGTACAATGTTACAGACTTTAGTTTAAGTATTTTGTCATAAGTGACATAATTTGAATTCCACAGTCAGTTAGAATTGTTATTGGACGTTGTCGGTCAGTTTTTTTTATATGTACAGGGTGAGTTTCTAGTGTCTATAGTATTTTTTAGTGTATAGAGTGTTTTGTTCTATAGAATTGGTGTTTTAAAAAAAATCAATTATAATATGTTTGTACCTTTTTTTACCACTTTCTTTTTTTAAATATTGTCGAATTTACAGGATATTTATATACATTGGAGTGTAGACAAACTTGCTTATGGAATACCGTACGTACATATGTACATATAAACCCTAGGAAATTGCACCTTTACATATTGGCGATACATGTGTGGAAGAGAATAAGTTAAAAGAGTACCAGTAAGGACAGACAAAGACAGTTAGATGCTACAGTGGTTCACGCTTGTGCACGTATTAGAAACTTATGAGACCTAATAGAATGTGGGGAGGGGTATTGCATACACGCCTATCGCCGAATTTGAGTGGAGTGAAACTCAGTACTTTTTCGCAGCTATGGGGGGTGTACATCGACTTAGCTGTATGAAACGAAATTCTTACGTAATTCTGACTTTTACAATTATCCCATACACTTAAAAGAAGTGTACGAATATAATTGTATTTATTTTCAAATATTTGTATTCTATAATACAACTAACCGGTCTGAAAAAAATAAACTAACCGGTCTGCAAGAAAATAAAATTGAAGTTCTATAAAAAATAAAAAAATAAAAATATAAATCAACCCGATTATAAGACAAAAAGCAAGAAAAAAGGCCTATTGAATAAGTGGTTAAAAAATTTCAAATGTCGCCCCTTTGTGCTTCGTTTTTCGCCTTTTTACCGTAGGTACCAGCCGATTTTCAAATGAAAATGCAAATCGCCCAACAACTTCAGTGCTCTGAGAGATGAAATACCACTTAATTATTTGCACTTTTTCCTCCTTAGTGTATCCGTCATCGTTATTGTTATTATAGTAAAAACGTTTATTTAATTACAATATGAATATTATTTTATTATTACTTACGCAGACCTGACATAATTATTATTTACGCAGACACGGCTAAACTGATTCCTTATTTCGGTTATTGTACCTTAGAGTCTAGACAAGAATTCAGTTCACACGTGCGCATTATAATTTATGGGCGGGGTGTCCCGCCTACATAATTTTATTGGTTCGCTATTGATGTAAACACGAAAGACAGAGAATAAAAGAGAAGAGACTAAGGATATAATATTTCTTTGTCAGTTCCCTTTACTTGAAGAGTTTATTCTTTTCTTATCTTTTAATGCTCGGCTTTGAAATCTTGGACTTTCTAAACCTGTATATTCAAATTTTAAAAGTGCACACAATTTTGAGTCAAAAACATGTATCATAATTAAAATATGACCTTTACTAATATCTAAACCCAGCCCTTTTGAAGGTATTTGATATTATTTTTTAATGACAGGTATTGAGGTCTAAAAAAATCATCATAATTTTTTTTGTGTAGTACGTTTTCATTTCATTTTGGGCATGGAATAAGGTGCTTTATATTCTGTAATTCGAAAATGCCATACCAAGTGTTTAATAATTGTGTATTGTGTTACATTTTGACAATTTCAAATCTAGATAACTTATTTAGTATAAATGGAATTTTTCTTAAAAGTTGCCATTAAACTGGCCATGAATATAAACAGTAAATTTTAAAAATGTAATTAACTAAAATACAATAATAAACACAATTCAATACTTGTTTACTATAGAAATGTTTTAAAACTAAGGTCAATGCTGTAAACAGGCCTTGTGTGTATACCATAAAGGTCGAAATGTCGATCAGTTCTTGCTGCGCAAGTTTTGTATTCATTGTATTTGTTGTGTAGCTGTGCTTTAGACACATACTTTTGGTTTTCAAGACAAAATACTTTTAGTTTTCAATGTCCTTTGCTTAATTTTTCACGCATACCTACATCTTATTTCTGTCAAATAAATATTTAAAGCTTTTGTAAATGTCTATATAATTAGGTAGCTATGTTAATGAAACAAAATAGATGTCACAGAATTTTTCAAAATATTGCTAAAATATTTTTTTTCAACATTCTGCATACAAAATTAAGATATTGTAAAGTCCTCTACAATGTTTTTCTTCTAGATTTTCTGAAGTGCGTATATTGTAAAGGTATTTACGTTGGACGATTTTTATTTATATTTTCTAGTGCCAAAAACATTATAAGTGTATACTAATTCTAATGTAAATGTGAAGACATAAAAAAGCAAGGTTGTCAGATATGTTTTCTAAAATTGCTAAGCTCACAATATATTATACTTCATACTTCAGTAAACTGTTAGTTCGTGACGTTTTTAGAAAGCTAGTTTGGAAATATTTAAAAAAAAATCATAGATATAAATTTATTAGTTAGCATTAAAATAAGGCGTTTAAAATTGCTGGAAAAAAATAATTATCTGGCAATGCTTCGCCGGCAACGCTTCGCTGCCGGCGAAGAGCTGGCAACGCTTCCCTGTTTTATTCAGCCAGTCATCCATTTGCAGTAACCCATTAAAGTATTGTGCTTACATCCAATATATATGTATATGCGTTAGCTCTTTATGTGGTCTATTGTGTCGTAAAATGTTTTACGACGTCGTTAAAATGATTTACTACATTAGGGATTCTTACTTATTTCCGCCAGTGACGTGTATTTCAGCTAGGTTTATTAAACCAGACAATTTTTTCAGATTGTCTGGCTAAATGAGCATTATTTACAGAAAATTATATTACAAATATTAAGTTTTGTATGAGAAAATTTGAATGAAAAAAATTATTTCACAATTTTCAAATTTATAAAAGATATCTGCACGCCACTGGGCGGCGTTAGCCTTCAAAGAAATTAAAAATATACGTGTTCACATTGAGTTTAGAAAGACTATACATCTGTATAGTCCTTCTAATTTTAATTGAAAATGATAAATACGCCTGGGGAACAAAAAAAAACGGTGCAACTTTATGATTCCATGGGCGTGCATATATCTTTTTATAAATTCGAAAATTGTGAAATAATTTTTTTCATTCAAATCAATATAGGAGATTAAAATTAGCCTGCATACAAAACTCTTAATATTTGTAATATAATTTGCTGTAAATAATGCTCATTTAGCCAGACAATCTCAAAAAATTGTCTGTGTTAATAAACCTAGCTGAAATACACGTAACTGGCGTCTTAAACAAGTTGAGTGCCTAAAGTCGTAAATCATTTTAACGACGTCGTAAAAATGTTATGGCACAGTGGACCGAAGAAGTATTGGCACTGTATTAAATGCAAAGTAGTCTAATAATCTCATTGACCGGTGTTACCGCCAGTTGTTCTACTCTGTGCGGCCAGCCGCCTGAGCCGCCGTTGCCGGCTCTTCAAAAATTTCTTAAGTATAGTAATTTACATAAAGTTGTTTGAGTTTATAATTATTTTTTCCAGCAATTTTAAACGCTTTATTTTAATGCTAACTAATAAATTTATATCTATGTATTTTTTTTTTAATATTTCCAAACTAGCTTTCTAAGAACGTCACGAACTAACAGTTTACTGAAGTATGAAGTATACTTGTATAGTGAGCTTAGCAATTTTAGAAAATATATCTGACAACCTTGCTTTTTTCTACCTATTTTCAATTTAAAATGGAAATAGAGTACATACAATGATGTTGCACTAACAAATCTTCAAATATGTCCATTGTAAATGCAAAAAAATACTATTGCTAAATGATAATATTACGTTATTATATTATTAATTATTATGAAATTGATAGACAAAATTGTAATCTGTTGATTATATTGTATATAAAATGATATATTCATAAATTCTAAAAAAAAGAATTACATCTTAAGAAGCTTTTAAAGGTAATCCGAAATGTAAATCGGCTATTCTGTAAAATCGCGATTTGTTAGTTATAATGTTATTGGTCTCAGGCGTCGTAATGTTATATGGAGCATCAGAGGTTGACCAAAATTGGGAGTCGGGGTGAGGTCATCACCATTAAGAAGGTTCAGTGTAATGCTTTTTCATTGAATGCGCCAGGAGACGAGGGTGTTTTATGGCCTGCTTTGATTAAAACCGGAGGAATCGTACAGTACCGGTTTAAGGTAGTAGCAGTTGATGATTGAGAATACATTTTAGGAAATTATTACAATATGTATACAGAGTGTTATAATAATAATAAAAAAATATTTAAAAACAAAAATTCTCCTCTGAATGCTCCGGAAACGGTGTGCTACTCAACAAGTTTATATTGCATACTCAACAAATAGAAGAAAAGCGTGCTTAAAATTTCAGAAACGTGGCGTGAAATAAAAAAATCAAAAGTACGTGACTAAAAAAAAAAATATTTTGAAAAAAAATACAAGGATAAAGATTGTTTATATTCATTTTATGGTTATGGTATGTTTATATTCATTTTATGGTATATACGTAATGTTATAAAGAACATTACGTAAATTTAGTTTTTCCAACGTTTTTTTGGAAGTAGGTGTTTTTTGAAAAAAAAATCCCCGAGCTTTGTTTGAAATTCCTTTTAATTTAATAAATAACGTTCCCTTATAGTATGATGTGAATCTCATGTTCCTTTATGAAATACCGAAATATCAGAATTTCTAAAAGTGGCCATTTGTATAAAGTAAATTGTGAACTGACCATCTTTCAAATATGTTAAATAAATTACACGTGAACAATTATGCAATGACGCAATCACCATCCAAAAACAAATAAAACAGTCACTTGTTATTTACTTGATAAATTACAGCAAAAAAAATACTGATGCTCATCCTTGAAGCTAATTCAGAATTTTCAGTGCAACAAAAATGGCAAAACCAATAAAAAATTGCAAAATCACATTATTTTTTTCGGATTCTTTGGACATTCTACAAAAGAAAAGGTACCCTTCATCAGTTTAGGACAAATGAACGGTTTTTGAGGTGTTTGATATTTTAACTAAAAAAAAAAAAAAAACTTGTCCGTTTTGTTTCATATTGGAATTGGAACATATTCGTGTTCACCTATAACTATCTTAACTGAATATGAAACATAACGACTGAAAATAAAATATGAATAATGTCCAATATTTGAAAATATTTTTATAGGAAAAAATGGCCTAATTTCTGATTAGATTACACATCATCATCACATTGTCTGTGACGAATTTTTCAAATAACTCAAGAAGGGCTAATAAAAGATAGAATAGATTTTCAATTTTCAAACAGATTAATAGCCATGTATGGTATGCCTCTTCAATCTATCTACGTTTCGAATTTATATCTAAAGTCCTTCAGGTTAACACATGTTTTGGGGGTGACTCATCATTTTTTAAATTGAATTGGTTATTAAATTTATTTGTTAGTTCAAAATTTTACAAATTTTACCAGTAACCCGAGAACTGTTCGATGAATTTTCAGTCTAAAAACGGATTAATGCTCATATTAGATATACCATGTAGGTGTATGTATATTATATATTTGTATTTAAATCATCTAGAATCGTATTTAAATCATCTTCGGCACTACCGAACAGTTTACACTAGTTTACAGTATTTGTGTTGTGCTAGTTGGTCGGGTTTATTTGGGAATTATTTTCCACCTATCACCTTCCTAAACTTTATTAAAATTTTGGCATTTGTAAGTATTTGTAAGGTAAGACACCGGTTTATAATACGTAGGTAACCGTACGGGCTAGTGCGACCTTGTAATGAGCCTCACTTTGGCGATCTCTATTTATGAGTTTTTATAATACACAGAGAATGCCCAAAAAGTCTACAGAGACGAATAAAAGATCTTGCCAGTAAAAATAAAATTCAAGGTACTCGTTTGGGGCGTAATAGTAGGAGAGTATCGTACGAGAAAAAAATATATGAAGAACTATTGTTACCTTTACCTACCTTATTTGCTCCCGGAATATTGCCTCATACTTGGTTTAGTTCGGTAACCAATGCAGCTAGCCAAGTTTTTAAAATTGTCCCTAAGACTTCAGCCTCTTGGCTTATTGTGTCACCAGCCATATTGCATGATGCGAATGGGTTAGTTAATTTTAGTCTTCGTTAGTTTCAACACAATTTGCCTTATACTTACCGGACACCCTATATAGTGAGTTTGTGAACGAAGAAATTTAGATTTTATTGGGTTATCATATCAGTTAAATCCGTCAATATAAGTGTACACCGAAATGTCTGATGACAACTTTTGTTAAAAATTACAAGTGTTTATATTTATGGAACATCCATTTAACATGGCAGTTTCGGAATTCGGAACCGCTGAGCGACATTAAATTTCGTGTGAAGATATAGCTTCTTGAGAGTTCCCACAGCATCCAGCAAATCCCGGACGGCAAAGTTCTAAAATCTTGCGAATGCGTGTAGGAGGACACATTAAATTCTTCTGCGAACATCGACAGAAATCCGAGAGTGCGACCCTGAGGGATTACATGTGTAGTTAGTTCGGGAATGAGGGGAAACTTCGCTACACGTTCTCTCCCCGTCCGCATTTTTTACAACTCCGCTACACAAATCTTCTTCGCCGGAGGTCGGTCGAAACTGACTTTTATAATTAACGTATGAATGATTGATTATATTCGGAGGAGGGATCGCAGCCGCTAGCGTCGGTGCATTTTAATTTCCTTGCTCGTTGTTCCGAATGTACGGATTTATAGCGACGCCTAATTTATAAACTGTTGAAATTTATTTTTAAATATGCTACGCTGCTGAAGAGTTTAATTAATTCCACTTGGCCGGGCTTTTTTTGCTTTTTTTTTGTCATAAATTAGTGGAGAAATTATGAAGTATTTCCGCTACGGCAACCCCTTTCATTCAGTAATAGTAGCTTGTGTCGCTGCAGGTCCTTTGTTTGTAGTGTTAGCCATCGTTTCCTTTTTGTAATATAATTGCCTTTTGTGTGATAGCTGTGCAGCATCATGTTTTGAATACCTTTCAAGGATTGGATATAAAATACAAAATTTACAAATCTAAAATAGATATTGAGGAACGGTTTTTATGTGAATGTACCTAAAACAGTATTATTGCATGATGTAATCAATGTTTAAAACATTGGATGATAATATTTTATTTTGTAATAAATACGAGGTGGTTTTTCTATGGTCCCAAAATGACGTCCCTTGAGGTGATTTTTCAAACTCGGGAAAAGAAAAAAGTCACAAGGACTCAAGTCAGGCGAATGAGAAGGCTCAGGAGCCACAAGCATGTTTTTAAATACTGGCTAAAAACTCGTTTACTGAAATGGACGTGTGGACAAGGCGCATTTTTATGATGCAACCAATTTTATGATGCAATCCAGTTGTTCTTGATGTTTGGTCTCACACGCATGACCCTTTTTTTCGAAGTTTTTCAAGAACCTCTCTGTAAAAGTGTTGATTTACTGTTTGTCCTGGAGGCA